>JAJJWX010002706.1:0-447670 GCA_023529315.1 Papaver bracteatum
TATGTTCGTAACCCAATATCTTGCGATATTCTGTCCCTACAATTCAGACTTTAATTCTTCATTGTTTTTGCGAAGATTAGCGTTTTTCTTTACGACAACTGCACGCATTTTCTCCAAATCTGAGACAATTGCAAAGGAAGCCTTTCCAGCCTGCGAAATAATACAGCGAATTTCTGAGGAATTAATTTAGAATTTAAGATAAAAATGAAGAGAAGAAAGGTAAAAGTATGAAAACTTACCAAGATATTAAGTGCATGCAAGAAATTTGGAGATATAGATCTTGAGACCCCGCGAAGAGATTCATTGTCCTTTAAGATAAGGGCATCACAAATAGCAGCGATAGATTTGCAATCCTCGGTCAGAGGAGTATCACCAATTGTATGCATGGTATTAGAAAAAATACCGGATAAATGAGCCATAGAAGACTCGGGATGGGAGGATTCCTTCGCGGAAGTGATAACAACATCATCATCATCGTCATTATTAGTATTATCAATTGAACTTTCAATAGATTGAGGAGTTGAAGGAGAAGGAGATTGAGATTTTATCTTCTTTAAAGGAGGAGCACCAGACTTCTCCATGCGAGGAGCATAAGATTTCTCTTCACGGGAAATACCTTTTCTTTTCCCCTTAGTCTTCGCGATCTCCACATGTTCTATTTCTTCAATAACCTTCAAACACAGATAAAGGTAAGAAATAGAGGCAACAATATATTGTTAAGAACCATAAAGGAATATTTCTTACCTCATCTGTGAATGATTTGAGAGCTAATAAAGTACTAGGTTTCCCTGACTTCTTGTAATTAGCCTTCAATCTTTTAATATGGAAATATTAGAGTAGTTAGCAAGCATATTCGTAAAAATATGAGAACACCTATGGTTGGTAAAATTGAAATAAGTAAAAATTCGGGGATATACCTCCTTATTCTTTTCAGGCCAGCAAAACACCCATGGTTGGTAATTTGCGAGACTCGCGGGTAAAGTATGAGAACCAGAAATATATGGACCTTCTAATAATAAGGGAAGAATATACCATTTGTCATCACTGGAATGGCTAGGGGATGTATTGTTGCTCGGATGCCAATCAATGTCCAACATAAGATCTTTGTCTTCAGAAACATCATCCTTCTTTTGTAAGCGGACACCCCAACAAGTGGTATCCCTCGTCATGGGGATTTTGTCATAATTTGCGAAGAAATTCTCTACAGTGTACTTTGCAGGAACAATTGGAACATCTTTGAATTTAGGATTCTTCGCGGTATCAGGGTAGGGAGATTCTTTACCAATACCGTGAGTAGCATACTCAAGCATTAAGCAAATGCAATCCCCACTCAACTGATATACCGCCCGCGAGAACTTCTCATGAGAGAGTATTTCATAGAATAAAGGAAGCTCAGGGTCATAAAGAGGAATAGGAAGATCAGCTTCAAGTTGACCTAGCGAGACTATAATTTTCTCGCCATTACATGGATGATCAGAAAATAATTTTACAGAAAGCTCAGCTTTAGGGTTTTGATCAGCAATGGTACATAAAGTAAAACCTTTGTTCTGAAGTTCTTTTTGAATTTTCTCAAAGGATTTCGGATATTTACGACCAGCTGGAGGCATTTTCTTAGTAATGGGAATGAAGATTGAAAGAGTAAAATATTGAAATAAAAAATTGCAACAGTAGCAGATCCATAATTCATGGAAGAATAGTAAAATTGCAGAGAGAAGAAAGAGGAAGTAAAAAGAGGGAAAGAAAAGAATGAAGGAAGTATTTATAGAGGGCAAAGATCCTCGAGAAGATAAATGTATTCAATGCGAAGAAGAGACGTGAACGATTGAAACGTAGCGGTTGAAAAGGACGTGTCAGGAATTGAATGGGAGAAAAAATACGTGTAAAAAAAAAACTGGCAAAGGATGCAGAAACGTGTAAGAACAGAAGAATTTGAAAAGCTGAATAGCTGCGGCATTTTATTTCTCATGATCTTTTCTCCTTTGCAGAAAAGGCATGAGAAGAGGCAAGATGTAGGACCAGAATATCGCCATGATATTATTCTTTCGAGATTTACAACACTTCTTCGAATTCGTCTGCGAGTATCGCAGAATGACTAAAAGAATGACTTAGCAGAGGATGGTAGCTAAAACATGAGAAGAGAATGACAATTCTGCGAGAGTTGTATCATCTGCGAGAATTAGCATTATCACCGCTGAGAGAAGATAATGAATCAGATCCAAAATTAAAGGACAGCTTAGCTGTCATCCATTATGTAACTACCCTATATTAAGAGACCCAGTAGATTCAGAAAGGGGGGATGAATTTTGAGCGTTGAGAAAGTTTTGAGAAGAGAGAAAATCCAAGAGAGCGGTTGTGTTCTTGATTTCTTCCATTTATTGTAAACATTTTTGAGAATCAAATAACAAAATGTTGTTTTTAATCTTCAAATATATGTTGATTATTGTGAATTCTTGTGAAGGGTGTAGTGTAGGTTTTCCTGCAACTACATTGAACATTCGATTTGTAAATCACATCACAAATCCAACTTTGTGTAAACACCGGTTGAAACATTATCTTCAAAAATACCTCTCCACCCAAACAATAAACTTTCATTCATTTTTAGGTTTAATAACACCAGCCCGTCCAAGGGCTCTGATACCAATTGTTGGGAGAATTGGCACCCCGAGCGCAGCGGAACACAAGATCACAAAGGGAAATTGGTGATTTGAATCAAACATGGGAGAAATAATAAGAGAGATACAGAAGATAAAAAAGCTAACACACAACCACAACACAAGATATATGTGGTTCTCCTTTACAGGCTACATCCACAGGCAACACCACCAGAAAAACTTCCATTAAATCAAAGACTATTACATGCTCTTTACGCAGCCCAAGACAAGACCAAAGAGTTAACAAGACATACCCGAGAACATCATTGAAAAAACCATAGAAATCAATTCTTTAACATTCGCCAAAACAGCCTCGTGTCTTCTCTTCTACACCTTCTTCACAGCTGCTAGTAAAAGAGGAAAAACATGGAAACACTAGAAACTTGGTTTAGGGAAAAGCCCCAAATCCTAAACACTAGAACACCAAAAACCTCTCTCTACAAGTTTTTGTGTCACACCGATATTGACCTTCAAGGTAGCACTCGATCCTCCCTACCAAATAGACCAAAACCCTAAGCACAAGGATTTACCACTCTTCTAGGTTGGATTTCTACAAACCTACAATTCTAGTCATATATATACACAGAACACAAACTTGGCCGCCCAATATTAATCTCCAATCAGGAAATCAAATTCTTTCCTAAACTCTATCAAACCTAGATTAGGAAATCCACTCAGTGTGGAAAAAGGCCAAAACAGGAAATTCACTCAATGTGGAAAAGGCCAAAACATGAAATCCACTTATTTCCTAACATTATTTTCAGACTAGCTAAAGAAGTTACAGAATACCAAGGTATAAATTCAAATTGCAAAATTAATATAATGAGATCCATAATAAATAATTAGTAGTTTAAGAATATTTTTTTCTTTTCTTTTTCAGGTTATAAAATACCAAAAGATTGGGGAATTATCATTTGGCTGCGTCATCTTCACAAAGACCCGAGAAAATATAATGATCCAATATCCTTCAATCCAGAAAGATGGAATGTGTGATTCCATTATGATCCAGCTTTAGAACAATACTACTTTGGTCGGTCCCTTCATCACCTAACTAAATATTTTTTTTTCCTGTAGGGTTCTGCGAAACCAGGCACATTCCAAGTTTTGGTGAGGGAGCAAGGATATGCGCGGGGAATATGCATGCTCGAGTTCAAATTGCAATTTTCCTTCATCATTTGGCCATTGACTATAAGTAAATTAACAAAACCAAAACTTAAAACAAAAATGGCTATGACCTTATCCGTTACTTTAAAAAAAAATCCAAGTCATTTTTTATTTTATTTTATTGATTTTAGGTGAGAACTAATCAATCTAGGCACGAAAATAACATATCTTCCCCACCCAAAACCTGTTGACGGGATCCAGATCAAGTTCAGGCGCATTTGAATATCGTTTTACTTGCAACCTAGGAAATTTTCTAGTGGAAAAATGATAAAGTTTAGCATTTTTAGTATCGCAAATGTAATTCTTGATAATTATCATCATTTAATAAGAAAAATATGGAATAGAAATTTCAGGATGTATTATGCCATTGCTCAAAATTTCAGTTCTCCATGACAACATTACTCGTTCTGCGATAATTATGCAAGATTCTTGACATACTGAACTTGTGAACTATTTTTATGGGTCCATTTTCATCTTTCTGAATCAAAACGTCGGGCATCCATCAATCTTCCATACAAAGATTTTGTTTTGTTAGAAAATGAGAATGACCAATGCCCTCTGATTCCTAAATGTGACACAAATATGAAGAACATTATATGAAAATATTTAATGAAATGTGGGAGGCGTGCCTCCTTGTTTGATTTTAAAGTAAAAATGAAAAGAAACTTTGGACCCTTTCTCTTCTACCAAGAAGAAGCTACTAAGAAAAAAAATGCTAGTTAGAGGAGGAGGTAAAGGGTCGTTGAGTTGACTATTGAGAGAAGGAAATAAAAACAATCAAGATCATCATCAGATTCATTAAAGATGGCTAAAAGAGCATTTCTTGGTAGGATGCAATTACCAAGGAACAAAAGCTGAACTGAAAGGATGCATTAATGATGTGAAAAGGATGTATAAATCACTTGTAGAAAAATATGGATGTTTTTTATTATCAATTTTAATTTCAATTTTGTGGAGTTGTTTTTTATTTTATTTTTAAGAATCATTGTCTGTCAAATTCTTGTTTCTGTGTTTTCTAGATCTGGTTTTTTTGTGAAAATTTCATCATCTTCTTGTTCTTAATCTAATGACTTCTTTGATCAGGTTTTGATCTGTTTTTCATTGTTTGATTTTCTTTACAAAATTTGTTGATGATCTTTTTTCTTATCCAATCGGTTCAATACATTTTATTTTCTACATCATAGCTTGTTATTATACTAATTTTAACTAATTAAAAAATAAATATATTATTATTATATATATAACATCCTCCATTAGTGTAACAAAATAAAATAAAAAATAAAAAAATATATTTACACATTTAAACATAATAATTAAAATAAAAAAAGTGTTTGAAATAGATTTTTAATAAAAATAAATATTATTAGTAATCATATCATGGAGTAATTTATATACATTTATCATATGGTTTTATCTCATTTATCATAAGAAAGAGATAAAAGATTGAAGGTCAAATACATAATGAGAGTCAAACATGTAATGGCTCATCACTCTATCATTCAATCTCAAAGGATTTTGTGTGCTTAGCATTACTTTACAAACAGTGTAACTAGTTGAATGTTGTTTAATACCCCAGGAAATCAGGGACTATTAAACTAAACCATGAATACTGATACCAACTCCCAAAAGCCCTACAAGTACAACTGATATGATGAATGCAAAAAAGGATAAGATTCATACGCCTTTAAAAATAATGTTGGATAACCCAAATAGTGAAATTCACTAAATTGGGAAGAAAGATACTTATTGACCAACTCAACTACTCCACAACTGACAGGAGCAGTCACCAAGTCGACCAATGGAAAAAGAAGGAAAATACAATATCAAACCTAAGTATACACATTATAGCCCAGGAGAGGAAAATGATAACAGGTTTTTGTGCTTTTCTCTAGTTAGTTACTATCAACAATGAGAATCCAACTCTAACCCGCCTACTCAGACCTTCTAGCAGAAAGAGCCTCGACAATAAATTTTCTTAAGTCTTTTATTTATTTTGTATGAAAATCGTCAATCTCCTGTACAATCTTCCCCTTGAAAGCTTTTTATTGTTCCTCAAAGAGATCCATAACATTTTGGATAACTTCATTTTGATCATTCTCAATATGACCACCAACATGATATTAGCTACCATGCTGCACAAATATAACCAGATATGAGAAACATCAAGGTTAATATGGTAACATACACAAACATTGTATTCAGAATTTCATACAACATACCTAGAAGCAACAGTTGAAGCGGCACGAGGAGGCACACTTTCTCTAATCAGCTCAGGTCCATCCCTACGCAAAAATAATAAACTTAGCCAGATATGAGAAGCGTCAAAGGTTACTCTAGTAACATACACAAAGATTGTATTCATAATTCATACAACATACCTAGAAGCACACTTTCTCTAATCAGCTCAGGTCCATCCCTGTGGAAAAATAATAAACTTAGCCAAATATGAGAAACGTCAAAGGTTAGTCTAGTAACATGCACAAAGATTGGATTCATAATTCATACAACATACCTAGAAGCAACAGTTGAAGCGGCACAAGGAGGCACACTTTCTCTATGCGCAAAAATAATAAATTTAGCCAGATATGAGAAACGTCAAAGGTTACTCTAGTAACATACACAAACATTGTATTCAGAATTCATACAACATACCTAGAAGCAACAGTTGAAGTGGCACAAGGAGGCACACTTTCTCTAATCAGCTCAGGTCCATCCCTGCACAAAAATAATAAACATTTATCATATGGTTTTCATAGATTGTATATTTATCATATCATGAAGTAATTTATATACATTTATCATATGGTTTTCATAGATTGTATATTTATGAAATAAATTAAAAGAGGATCAAAAATATTTTAATTTTTTAGAAGTCTTCCAAAATCTTACATATTTTGCAAGACTTTAATCAAGGTAAAAATATTATTTTTACTCCATATCATGGATTAATTAAAAGAGGATTAGTAATCATATCATGGAGTAATTTATCTACATTTATCATATGGTTTTCATAGATGTATATTTATGAAATAAATTAAAAGTGGATAATTTTTTATTTTTTTTTAGAAGTCTTCCAAAATCTTACATATTTTGCAAGACTTTAATCAAGGTAAATATATACACAAAAGTCACTCAAAGTCTTGATAATAGGTAACTATGCAATATATTCGAATTTTCAAGTTTTTAACGAGTAATTCAAATTTTAGAAGATATTTTTACAATCTACAACCAGTAACATAAACTTTGGAATAGATTTTAAACGTATACAACCAATAACACAATACTTTGTAAATCCGTTAAAGTCTTTAGAAATCACCAAAAGTAATTTTTGAGTAAACTCTCGTTAAAACAGAAATGGTTATGAGTCTTATGACTATATGCAACATATGGATTTTTATTTTTATTTTTGGATCTTATGTATCTAGGTTATTAAGTCTCCTACACACGATAGGCACAACCAAGGCTAGACATATACACACGCAGGAACCTAGACATATACACACGCAGGACACAAGCAAGCACAAGCTGTCACAACATACAAGAATGTTAGATGTATGAACACACAAAATATCAATCAGATATTTTGGTATGGAGATATATCAAGAAAGTATTTTAGTGCTTAGCGAACTCTTGGTCTATTTAGGATTTAGATGTCGACATTATTCTGGTACTTTTTATGCTGGTGCTAATTTAAATTTTAAAGATTGGTGCATGTTCTGGAAAAAAGATAACAATAATAGATATTTCATTGCTTATATTGTTTGGTATATCTGGAAGTTCAGATGCAGGGTTGTCTTTGATGGAGTAAAGGCCAACCCAAAGGATCTTATTGAATTCATAAAAAAAGATCTGCCTAATTTCATCTATAATAAGAATTATACTACTGTTAAGAACACTTGTGATAGTAATTGTGAAGGGTCTCATCCAAACTGCAATAATGGAGATGGTTATGGTTTACATGATGCTTCTTATGTTTACTTTGATGGTGCTTTTCAAAGCAAAACAAGAAAATATGCTTATGGTGTGGTGTGGTGAAAACCAACAATCTATGACATATTGTTGATTTTGCAGGAGGAACAAGTTGGTACTCCAGCGCAAAGGAAGCCGATTCCAGAGCCTGCAGAGAGGCAATCAGATGGATGAAAGGAATGAAAGGATAATTTTCCTAAATGATAATAAAAATGTTATGAATAGCATGCAGAAGAGGAACAATTTTACTGTCTGTTGGAGATAAAAAGCTAAATTGCTTCAAGCTTTGAACTATGAAAAAATTCTCGCAAGTTCTTCTTTCCTTTACATCAAAAGAACTTGTAATAGTTATGCGGATAAGTTAGCTAGAAGTTTAAATAGGTATATGGGTTTATCTATTGATTCTAGATACTGGGATAAACCTAGAAAAGATATGTGGATTTAACCTAGAAGAACTTTTGATTGATCGGTGGAATGTTCACTATTTTCCTATTTTTCACAAGCATGAACATGAAGGGACCACAAAGCAGTGACTCTTATGACCTTCAGTTTAGGCGTCTTAGTACCGTTGGCGATGTGTTGATCTATTCCGACTCTCTCGTCTGGTCTTCCTTAGTCTTAATATATTTTCCCTTTATCAAAAATAAAAATAAAATAGTTAAGGTATTAAGAATTACTTCAGGCCACACATCTGATTATGTGACGATCCTAATGTTGCAGAAAATTTGACGTTTCAATATCCAAGAAACAATAGTATTGTTTCTCTTTTAGGTAGGGTAGTCACCAAGGATTCAACCAAAATATCAGGGGTGAGGATGTCATTTGACTCGGAAGTATTCATCAAAAACAGGCCAATGTGCCCACATAGCGCTTTGGTACGTACCTAAGACGTATAACTACTAATAATGCAATTATTTGACACTAGTAGTAGTGGCCGATATTTGCCAATTTCTATCCAAGCACGGATAACATGTTGGACTTACCTTTCTTCTTTAAGAAGATTAAAAAAATGCACCTATATATAATAAAATACATAAAATTAAGTACTAACAATACAGAAAAACTATACTAACTCAAACATGTTCGTCAAAATGGAACAAGCAGAGGCGGCCTTTCAGGTTGGCGGCTGAAATGAGTGGGTGGTGAAAAATACTTAGAGCATATCCTATGGGTAGTCTCCATTTGGAGACTAACTCGCCCATATGAAGGACCCCTCGCTCATATGAATGAGTGAACCCACTATGGGAAAAAAAAAAAAAAAACTTTACGGGAGATAGTCTCCCGTGAGAAGAAAAATTTGATACCAAACGGGGGACAGTCCCCCGTAAATAATAATAAAAAAAAAAACGGGAGACCGTATTCCGTTAGGTAATATAACCTAGAAAACATCCAGGAGACGAGTTTTTCTTTCCTTTCTCTTTTTATTCGTTTGTTTCTCCCTATCACTTTTTTTCTCTATCCATCTCTTAAATCTTCATCTATCATCCTCATATCATCAAATTAAATGAAACCCATTATATATTATTGAAGGTAAATCTCTCTTGAGTCTTTATAAATCGTTATTTGGTATGATTTAGTTATGTAATTTCGTATTTATTTAATTTTTGCCCTAATTTTTTTTTTTCAATTGTTTTGAAGGTGGAGTGAGTGAATTCAATTGGATTTAAGGTATGATTATGTTCAATTTCGTTATTGTTTAAGTTTATTATGATTGATTTATGATTGTTACTTGTTTTTGATTCATAATTCATTAATATTTGTTTTAAGGTTCATATAGAAAACAATGGATTACACTAGGTTGTCTTCTAAAGATGTAGCAAATCATGTATGCACAAGTCTTAACATGGAAAGTGACAAATCTTGGATTACATTCAGGGGTGGATGGAGCAATATGCACAAATTGTTTAAAATTGTATGTCAACATTCAAAGTGTAAAGAGTTTATGCAAAAGTGGATTGGGTATGTTACTTGAGATAAATGTTCCGAAAGATGATCAACAACTGTCACACGCAATTGTTGAACGATTTTGGAAATCTACAAATACTTTTCATTTTCCTATATTTGAAATAGGGCTCACACCCAATGACTTCACTTGGTTGACGGGAATAGCAGTAGGACAAGGAGTAAAGCTAAACTATTTATATTGAAATGCTAATAATGAAAATAAGGAAGATTGTGTGGAGTATGTTGAAAACATTTTGCCCAATTTAGTTGAATTTTCTTACAATAAAGCCCAAGAAAAGAAAGCCAAGGATAATAAGAAAGCACTAGCAACCGAGAAGGGGAAAGGCAAAGTAACCGAGAAAGGAATAGATAGTGAAGAAGAAGATATTGATGAGATGTTGGAACCGAGTGATAGTGAAGAAGAAATTGGTGAAAACGGGGAAAAGATAGTTTATGGTCTTAATGTATACTCATATTTGAAGAATAAAAGTGGTGGTATAAAATGTGCATATTTGTGTGATTGGTTGAATACATTTAAAGGAGTGAAGGAAGTCGAAATGGAACCATATTGGGAGGAAATTACTAGAGTTTTCCTTTTGTGGTTAATAGGTCAAGTGCTTATGCCAAATAGTGTATCTACCACTAAGGTATGATGGTTATGTAACTTTGAGGATTTAAGCGAAATAAAGAAGTTCGATTGGGGAACTCCAATATTGGCTTGTCTTTACAAATCGTCGTGCGAGGTTAGTACCGCAAGTGCAAGACTTTCAACGGAATGTGGATGATCTTAGAGGTATGTATATATGACTAAATTATTTTATGAAACCTATAAAATGTTTATATCGACTTAATGAATGTTATATATTAATTTCTTTTTTTATATCTTTTTTGTAGTATTGGTTTTACCACTATTTCCACACTTTGAATCCTAAAATTAAAGGAAATGCACTGGTTTGGGAGGATGTATGGCCAAAGATTAATGTGTTTAACAAGAATAAAGTTTCGGCAGATCAAAGGGATATGGGAAGACATTCAATAACTAATGCTCGTAAACAATTGGAATTAAGGTCATTACAAGGAACGACATGGAAACCATGGCTTGGAAGTGAGCATACCAACAACAAAGTCCTAAAATATTCGTTGAAGTTTTCAAAGAAACGATGTGTTTTCAACTTTTCATGGATATTGAAGAAGATAAAGGCTATAGGTACTTGGGAGAGATATGTACATATCAAGTAACCGGTGCATTAGTCATTCCGCCTTTCCCACCTCCACAAAAAGAAATGGCAGATATGGATCGAGAAGCATGTGAGAAGTGCAAAGGTTTGAGGACTTGTAGAGCACCCGTCACGGATGCAAGTGTTGAAGAGTATGAGAAATAGTGGAAAATTATTTCGGTTGGTCCATACTTTACAAAGGATGAGGCTACATTAGTTCGAGAACTTAATCGGGATGATCTTTCCTCATCATCTCAAGCTCAATTTCATGTTCCATACCCTCATCCTATGCAAATAAGTTCTTATGTGTATGAAAATGTGAGACTTCGAAATGATAATGATAATGTAGAGTTTGAGTATCTTCGAAGTTGGGTTGAAATCCTTGAAAAAGAGAATGAGTTGCTTCGAAGTGAGAATGAAATTCTACGAAGCTCCTTCAATTTACAAGATTGTTATGCGCCAATTGTTGGGGGGTCCTCCAATCAAGTTTATCCGGATGTTGTTAATGAAACTCAAGTTCCGGGGTCCTTCAATTATGTTCCTCCACAACCATCTAATAGTACTTGGAATGGACAGTGGCTTATGGACCTAATGAATTAAGTGGTCAAAATGGATGTTATTTTGTAGACTTGGTGGCTTTAAAAATGAATGTCATTTTGTAGATTTTCTTGTTAAAAAATAAATGTTATTTTGGTTACTGTCTTGTTTAAAAATGAATGTTAATTTGGATTTACATGTTATTTTTGGTTAAGTGATATGATATTTTGCTTATTTACATGTTAATTTTGTTGTTTTGCTACGTTTTCGTGGTCCTAATTGGTATTAATTTTTTTTGTAGGCACAATGAGTGACACGGAATCGGATGACAATGTCATTTCTAGACGCCGGAGAAGGAGACGAACTAATATGGCGATGGTGGTGAGGACGTTATTGTGGCAACAATCAATTGCTCTTATGGCTCAACAACCTGAAATGGTATAGGTAAGAAGAAGACGTTCTGCTATTAGGAATATGGTACTTCATGATGCTATTATGATGCATGATTATTTTACAAGAGGTAAACTCACTTATTCGGAAAAGAATTTTCATGACCGTTTACGTATGAGAAGAGAATTGTTTCTTAAGATTAAAGATGATTTGTGTGAAATGGACACACAGTGGCCTCAAGTAATATATGCACTAGGAATCCTAGGACATTCTCCACATATGAAAACTCTAGCTTGTCTTAGGTTACTTTTTTACGGGGCAGTCGTCCGACTCCATAGATTATTATGTGAGAATGGGTAAAACAACCCTATATATGTACTTGAAGAGATTTGTAAGAAACATAGTTAGGCGTTATAGTGCGGAGTACTTCCGCAGCCCAAACCAAGATGACATTAATCGCACTTTAGCTGAGAATAAAGTTAGGGGTTTTCCGGGTATGCTTGGGAGTGTGGATTGCATGCATTGGCCTTGGAAGAATTGTCCTTCGTCTTGGGAGAGATATTATGCATCTTATAAAGGTGAACCGACGATAGTGTTGGAGGGGGTTGCTACTTATGATATGTGGTTTTGTCATGCATATTTTGGGAGTCCTGGATCAAATAATGATCTTAATGTACTTAATTCATCTCCATTGTTCGATGGCATCTTCGATGAATTATCTCCAAAAGTTGATTTTCAAGCTGTAGGATCAGAATCTCGCAACTACAATATTCTAGCGAAACCTTCATCTACAATACACTGCGAAGACATCGCAGAATGATTACAGAAATGACGTAACATATAACGTCAGCATAAACACGAGAAAGATGTGAAGATCTAGTGAGATTTAGGAATACCGTGAAAAGAACATTTGTATGCTTGCGAGAATATTGCAAGCTAGATCCGAAAATAAAGGTCAACTTATCTATCATCCACTATGTAATACCCTATATAAGGAGTTGAATAGGCTTAAGGCAGAGAGATATTTTTAGAGTGGTGAGAAAGTTTTGAGGAGAGAGAAAGTCTAGAACAGTGGTTGTATTCTTGATTTCATTTCCTTCTTGTAAAATTTCATAAGTCAATTAATAAAAAATGTAATTGTTGATCTAAAATATGTGTTGATTATCATGAATTCTTGTAAGGGATGTATTGTAGGAATTCCTGCAACTACATAATGGCGCTATAAACCGGAATCTAATATTGTGATTTGAAAGAATCTGGGGTAATTGGTGAAGAATTTCATATGATTTTCAATAGCTCATTAAGATTGAAAAGATGGCCAGAAGAAGAAATACTTCAAAACAACCAACAACTATTAGAAGGAGTAAGAGGATTGCTAGTAGAGGGAGAGATGAAATTGGGGAATCTTCGAGAATGAACGCAAGAAACGATGGAGAAATCAAATTCAACAACCAATTCAGCGTACACCAGTACAAAATATAATTATGGATTATGACAAAGTGAGTATACACACTTGGCAGTCAGATTCGTAGATGAAGCATAAGAAGAGAAGCAATTAAGGAACGATAGATGAGTAGAGAGAGACCAAGAAGCAGTTGGAGGAGTAATTCATGGAAATGAAGAGATTGAAGCATTAGAGATATTGAGGAAAATAATGCACGAAGAAAGGAGACTAGAAGCAGAAGAACATGCAAATCTGACAAGGCAAAATCATGAATTGAGAATGGAAAACATGAGACTACATAATAGGAGGTCAAGAAGTACTACAAGATCAAATTCAAGATCATCAAGAGGAGAAATAAGACGAAATTCGCCTGCGGAAAATGTCGGAGAAGATAATCGAGAGGAAATACAAAATCCAAATGAAGAACGTTGTGAAAGAAGAGAAATGATTGAAGATCGTTACATTCCACATGGAGAAATTCTCCATAATGGACAAAACGATAGGAATCAGGGGAATAGGCAACGTCAGGAACGAAATAATACAGATGGCGAAGAAAACCAGGAAGAAGGAAGGAGAATATTACGTGGAAGAAAAATTCAAAGAAATTAACAAGTAATTGAAGAATAAATCGAGAGATATTAAGCTGAACAAGCACGTCTATCTTGCGAAAGAGAAAGACTGAGAGCAGAAGTGGAGGAACAAGAGCTCCAAGAGGAAATACGCCAAAACAATCATGATAATCGATAAAGAAGGCATGAAAAAAACCGCAATAATGGTAATATCAATGAAGAGTATGATATAGTACAAAAGAGAGCAAAAAGGCAACAAAGAGAATTGATAAGAAATGAAAAAAGTCGCATAGGGGGAATGAGAGGTATAATCATGTGCGAATTCATGAGAGAGATGGAAGAAGAGATCGCAGGGAAAGACAAAAAGAAAATGATGAAGAAGAAAATCAAAATTTTGCAAGACAAAACAAACATGAACGCGGGATAAGAGAAGCAGAATTATAAATACCAATGGAATTAGCTCCTGACGTAAATGAACAAATCTTAAGAGAATTGGTGGAGATGAGAGGAATGCTAAATAACAGAAGAGAATGAGGCAGGAGACAATTGGATGAATCCATAGAAGAAGCTGTGAAAACTCCATTCACACAAGAAGTACAATTAGGAGGAATACCCCCAAAGTGAAATCTTCCCACGTTAACTAGAATTTTTGATGGACCAACTTGTGCAATTCAACACATCAAAGCTTATGTGAGATGTATGCTACAATGGTAAAACCATGATGATGTGTTGTGTAAATATTTTGCATCAAGTTTAACGGGAAAGGCCTTAAAATGGTTTGAAGGTTTACCAAAGAATACTAAAACATCTTTCAAACATTTGCATACTATGTTCTTAGGGGCGTATATAAGTAACAATTCCTCTCGACCTGGTATTGAAGATATATTTGGGTTAAAGCAAAGAATTGGCGAAAGTTTGAAGCATCTAACCATGAGGTGGAAGACAATGTGTAGTGAAATGGCTGGCCGTTTAGATGAGAGATACCTCATTCTATCATTCATTAACACAATGTTTGCAACCAATCTGCTGTATATTCAAATTTTCAGAATCAAGAATACAATCACAATGACTGAGTTGCGAGAGTTTCAAGAGGAGTATATTTCTCTTGAGGAAAAACAAAATAAGATGGAATCATACCCAGTTGCGAACACAAGTTCAAAAGCAGCGAACACAAGCCTATTACCCAAACTGATAAACACAGTGGCGAGCACTTCGCAAGTACAACAAGAAAATATGACGGTTGATAGTCAGCAGAAATTGGTGGCTATGGGGAGTTGTGATTAAGAAGAGTTTGAAAGAGAAAGAAACTTTTATAAGCGTGGTGGAAATAATAAGATTTAAAGACTTGATCAACCACATGAAACTTATGGGGGTTAAAAACAAAATTATCATAGAGGACAGGGAAGTCATAAGATGATATGGGAAGAAATCAAAATGCCACCTCTGAATGCTAGTGTGAAAAAAATATGGGAAGCTATTATCTTAATGGAAAACATACCAACACCATGGAATATGGGGAATGAACCACCTCCAAACCACATAAGTCATGAATTTTGTTCTTACCATCATTTTCATGGACATTCGACAAATGACTTCAGAAATATAAAGAGAATCATCCTCAGAATGATAGATCAAGGAAAATTAAATCATTTTCTAATAGGGAAACCTCAGTCTCAACTATTACCACCACCGCCAGAAACACGCAGAGTAAATACAACAAAGGGAGGAGAAACATTTGTAATAGAAGTTGGAACGAAAGCAAATAATCTGTTTTGCCACTCTATTGTACATTCGTACAAAATGATTGAAGACTTTCACGATAACA
Source organism: Papaver bracteatum (assembly GCA_023529315.1). Classification (NCBI taxonomy): domain Eukaryota; kingdom Viridiplantae; phylum Streptophyta; class Magnoliopsida; order Ranunculales; family Papaveraceae; genus Papaver; species Papaver bracteatum. The sequence continues at coordinate 15,711 of JAJJWX010002706.1, forward strand.
TTCTGAGCAGAGTCTTCGCAAGAGATACTGATGGAAGATAAATAATGAACATTGCGAAGATCTCGCAGCTAAAAGAATGGCATAAGCAAATTATTTCCTTCACCGCAGAAGAAGTACCCGAGGGTGGAGAAATGCATGATAACCCATTAGTGGTAAGATTAGAGATTAACCCAAAAACTAGTGATGATGATGATGATGAAGCTGAGGATTCGTGGGCAATCAATAGAGTTTTAATTGATACTGGAAGCTCCGTGGATATCCTATTCTATCATGCTTATAAAACTATGGGAGGAAAAGATGAGGATCTAGTACCTTCAACTTCCAAAATCTATGGTTTTAATGGTACTGCCAATAAGCCTAAAGGGGAAGTCACTATGCGAATTCCACTGAAAGGATTGTCTTCTGAAATTATGTTATGTGTTGTCGATGTGGAATCACCATATAACTCTTTGATTGGAAGACCTTGGTTACATGGGATTCTAAGCGTAGCATCAACATTTCATCAGTGCATCAAGTTCCCTCATCCCAGTGGAGTTAGCATCATAAAAGGAGATTGGATTGAAGGAAAGAAGTGTTATGAAATTGACGTAGAATCCTGCGAAAAACGAACTGCAAAGAAGGAGAATTGGAAACATAACATCATAGAAAGACAAATAAGTGAAAGACTGATGTTAGATGCAATAGAACAGAGAGAAGAAGAAACGTTGCGAAGCCAATGCATGCTGAAAATAAGAAGTGGTGAAGATTTCGCAGAAGGTAAGAAAATAACAGAAAATATCAAAGGTGCAGAGGCATAAAGCAGCAAAGGTAAGAAACTTAAAATGTGAAATGAAAGTAAATTTGAGAGAAGAAAGAAAAATGTATGTCTGATTTGTTGCAAAAAATTCAAAAATATATTTTATTGAAAGATAAATATGAGATTGAGAAATTACAACAGAGCTGAAATGCAAAAGAAAAAACAGAACAATCAGAAAGGGGCGAACCTACTATGGCGTACACCCTAGTTTGCGAAATTAAAATTTCGCAAGAGGCAGATGTAAGACCTAAAGTGCGTCATAGAAGGGGGTACCTGTTGCATGGCTCAGGGAAAAAGGTTACACCTCCCCTGGAACCTGAGTCATGGAGATTTGGGGTCAATAAAGCCCATCCAGGAGAGGCGCCTTGGATTCTCAGCTTAATCATATGACTTAGGTTGGGCGACTAAGGTGAGAAGGTCTCTTCTAAGGAGTGCAGAATCTGATCAAGGCGCCGAGGTACACGGTTGAGCCAAGAGTGTCTAGGGCGTCTGGAGCGTACCTGGCCATTTTTGGAAAGTCTTGGCTTATGCTGCACCCGGCCCGAAGTAAACCCCACTTAGGGTGCAGTCTCGTAACCATAATCCATATAGCCAAAAGGGATAAGAGGCTGCAAAAACAACTAGTTTTTGTTAAGACTGGATGGGAGGAGCCAACCTTGTATGGTAGAGGTACTCTCCTTGAAAGGGAAACCAGGGGGAAGATAAAGGCAGCACCCTCCATTAGGGAGCTAACGATAGACACATTTTTGTGTCTGAATTATCCTCAGTGTCTCTATTTTTAGTCTCGATTTTTGTAATAATTTTGGTGTTTTTATGTTTGTTTAGGTGTTATTGGAGAATTACACTTGTGTGGAAAAAGTTTCTCAAAAAGTGCTATTTGGACCCCCGGAGAAAAGTGATAAAGGCACCCCCATTTTGGATAAGGGACACTCAATTACTAAGGGGCAATAAATTACTATTCGGCACCCAGTGCTATTCACACATCGGATTTGGCTAAGGGCTGTCCACCTTCATCTTCGTGAAGAATCATTTTTTGGCCGGAAAATATGTTCAAGAAAATCAGTTAATGCCGATACTTTCTGGATTGAAATTCGACGTGATTTTTGGTGAGATTTTCACGGGATAAGATTGAAAGTGATATGTCTGATCAAAACAGAGAAGGTACATGTCTTGGTTTCCTTAACAAATAAAGATTACGTGCAAACACGATAAACAGAGAAGAGAAGATTTATAGATTTTTGTGCTATTTTTGGGAAGCTATCTTGTGTAAGAAGCGTTTTTGATGATCTCCGAATCATGTAGAGTCGTGTTGAAGTGTGATTGATAGCTGCAGACGCGTGAATAAACAATAATAGGAAATAATCCCGTGAAAATAAAATTTATCTATGTCAGCGATTTTGGAATTGATTTGGGAGGATTCTTGGTGCAATTGTGTATATAAAGGGTGTTCGGATGTCAGAGTGGGGGATGAAGAGAAAGGGGTTAGAAGAGAGAGCAACAGAGTGAGTAATCACGAGTTGCAGGGAGAAGTTTCTGCTGCTGCAGAAAAATATGAACATGAAGAACATTATGCTGTCAAGAACAGTCGTTGTCTAGTGTCGTATATTTCAAGTTCTGTAACAGTTCATTAGTAACACATATCTTCATTTCTCAATACCTGCTTTGTTCACAGCGAGCTTGTAATGCCCAACCATCGTTGCAAATTCGCTGCTTTTATTATTTTCTCCATTGTCACCATTATAAGCACTTTTTGAGCAATAAAAAAAATTCTTTTGAGAGTGTCTACAACATGAGAAGCTAAACCCCAATACTGGGACAAAGGAGGAAGCTGGATTTCAACCTTGTAGTAATTTACTTAATTATTTATTTACTTTTTGCGCCGATTTTAAATGATTTATGATTTCTATTAATCAATTGTTATCTTGTTTGATAGTGTATGCTTAGTCTTAGGTGCTTTTGATACACTATGCTTGTAATTTACAATTGATGTTTTACGAAATCTATTTTGGCAAAGAATAGAGTTAATATTTCTTTTTTTTTGAGCTATAATTGCATATGATTAATTTCTGAACCACTTGAATAGAAAAACAGTGAAATCGGAGTCCCGGTGAATTCTTCATCCCGTGACATATTTTGTATATATATTTTCTTATTTTTAGTATTTTCCATTATTTAAGCCTAAAATCAATTTCAACAAGTCCGAGTGAACGACAACTCTACTTACTAGAGCTGGCAAACAAGCCGAAACCCGCGGATAAACCCATACCCATCCCATGAAAATCCTAACCCGGCTTGGCTTGGTTATAAACAAGTCGGGTTCGGGTTAGAGAAATGGTGGCTTGTTAGCGAACGGGTTAACCCGTGACCGGCCTGTAAACCCGCAGGTAAACCCATGTACAATACCTTATTAATAAGTTAGATGTAACCCTGACCGTCTGATCATCTAGGGTTCATCCTATCCCTATGTTTTAGGTATAAAATGCACTAAAAACCCTAGCAGTATCATTTCTTCTTACTTCGTCCTCTTTCTTTTCTTTTTCTCCTAACACCCTACTGCGTCTTCTCACCACCTCCGTTTTTCTTCTTTAGCTTTTCTTTTTTCTTCTTCTTCATCTCAGTATCTCTTGCATGGTTAGTACTTCAACTCCACGGTGATGACGATGTTGATGATTTAATCCTATAAATTAACAATTTTAAAACTAGGGTTTAGTAATATACTAATATTGATTTTGGATGATTGCCATGCAGGTTAATTTGAGGAACTTGAACCTCTGTTTTATCATTTGTTGAATCAATTTATGAATCTGGGTCAATTTTAATTTTCTTATTTAGATTTTGTATATGCTAATAGACTGATTCTATAGATTAAGCTAAAGAACTAAAGATCAAATTAATTTTTAGTTTTGCTGATTGGTTAAATTAATCTTCTGGAAAACAGATGAAACTCTTGTGTTAATTTCGATATTAACACAAAAATTGAGCAAGGTTGTATATTTGTTGTTGCTGTTGGTTTTGGAATATGAATAATTTGGTTTTTTGAAAATTTTAGCGTCTTGAAATGATGAGAAAACTTGGGTTTTTCTTAGAAAACAATTTTGCAGGTGTAGAAGCTATATGAGGTTCTTAATAGAACAAGGCAGAACAAATCTCTCAACACCAACAAAACTGTATATCAAGTGTTTGAGAAAAGTTCCAAGAGAAATAGATGTAAAAGTTCTTATTGCTTTCTATCTAAATGATTCTAGGCTTCCTAAAGTTGAAAAGGGAAAGAGATTTTTGTCTTTTGACTTGGTTTTCAAATGCTCAAACCATGAATGTTGAATTAGTGTTGTTACTTGTTAAGTTTTTCAATTTTCTTGATTAACTTTTTAAATTTTTTTGCGACTGTTGAATCTGTTGATTGATGTGAATCTAAATATCAAATGAATTGGATGAGTGTTATCTTAGGTTGCAGAGAAGAGATTTAGATGGCCTGAATGTGGCCGAAAATAGTAGGATACTTTGTAAAATTTAGAGCTGGTAAACGGGCGGGCAAACCTGTGAAGCCGCAAGTTTAACCCGTTACGGGCACGGGTTGAAGAAATGACCACCCGTGAATAATTTCAACCCATGGGTATCGACCCGTGTTAACCCGAACGCGTGTAACCCGCAACAGGCCAGCCCTGGCCCGCCCGTTTTCCATCTCTACTATTTACCACTATTCAAAATTCGATCAATTTTTGGCGCCGCCGACGCGGACTTTTGTATATATTTGTTTTTAGGTTTTTATATATATATATATATTATTTTTGTTCTTTTTTACGCATTTTGGTATGTTTTGTTTGCTTTCAGATTCTGAGCTAAGCTAAAGAAAAAGAGAAAGTGCTGAAAAGAAAGGCAAAGCCCGAAAAGGAAATAAAAAGTGGAATCCAAATGGAGTGAAGAAGAAGATTTTGTAAATAATTATTTTATTATATTTTATATTTATAGACTGTAAATAGGATTTTATTTTTGTAATTTTTCTTTTATTTTTGGACTTTATTTTTGGGACATTCTTTTGGACATTATTTTTAAAACCCTAAGAAAGGGTTATTTTAAATATAAACTGCACAGGGAAGGACGATATTTACGATATTGTCTCGTCCCCTCGGGTTCGTACACTGACATAGGTGTCAGTGTCCCGAGTCAACTTCAACGGTTCATCCCCCATCTGGAACGGGAGGTAAGAATTCTAAACACCCGCGAATCCCCTGTCAGTGGGCTTACTGGATGATTTTGTATGCATATATGTTGATGTATTGAAAACGACTGCTTTAATTTCCTTGTAAAGGGAAAGGCCTGGCCATACAAGATAAGGGTTAAGATTTTATCACCGTTCTCTTCTTGCCCGCCTAAAATGATACCAAACGCGAACCTAAGCTTAAAATACTGACTAAAACGAGACCGATAGGGTAACGAGCTTAATAGGAAAGTCATTCGAAAAATATTGGTTGCTCTTTTAAGCATACTTCGAAGTTCATGATGGTTTCTGTGATTTGAATGTGTGACTGCGCCGCCTTGTAATACGGTGAGTCCTTGGGTATCAAAGCTCCATGCATCTTCCCTCGCCCCTATTCAACTTACTTTGACTCGGATTGATTCCAGAGGAGTTTGCTTAAATTATAATGAATTCCCTTTCGAAGGATTAGAAGCTGGTCTAGAAACAATCTAAGTGGAGCCATCATGCTTTTTGTTTGCTAGAAATCAGTTGGTTTGTTATGGTCTAGTTAGCCTTGTTTGTGCTTGTGTAGAATTCCCTTGTAGTTATGATGTCAAACTAGTATTATAATAGCCATCACAATGAATATGAATATCCAATTGAACAATTTGGACGTCACTCTTTTTATGACTGTGGTGAGAATAGTGGTTGGGAACACCAACCTTTTGAAGATTATGAGTCATACCATGGTGAGCCCAATTACTATCCACACGTGCATCAGTCTTTCGAGCAAGAAGATTATAATACTAGTTCTTCGTCTCTAGAGGATACAATCAAACTATTAAAAAGTAGTCCTCTTTATGATCCTTATGTTCCTACTCCTTCTTTAGAAGAATCCCTCATGAAGTTAACTGATTCGACACGGAAGTTAGCTGAGATGAATGATATAGTTATGGACGAAAGAACTACAATAATAAGTGAACCTTCTTTAGAAGATACCCTCATGCGGATAGCTGAGACGAATGAAATAATTTCCAAAATAATATGAATTTCCAACAGAGTGTTCCCAGTTTCACCCTTGAAAATGAGGATATCTATTATTCACCTAATCAAGATGATGAGGATATAATTGGAGACACTAATTTTTTAGATGAGGTTCAACCATTTTCATGTTATTATGATGATTATGACGAGGATAGCGTCGATGAAGAATCTGAAATATGTAGGCATAATAATCAGGAATTTTCTACTTCAAATTTTGACCTTCAAGAAAATAACATTATTTCTGGATCAAATCCTAATAATTTTAATAATTATTCACCTATTCAAAAGGATGAGGATTTGACTAGAGATACCCCCATTTTAGATGATGTAGTTCATGATCCTTTAGCCTGCGGTGTGTTGGATTATCCGTTATTTGATGTGCCTATCAGTGAATCGGAGGAAGTAACTATGATGAACACCTTAGTTAATGAGCCTTTAATAGAAACTTTCTCTGATAATCTTTTTATATGATTGTGATGATGGTTTAGAGGAAAGAGTTTATTCTGAGAATATTGTTTTAGAGTCCAATGATTTAAAAACTATAATCTTAGATGAAGAAGATGAACTCGTAGAGATTTTAAATGTGAGTGAGGATGTATCACCTGAGTATAACCTACAAGAAGCAATTCACCATTTTTAGGATTCTGATGATCTAGAAATTAGGGAAATTGTAGCTAGTCTATCTAGAGACACCCAAAATTCTAAGTTTGGGGGTGATTATCATTCTCCATGTGCCTTACCTTAAGCTCTTATAGAGATCCCTCACGTGGGAATTGATATATGTTCCTCAACCATTGTGCCAGATGACCTTCATACTAGCTCTCACGAACCTAGTAATGCCCATAAAGAAGTTTAGTTATTAGAAACCCATCCTATGGTTGATGTGGTTTACCCAGGTTATGAAACCCAGGGATGGGTGACCTCCCGAGAAGTTGTTGATGGATAATCACAATGATGCCCGTTGAAAACCCCACGCTGCTAGATATCCGCAGTGGCTAAGTGGGGACAGTATCGGTGGATGGACGGGTCATTACATCCACGGTTTCCGTAATTGGAGGTATGGCTACGCCTTCACTCGGGCGGGTTTCTACTTCAAATACATCCTCGGGAACGATTTCCTCCTAAAATACCAAGACTTGGTTTTTGATTAAAAAAAAAAGAGGAAGAGGAAAGAAAGAAAGAAAGTGGAAGGCTCACCGATTCACTTCTGGACTCGCTGGAGGAAGATTCAACACTGCTACCAGAAAACGTATCCTCCCCGTCATTGGACTCCAAACTCTCTTCCTTCTCGGATTCCCCTTCACCATGGGTAGGCTCAGCATCGCTGATTTCCGTCTCAAGAGATGATGTCTTCTGACTATGTGCAAGTTTAGTGAAGGAGTTCACACTGCTAAAACCCTGGGTAAGGTACAAGAATATACACTCAGAAATGAGACAAAGGCATACATAATCCGATTGAATCAAGAAGAAAATTATACGTACTCGCATATTGGAAGAACTAAAAGTCGGAAGATCCGTTGGACTCGACTAAAAACCACCAGCACGGCTTTTGGATCTTCGCTCCTTCACTTGGGGACTATCTGCATTCGGGCTAACGGATTTTCTCTTGGGATACCTCAGTAGTGGATATTCCGCTAAAATCGCAGGGGAAGGCTTACCACGACGATATTCTACCACATCATTCACGAATCCATGGATAACGAGAAACTCATCCTGCCAAAATATGTTATATTCGGAGGTTGTTGATAGATTTAATTCCGCAAGAAGAAAAGGGAAACTTTTACCCAACACAAGAACACTAGCATCGAGAACAGTGGGCAATAGGATTTCTGGAGCAACCGGATGACGAATGAGTGGGACCCCTTGGTCAAAACCCATATACCGAGCCGCTCTATCGATGTTGTAAGAGATTGCTTTGCAAGATCCCCGAAAGAAAGACGGCACATGATCGGGCGTGCAGCTTTGCATGACACCATCTCCCCAACACTCAAATCCTCTTTATCATAAGACAAAGACATGTTCGGAGCAGGAGCAAAGGTATTGATCTGAGTTATGAACGCATGCACCGGAGCCCTTGGACGAAAATTAACCATATACGGGTTGTCAAGAAATCCAACCAGGTTCGATCCAATCTTTGGACGCCTATTCGACCAGCGCAGTATCCTGGAGCCCCCCAAGACTCGGGAAGTACATCCAATAGTTTTAGGGAATACTTCTCGAAGTGCTCCCACAGCCACGCCTGAATAAAGGCGACATGAATGTACGAATCTACTTTCATATAGCCATTTGAAGAGCACATATCCGAGATCAGCTGATCCAAGTGTGCGTACAGAGAACCAAGAAATAAACCGCCAATAGGGAGAATGACGCCTTTTGCCAATTTTATGGAAAACTTGATAAGTTCCATCCTTATCTCCTTCTTACCTAAGCCGTCATCAAAAATATCTCTGGATAACCAAAGGGACAGGAACGTCGTGACATGAAGCATGCTATTCTTTTGATTCAACTCCAACTCATCAGGAAACCACTAAGACACCCAACATTCATAGAAGCACTTCATCTCATTTTCTTTCCGAACGAATCCTTTTGATTTCGCAAACAGGGTGGCATGCATTTATTCTTTATCTACATTCAACCTAACATCAAGGTTTCCAATTACGGGAAGGTTCAACAATACATCCATGATCTCTAATGAGATGGTCATTTCACCCCACCTACATATGGCCGTGTGGGTGTCCGAACACCATCCGGAAATAAAATCAACCAAGCCTGGAATATCTTTCCTAATCTGAAGCACTAAGGAAGCCGCAACAACATCAATGATCTGCGCCTTGGTCAAATTGGTTTTTACATGCTCCTGGCTCATCATGAATCGCATCCATTTATCGAAGGGACGCAATGGACTCACAGAGATTTTAAATTCGATAGAAGAGGCATGATATTTTTTCCTCTGAAGAAAAAACCTTATTACACCTCCTGGACGAACCGACCGGTCTTCTCCCTCACTTTCCGGACCAGTCAGAAGAATCGACACGTACTAGGGGTGGTTTCTCTTAATTGTGGCCGATGTTGTGAAGAATTCATCACTTACGTTTTGGCTTGGAATTTCCAATGTCTTTTGGTATGACAGAACTTTTCTCAAGTGACGTCATAACGAAGATTCTCTCACGGTACTTCCACCTTCCAAACAACTTCAATAGAACAATTCGAAAGAACAATTATTACGGAAAGTGCATGAAAATTATTTTGTCAGACAAAATAGATCCACCATAGACGCAAGCCAGTTTGTTTCGAGGTCATAATACGTATACGCAAAGATATGGGGATTGACGTGCCCTGCATCACCGCCTTATGCCAAGGCCGTACACTGCAGCATAAAATTCGCACCCGACCAAGGAGGCGTGCCCCACCATGGGAACCATACATACGTCCACACCAAGAAAATGAGTAAAACCTAGAAACTAGGTTTTCATGGGAAGGGAATGACAACTACTATCTCTCGCCTACTTCGCACAGTAAGTTGGGGCGATCAACATTGCTATGGTATTCACACTTAAATACTACTACAAGCTCGTGCAAAACATACCTACAACCAGAATTCACGCCAACATAGAAGAATAACATTTTCTACAAGGTCATGAAAAGGTACGCCTACAACTAGGGCTGTGTACCAACAAATAAGCAAAAAGAAAGTAAGTTAAATAGGAAGTGCTGGAAGACATACCTGGATTCGCTCGTCCACTTTATTGTTACCACACGAACAAAAGAAAAAAAATGAAGACATGAAATAAAAAGAGAGGCCGACCCCTTTTATGGACGTGGTGCTTGGGAGTTTGAATAAGGAAAGGACTTCCTATTTGAGTCAAGTAAGGTATAGAGGCAACTGGGACCGTGAATATAAGTCACCAAGCCATCCGCGCCATGCCTTAGCCCCACCATGCCAAGCCTTCCATACAAGCCTTGCCTTACCAAATCACGCCTCACCTTAGACCACCACGCCAAGCCTTCCATGCATGCCTTGCCTCACCAAACCGCGCCTTACCATGACCGCACCACGCCGAGTTGTCCGTTCCATTGCCGTTGCCCCATCATGCCAAGATGTCCGTGCCAACTTGTCGCGCCAACGACAACTTGCTAAGCCAGCGTTATGATATTTCCTAACCCAGTCAAGATGATGCGTAGCCGGACCAAACTGATGGTCCTCATCTCGCGACTTCTCGGTCTACACCATAAATAGAATCTATGCAAGGCTGCCAAACGCGGGATCATGAACTATCCTTACTTCTCGAAAAAGGTTAGTCGGAATTTCCTGAACATCTTGCATGACTTACTTTAGATTCCGTCCTTGTCTGTCACCATCATATGCTTACCTCACAACAATGCCCCTGTTCCGAGCTAAGCAATGGACTTAATATTGATGGTGGTTTTTAGCTTAGGGTTAAAATCATAAAACCCTAGTCATAAAATGACGTCACATGATTTAAGTAATAATGTCTCTACTAGGCACATTTATTGAACCATTTTAATGTGTCTCCGAGAAAATTACCAGGGTATTTTTTTAAAAAAAAATACTAATTAGGGTTTCGATAAGCCAAACCCTAATTCCCACACCACTGTGCCAATGACAAGCCATGCCAGCCACACCTACCGCTCTAAAGGCATGCCAACCATGCCAGCCGCACCATTGTGCCAATGGTAAGCCGTGCCAGCCACACTTACGTGCCAAAGGCATGCCAACCATGCCAGCCACACCACTGTGACAATGGCAAGCCGTGCCATCCACACCTACCGCGTCAAAGGCATGCCAACCATTCCAGCCGCACCACTGTGCCAATGGAAAGCCGTGCCAGCCATATCTCCACACTAAGGCGTGCCGACCATGCAAGCCGTCCCAACATGCCATGCACATCGCTGGCTGCCAAAACAAAGAGATACGACAATCAACGACCACCCTTCCACCTGATATGCAGATCTTAGCCGTCCAAAACCTCCAGCTAACCTTTGGACCAACGCTAAAATCCTAGCTTGGTCACGCCAAAACCCTAGCCTGGCCATGCCAAACCCTTGGCCCCACCATGCCAAGCCAAACGCACCTTGCCTTGTCCCTAGCCATGCTAGCCGCACCATGTGCCAATGTCATGCCAAACCCTTTGCCCCACCATGCCAAGCCAAACCCACCTTGCCTTGGCCCTAGCCATGCTAGCCACACCATGTGCCAAACGGCATTCCAAGCCTTTTGATAGACGCATTTATGTGTCTAATTTTTCCTCAATATTTCATATTGTTGGTACTCATTTTTGTCCTTATTATGGTGTTTTGTGTGTCTGTAGGTATTTTTTGGAAATAAAGATTGTTGGAAAATTCGGCTCGAAAAGTTGCTCAGAACACCCTCGGAGGACATTTGATATTCGGACTCCCACTTTGGATAAGGGGTAACCCAATTGCTAAGGGGCACCCGCAAGATATTCTCACCCAAGCAGCTGTATAAGGGACAACCTCATCTCTTTCGTTTGAAAATAAATTTTGGCGGTAAAAAGCTTGGTCACTAATGGCAGAACTAGGGTTGCGATTTTGGGCTTGATGTAGTGAGACTAAAGGGCTAGAATCAATTGGGTGTGTTACTATGAGCTAGACAGGGATTGTATATGAGTAACTTTCGATCCAGTTTGGCTGGATATTCCGCAAGAAGAAATCAGAACACACGGAAAGAAGCTGCTCATGGAAGCGTGATTTAAGGTTTGCAGTTTGGTCGGGAAACAAAGAGATTCAATGGCTGGGATTTGTTGGGATGATTTGTACGTGCCAAAAAGGACTAGTATGCCAGTTGGATTCATCTAAACTTTGCTACAATCTCGTGCTCGTGTGGGCAATATACATGTTTTCATGGGTTCTGTTTGAATCACAAGTGTGTTCATAACATGTCCTGCATGCGACTCAATTTAGAAGCGTGTAGGGGTTAAACGCCCGGGATACGATGTGGTCGGGACACATCGTTTAAGTATGTGGCCCATTTTTGTTTATTTACACGTATGTTAAATTTGTTTTAAACAAAAAAAGAACTCCTACGTTTTCTCTAAAAAGACATGAAAAGTAAGTTCACTAAAAAGTAACCCCCTATAAATCCCCCGAAATAACAAGAAAACTAACACTTTTCAATACGTGTCAAGCAAATAAGATGGGCCACATACTCAAACGATGTGGCCCGACCACATCGTAGCCGTTCCGGGAGTTAAATGAGGAAGATTCAACAGCTTCAGACGCGTAGGAGAAATATTTTTGGAAAGAAAATATTCCGAGAATATTACTCATTGACTGCCGAGTAATGGAAGATATTTTGGAGTTATGAGGAGTAATTTTTGGTCCTGTCGAGTATATATAAGTTGATGGGGTTGAGTAGAAGAATTACGGAGAGATTGGGAGAGTTACAGAGCATCACAAAGTCGAGAAATTGAGTTGTAGTAAAATTCTTTTCTGTCGCTGCTTACCTGAAGAACACCAAGAACAGACCATCCAAGACAGTCATTTTCAAACAGTGATAACGACACATCTGTGTCGGTCGCAGAGACAAAGTAACAGTGGAAGTTCATCTTTATCGTTTTCTGTGACAGTGTTTGCAACAATTATAAACGTTGCAAACACCCGATTTTCATCATTTTCTCCATTTTCATCTTTGTAAACACCCTTTGTGCAATAATAATGATTTTTGAGCGTGTTTCCAACATGATGATGAGCTAATTCTCCCACAACCAAGGCAATGAGGAAGCTATTTGCGCATGAATAATTGGTAATTATTTCTTTTCTCTAATTTATAATTTATAATTCACTCAATCACTGCTTTTGCAGAGTTTTTAATTGTTTGCATAATTTTCTTCATTAGTTGTGATTCAATTAGATAGGTTATGCTTTGTTTAGATAATCTATGCTTAGGGGATACAATTAATAGTTGAGAATTTGCCTGATTATTTGTGAGTTAAGAAAATAAGGGACTTAAAGATAATTAGAGTTTTGGGTTATTTACCGTTATTCATTCATGTCTAATAGTGGAATCAGTGTCTTGGTAATTTTAATATCTTAAAATCAAATTTTGAGTTAAGTTTTGTTTGTTTTTAAGTTTTATTAGTCTAAAATCTATTGCTTTCACAAGTCTCAACGAACCTATTATTTACTACAACATTATTGATTCACATCAATTTTTGGCGCCTTCGACATGGAGCTTGTCTTTAGGCTAGAGTTTTTAGATTTTTATTCTTTTTTTTAGGTTTTTATTTATTCTTCTTTACGTTTTTGTTTTTGTCTTTTAACAACAGATTTTGGAATTTGAAGCGAAAGAAATTTTTTCCAAAGCTTTTGGTGAATACTTAAAGATTAGGAGTTAAAGACAAAGCGAAAGGAGCGAAAGAAGAAGATTTTTTTTTTATTTTAAAAAGAGAAAAAAAAATAAGAGAGTTTATTTCTTTAGATTATATTAGGATTTCTTTATTCTTGTAATTTTCTTTTTATTTTGCACTTTACTTTTTGGACTTTGGACTTGGACATTTGGACATTCTTAAACCCTACAGAAGGGTAGTTTAAATATTTAACTGTTTGCAGAGAAGGACGGTGATTACGATATCACCTCGGCCTCTCGGGTTCGTACATGACATAGGAGTCGTGGCCCAAGTCGACTTCAGCGGTTCATTCCCCGTCTGGAACGGGAGGTAAGTTTGTCAAAACACTCGCGAATCCCCTGTCAGCGAGTTACTGTATTCCTTCGTTTGCATATATGTCGAGGAACTGAATACGGTTGTTTTAAATTTTTATTAAAGGGCAAGGCCTGGCCATATAAGATAAAGGTTTGGATTTCATCACCGTTATCTTCTTGCCCGCCTTAGGAAAACGATACTTAACGCAAACCTAAGCTTTAAAATTTGGAATAGAACGAGACCGATAGGGTAACGAGTTTAGTAGGAAAGTCGTTTGAAAAATATTGGTTACTCTTTAAGCATACTTCGAAGATCATGATGGTTTCTGTGAGTTGAATGCGTGACTGCGCCGCCTTGTAATGCGGTGAGGCCTTGGGTATCAAAGCTCCAGCAGCTTCCCTCGCCTCTATTCATTTTACTTAAACTCGGATCGATTCCAGAGGGGTTTGCTTATATTTTAACGAATTCCTTTTCGATGGATTAGAAGATGGTTTAAAAAACAATCTAAGTGGAGCCATCATGCTTTTTGTTTGCTTGAAATCTCTAGGTTTGCTTTGGTGGAGTCAGCCTTGTTTGTGTTTGCATAGAACTTCCCCTTCTTTTTAGGATTTTTCTTTTTCTTTTTATTTTCTTTTTCTAGTGTATTCCCGAGGTCATTAGAGAATGGTCTTGGAAAAGAAACACTCTAGGTTGTTTGATTAGTGAAACACCTAGTAGTTATTCTTGTGAAGGCGGGGAGATCGAAGACTCTTCTTTTGAGAGCCCCGTTTTTGGAAACTTCAGTTTTGAGAATATTTCTCTTTGTGAGGAAAGTACCCCTAGTACTTCAGCTATGCTAGCGATGACAAATTTGAAAGATTACATGTTCCCAACTAGGACCAACCGAGCTTCGTGCATTAAATTTCCAGCCAATACGGCTAATTTTGAGATAAAACCTAGTATTCTTCAGATGATTCCTATATTCTTAGGAAAATATGATGAGAACCCTTATTTTCATATTAGGGACTTTGAGGAAATTTGTGGGATAATTAGAATAAAATACCTTACTGATGAAGTCTTGAAACTTAAGATGTTTCCCTTTTCCTTGAGAGATAAAGCCAAGACCTGGATGAACAACCTACCATCTGAATCCATTGAAACATGGAAGGAACTGATTGCAGCCTTCTATATGAAATTCTACCCTAAGCATAAAACTGCAGCTGTTAGGAAGAAAATTAGTGCTAGTGTGAAACAAGAGGGAGAGTCCGTTTATAGGTTTTTAGAGAGATTCAATGATCTCCTATCCCAGTGTCCTCACCATGGATTTGATAAGATGAAACTTGTAGAGATTATTTATAATGGTTTAGACTATTCGACCAAATCCATGGTTGAGTCTATGTGCGCTGGTGAGTTCACTAATAAAAATGTTGATGATGCTTTTACCTTCTTAGGAGCTATCGCTGAAAAATCATAACAGTATGGCCTTCTGTTGAACCCCCTAAAAGACTCTTGGTCAATAGAAGTAGCACCAATGTGGTAGATACAAGCTTCGGGTCAGATCCTAAGTTTGCTGCTTTGTCTAGAAGGTTAAAATCTTTGGAATTGAATCAGCCTAAACATAGGTCTCTTGTTGAACCTGATGATAGGATTAGAGCCGCTCAAGTCTCTAGTTGTGGAATAGAACCCAATAACTCGTTTGGGGAAGGTCATGTTAGTGAAGAACAAGCCTATGCTGTCTACAATAACACTAGGTTTGAGAACCTTCAGAAGTTTGACCCATACTCAGAGACATACAACCCTGGTTGGAGGAACCATCCTAATTTCTCTTGGTCAAAGGGCCAAAATCAAGGTCAATCTAGTAATTCTCAGTCTCCCCCAGGTTTTGGTTATAATAAGAATTATTCAGGTCAAGCCCAGTTCCAGGACCCTTTTGAGAATAGAATGACTAGCTTAGAGGAATCTCTTAGTATGTTGAAAAAGAGCCAAGATATACTTTCACAAAGCCAGGAAATGTTAATAAAGACCCAGGTTAATTTTCAAGAGGAAACCAATTATTTTAAGAATAATTCCCAGTCTCTTGATAAATTAGAACTTCAAGTCAGACAAATAGCTAAGTTTATTAGTGAGAGAGAAGAATGAAGGTTCCCTAGTCATACTGATCCTAATCCCAAGGGAAAGAAATCGTACAATCATGTGAATTATGTTACAACAATTTGGAGTGGAAAGAAAGTTGACAATCAGGTCCCCTTTACTGAAAGTGAACATGCTGTAGTTCACCCTTCTGAGCCAGAAAATGAGGATACTGATAGAGTCTCTAAAGAGACCGATGAGGGTCATATTGAGCCAGGATTTGTTCCTAGAGCCCCGTTCCCCAAGCTTCTAGTTCCAACTAATAGGGAGTCCAAATTTAAAGATATATTGGAGGTTTTTAAGTAGGTTACTATCAACCTCCCATTTTTAGATGCGATTAAGCAGATTCCCGCTTATGCCAAGTTTCTTAAGGACTTGTGTACACGAAAGCGTAAGCTTAATGTTAAAAAGAAAGCCTTCCTATCTAGTCATGTGAGTTCTATTATTCAGAGTATGACTACTCCTAAGTACAAACACCCAGGGTCCCCTACCATTACTTGCACAATAGGTAAATACCGTGTTGATAAAGCGTTGTTTGACTTAGGAGCTAGTGTGAACTTACTCCCATACCATGTGTACCTTAAACTAGGACTTTGTGAGATGAAACCTACCCAGATGACTCTTCAGTTAGCTGATAGTTCCGTTAAAATTCCTCGTGGTGTGATCGAGGATGTTCTCATAGAGGTAGACAAGTTTATTTATCCAGTGGATTTTTTTATCCTAGATACCCAACCTGTCCCTGACCCAGAGAACCAGATACCGGTAATTTTAGGTCACCCATTTTTAGATACATCCAATGCGATCATTAACTGTCGAACTGGTATTATGAATTTGTATTTTGTTAATATGACTATTGAGCTGAACGTCTTTCATATTAGTAAGCCACCCTCTGAACTAGATGACTCGAGCATAGAAGAGGTGAACATGATAGGAACATTAGTTGAGGTGTCATTACCAAACACTTTGATGGAAGATCCATTAGAGAAATACCTAGCTCACTTTGGGATTGATTTTGATGATGATGATGATGTGATTAATGAGGTGAATACTTTGTTAGATTCAACCCCTTTGATAGACACTAGTAATGGATGGAAACCTAAGTTCGAACCTCTACCCGTTTTTGAGTTTACCCTAGTTCCTTCGTTGGAAAAGCCTCCTAAATTGGACCTTAAACCATTACCAGATACCTTGAAGTATGTGTTTTTAGGCCCATCTGAAACTTTACCTGTGATTATAGCATCCGACTTGGATAGTGATCAGGAAAGTAGGCTAGTAACCGTCCTTCAAAACAACAAGGAATCTTTAGGGTGGACCATAGAAGATACTAAGGGTATAAGTCCTACTATTTGTATGCATCAGATTTATTTAGAGGAAGACACTAAAACTTCTAGGGAGATGCAACATCGACTGAACCCTAATATGAAAGAAGTAGTACGAACCGAGGTTCTGAAGCTGTTAGATGCAGGCATTGTCTACCCCATTTCAGATAGTAAGTGGGTCAGCCCCGTTCAGGTTGTTCCCAAGAAATCCGGTATTACTGTAGTTCAGAATGATAATAATGAGTTAATCCTAACCCGAATGACCATGGGTTGGCGTGTCTGTATTGACTATAGAAAATTGAACAAGGTCACTAGGAAGGACCACTTACCCCTTCCCTTCATCGACCAAATGCTAGAAAGATTAGATGGCCGTAGGCATTTTTGATTTTAAGATGGATTGTGCGGCTATAATCAGGTTCCTATTGCCCCAGAAGACTAAGAGAAAACCACTTTTACATGTCCCTTTGGTAGCTTTGCGTATAGACGCATGCCTTTCGGGCCATGTAATGCCCCTGCGACCTTTAAGCGTTGTATGTTAAGCATATTTTCTGACATGGTAGAACGGTTCTTAGAGGTCTTTATGGATGATTTTTCAGTGTTTGGTTCATTTTCGATGAGTGCTTGCATCATTTGTCATTAGTTTTGACTAGGTGTAAGGAAAAGAATTTAGTGCTTAATTGGGAGAAATATCATTTCATGGTTCGTTCAGGAATCGTTCTAGGGCATATGGTGTCTTCGAAGGGTATAGAGGTAGATAGAGCCAAAGTTGACCTTATTAAAACTTTGTCGGTCCCAAAAACCGTAACAGATATTAGGTCATTTTTAGGGCATGCTGGCTTTTATCGTCGATTCATTAAGGATTTTAGCTTGATTTCTAGACCTCTTTGCAATTTGCTTGCAAAAGATGCTAAGTTTGTCTTTTATGATGCTTGCTTAGAGGCTTTTGAGAAGCTTACGACTTTACTCACTACCGACCCTATAGTCCAGGTACCCAACTAGAACCTACCCTTAGAGATCATGTGCGATGCTTCAGATTATGCTATTGGTGTTGTGCTAGGTCAGCGAGAAAACAAATTACTTCATGTGATTTATAATGCTAACAAAACTCTAAATGATGCCCTAGTTGAACTATACCACTACAGAGAAGGAACTGTTATCTATTGTGTTTGCCTTAGACAAGTTTAGATCCTACCTCTTAGGTTCTAAGATAGTATTCTATACTGATCATGCTTCTTTGAAATACATTTTGTCTAAGAAGACAAAAAGGGTGCAGAAAATATAGTAGTAGACCACTTTTCTAGGCACATTGTTAGTTCCCCTAATGATTCCCTTTATATAAGGGATAGCTTACCTGATGAACAATTGCTCTCTGTTTCCAAATCACCTTGGTATGCACATATTATGAATTATCTTGTTACTGGTCGAATGCCTCAACATTGGAGTAAGCAAGATCATTCTAGGTTTTTAGCCGAGGTTAAGAACTTCTTTTGGGATGATCCTTATTTTTTAAGTATTGTCCAGACCAGATTATTAGGAGATGTATACATGAGAGTGACCAATCCAGTATTATTTCCTTTTGTCATGATCATGCTTGTGGGGGTAACTTTAGTGATAAGAAGACTGCTGCTAAGATATTGCAATGTGGATTCTATTGGCCTTCATTGTTTAAAGACTCCCACAGTTACTGTGTTACTTGTGAGCATTTCCAGAAATTAGGAACCATTTCCCGTAGGAACATGATGCCCTTGAACCCTATTTTATTTGTTGAGGTATTTGATGTGTGGAGTATTGACTTTATGGGTCCATTTCCTAATTCTTTTGGTAATCTTTACATCCTTGTCGCTGTAGACTATGTCTCTAAGTGGATTGAGGCGGTTGCATGTAAAACCAATGACTATAGGGTTATGATTGAGTTCTTGAAAAATAATATACTTATACGTTTTGGTACACCGCGAGCTATAATTAGTGATGGAGGGTCGCACTTTTGTAATGGACCTTTTAAGCTCTTGATGAAGAAATATGGTATTACACATAAGGTAGCCACCCCGTATCATCCTCAGACTAGTGGTCAGGTAGAGGTTTCCAATAGGGAGATAAAACGTATATTAGAGAAAACAGTTAATCCTAATCGGAAAGACTGGTCGACTAGGCTCACTGATGCCTTATGGGCTTACCGTACTACGTTTAAGACCCTTATTGGAAAGTCGCCTTATCGTCTTGTGTATGGCAAGGAATGTCATTTACCCGTTGAGTTAGAACATAAAGCTTATTGGGCTGCTAAGCAGCTGAATTTTTCACTTGACAAGGCAGGATCCCATAGGAAACTCCAGCTCAATGAGTTGGAAGAGATTCGTATAGATGCTTACGATAGTGCGAAGGAGTATAAGAACAAAATGAAACTTGTTCATGATAGAAATATTTTACGGAAGTCATTTTCTCCAGGTCAAACAGTTCTTCTGTATGATACCCGCTTGCATCTTTTCCATGGGAAGTTATGTTCTCGGTGGACGGGTCCTTTTATTGTTCGCACTATTTTTCCTCATGGAGCTGTTGAGATCGATACACCAGATGGTAGTAGTTCTTCGAAGGTTAATGGTCAGAGATTGAAACCCTTTTTAGAGCCATTTCCTACAGGTGATGTTGAGGAGGTCCCTCTGGAGGACCCTGTTTACCGTTGATTGACCATCAAGGCAGTTGTATGTTGTATACTAGTTTTGTTTTTCTCTCTCTTCACCCAGGTACTATCTTTCCAATTTCTCCTCGTGTTATTTTACTTTTGGTTTTGCTCTTTCATTAGAAACATTGAGGACAATGTTAGATTTAAGTTTGGGGTTGGGGAAGAACTTTTTATTTGCACTTTTGAAACTTCTAGCGTCACATGCTATCCGGTTAGCTAAGTTTACATATTTTTTCTCACCGAAAAGATAGAAATTGGAATGCTAGGGATAACAACCTATTGAGACATTAGAGAAAAAGACATTGAGATCCTTGAAATTCAGGAGAGAACTTGTTCCTTTTAGAGGGTAACCGTGATGGACCTAACCATCCATGATGGAAAGGCAAATAGGTCAGGAAATGCCAGAAAGACAAAGAAACCTCACAATATAGTCTTAGTTATTGTATTACAACTCTCTCTCAGTAGAAACTTATCATCATCAACAAACGGAGCGACATCAAAATCTATGAAGAAAGTTGAAGACGTTTAAGGTTTAGAAGAAACAATAGAAAAGAATAATTCAAAAAAATCAAAGTTGAAGACTTAGTTACAAGAAGTTATAAGTGCAAATTATATGAGTTGTTGGAATTCATGATACCAAGACATCACGAGTTGCGAAGATCTAAGTTTTTAATGTCCTTCTCTCATGACCATGTAAATTTTTGTCTTGTAAAATAAATAAATGAAAAGTGAAAAAAATAATAATCATCATTTCGTTCTTTTTGTTCTATGTAGACTAAGGCCATAGGGAAGTAGAATTTTTCAAGCAAGAAATCGAAGAGAAGAGTTAATTGTCAAGATTCTATGAGGTTCGATAGTTTATGATCAACAGTTGAAGACAGAAGAAGATGTTGTTTCTACTGAGCACTATGAGAGGATCGAAGAAAGATACATTTGGTTGACTTGTTAGTCCGCTTTCAATCTGGTGTTGACACCCCAATTTCGCACCTTCCACAGTAAATATCAATCTTATGCTTCGAAGCCAAATACAAGAGAAATTTTGTGTGGAAACCATTTGGGTTTTCATATCTTTTCCATCAAGCCCACAAGCTTTACCCAATCAAGCCCACAAGCTTTACCCAATAAATCCCACAAGCTTTACCCAATCAAGCCCACAAGCTTTACCCAATCAAGCTCACAAGCATTACCCACTCGTACCCGTTTCATTATCCATTTGAGCCCGGGATCTATTGCTATCACACTGAAGAGGAGGAAAATACAAAGTCACTGGTGAAAGAATGGAGTCGTTTCGGGTTCGTATGCAAAAGTTACGAGCAAAACGAGAACTCAGAAGACGATAAGGGGCGCCCACTTTTCACCCTCCCCTTATCCGCACCAAGACTTTAATTAGTAATTGTTTTCTTCAAGTGGAACTTACATATATTTGTTTTGAAGAGAATACGGGTGGAAGAGGAAGAAAAGAAGAAAAAAAGGGATTTTTTCTTAAATGCAAGTGGGACCCACACTTGTTTTATTAGGAAAAGAGAAAGGAGAAGAAAACAAAGGGGGTCAAGTAGGACCCACATTTGTTTTATTAGGAAAATAAGGGAAAACGACGTGGGACCCACATGGTTTGAAAAGAAAAAAAATTTCTTTGCGAAGGACATTTGAATGCGGAGAGATTAACGGAAGGCTGTCGGGTTTCATTCCTATAAATAGAGGTCGAAAACAATCCTCTCAACACACAAATTTTCTGAAAGAAAAGTGGAGGGAAAGACAACAATACTTGTTCCTTTACTTCTTCCTTTACTTTAACAAGGTTTCCACCCAAACCACACAACAACAAAGGTTTCCACCCAAACCACACCACAACTCAAGGTTTCTACCCAAACCACAACCCAAAAATCTAGGTTTCCACCCAAACCAAGAAGAATTATTGTTTCTCAAATAGAAAATATTTCTTCTCACATATTTCAAGTCTCCATGTATTGTGTCATTTAATCAAAGAGAAATCAAATTTTCTTCCTACACAATAGTTATCGTTGTCTTGTGCATTTATAGTTCATTTTGAGAAAACTCAAAAAATAAGAAGATTAAATCAAGTATTGTCTTTAAGTTTTTAAAAGATTAGCATTAAATTGCTAGTACTTTAACTACTTTCAGCATACTTAAGGGAAGCAAGCAACCATCGTAAGAATACTTTCTAATTTAAATATTATATTTCAAGTATATTAATTACCTATATCTTCGGTAAATTATGTAGTCATACGGGAACGGAATGGTATTCCATTTCGTAGTAACACCGCGACTACTCGTTTTTGCGTTACATAAAAAAATTATGTTTTATTATTAATTTTCTAAGTGGGATAAATCAAAGTGTGGGTATAAAGCGGAATTCCCTCCCACATTAGACCCATTGTCAAAAAATAAGGTTGGCATTAATCCTATTTTTATTGAGCTAATCTGCAGGTTAATTGTTTAATTTTGAAATTTCATTCAAATTTCTTCTCAATAAAACCAAGGTTTCCACCTAAACCACCAAACAAGGTTTTCCACCCAAAACCACCAGAAAAGAAGGTTTCCACCCAAACCACAACAAAAACAAGGTTTTCCACCCAAAACCACCACAAAACAAGGTTTCCACCCAAACCACAACAAAAATAAGGTTTTCCATCCAAAACCACCACCAAACAAGGTTTTCCACCCAAAACCACCAGAAAAGAAGGTTTCCACCCAAACCACAACAAAAACAAGGTTTTCCACCAAAAACCACCACAAAACAAGGTTTCCACCCAAACCACCAAAACAACACCATCAAAAACCCAAACCACAACAAAGGGATAAAAAAACCAAGGTTTCCACCCAAACCACCACAAAAGAAAAACCATCATAAAAGAAA
Organism: Papaver bracteatum; assembly: GCA_023529315.1. NCBI lineage: Eukaryota > Viridiplantae > Streptophyta > Magnoliopsida > Ranunculales > Papaveraceae > Papaver > Papaver bracteatum. Next base: position 38,393 of record JAJJWX010002706.1, read on the forward strand.
GAAACCACATCTCCATAGTAGAAGTTCCACCCAACTTCTAACTATGTTTCTTTTCTAAATAGCTCATGCATAAAAATATATTCTCAATAAACCATAAACATTTCCCCCTTTAATCATGAAGTAGAGGCCAATCTTACGATTGGGCGGCTGATGGGTGCCTAACACCTTCCCATCCCGTACTAGAATCTCCTTACCCAGACTCGATAATGGACCATAAACATGAAAGTCATAACTAGGTTTTGTTTTCCTCAAAAGAATTCAAACTAGTTAAAAGGGTCCTGACTCCCCTTAGTCAGGTGGCGACTTCAAAACATCTATTTTCCTCTCTGTAGAGTTGGCCCTCTTACTAACAAACTAGTAAGAAATTATCTCTGGAAGACCCTGTACATTAAACATCCACGAACGGATGAGAACATGGACCTCGCCCCATAACAATTATGGACAAAGGAAATAGACCGGCACCTCGACCCGTGCATAGGCGACTCCTCGATTTCTACAGTGGCGACTCTGCTGGGGACATAGAATAGACCGGCACCTCGACCCGTGCTAGGCGACCCTCGATTTCTACAGTGGCGACTTCACTGGGGACATAGAATAGACCCGCACTCGACTTGTGCTAGGCGACCCCCGATTTGTACAGTGGCGACTCTGCTGGGGAAAAAAATAAGAGATTCGACTTGAAAAATGATTAAAAGGGAAATGTTTTTTTTACTAATATTTATTTGAGAAATGATCATATTTCAGGTACCATCATTGGTTGTGAACCATTAAAGCTTATGGCTCCTACAACTAGAAGTGTTACCAGAAAAGATGCTGCTGCGGCTGTTAAAGTGTACTTCTGCGAAGGAATCAAGTCCTCAAGAACGAAGAGGTCTTTTAACAATGATGACGCTCCTAAAACATTTCATGGTGACACAAGCTTTCCTGAACATGAAAAGCATGCTATCAACTTAAAAGATGTTACAAATGAATTCCTCAACCGGAAAAGGAGTTTCAAGTATCGCATCAACTCCGCCATAAAGAAAGCAACATCTTATAAGGATAAGTTGAAAAAATCTGAGAAATCTCTATCCAACCTAGAAGCTCAACTCAATGATTTTTTAAGTCTCTCTGACAATGAAGAGGATTTTTTCGACAACCATAGCAAAGGAGAAGAAATGCAAGAAGTAGAAATCTCCAGGTTGCAAGAAGTCACAATGACGCCATATCAATTACAAGAAGGCACTACACAAGTATGCATGGACTCTACGAGTGTTGAGCAACAACCTTCTGAGGCGGATGATTTCCCGATCTACGATGGCGTGGAATCACCAATTCTTCACCTTAACTCATATCTTTCATGCATGGAGAAATGGGAGATGAACGAAGAGAGGTATCTAAAGAAATACTTCGGCTATAGCCTAACTGGCAGAGCAACAATATGGTATGCAACCAACGACCATGTTCAATCTGCAACATGGCCGATGACCATCAACTTGTTCATAGAATATTTCTCAGAAAAGCAGCATCCCCAACCATACCAGGGAAAAGTTGCGCGCAGTTTCAAAAAACACGAGCAACCACGCAACTTCGACAAAGGAGATCTCGTGCTCAAAGAGATCCGTTCAGTAAAGCACACCGACCCAAGGGGCAAGTTCAATCCAAAGTAGGAAGGCCCATTCATTGTCAAGAAGATTTTTAGGGGATGGCAATACAATTAATGGACCTAGATGGAGAAGAACATGCAAGGCCCACGAATGCAGATCAACTCAAGAGGTATTATGCCTACTCGAAGGAAACATCCCAGCATAACCAATCCCTGCACCTCCTCAAAAGAACAACTGGTTTGTCAAGCACTTATCATTGTTCTTTACTTTATCAACTTGTTTTTCAAAAAAAAAAAAAAAAACAGATTGCTAAAACTTGTTTTGGAGTTAAAACTTGTTTTCCAAAAAAAAAAAAATAAAAAAAAAAAAAAAAAAAAAAAAAAAATTTCAAAAAAAAAAAAAAAAAAACAGATTGCTAAAATTTGTTTTATAAAAAAAAAAAAAAAAACACAGATTTCTAAGGTTTTGTTTTCAAAAAAAAAAATTTGGAGAGTTTATCAATGATGTAAAGCTTAGGATTTGGGTATGGTGTTATGAGCAACCAGATAGGCAGCTGAGACAAACTCTCCAAATCAAAATTTCAGTTTTGTAAATTTTTAAGTTTTTTTTTTTTTTTTTTTAAAAAAGTAAAAATAAAAATAAAATAAATGTCGATGATGAAAGCCCTAGGATGATCTTGTGCCTTGCACACGTACCAAATAGGCAACTGAGGCAAACGTTTCTTGAGTTATTTTAAGCCTAATCATGTTCTAACCATTCTTTAAGCTTTTGTGAACGACGAGTTATCTGAATTAAGGCTTCTCCACCGGAGTCAGCGATCTGCACAGTCAGTGCAAGTCAAACCAAAGAACAAGAGCATCACCAGAAAGAAAATATTTCATTCACAAATGAAGGAATTACAGAATCTTCGTCTACAACAATGAAAAGCATGAACTCTTCCTTATCTGAAGGATACATGATCAGATCGAAAAAAAAAAAAGAAGCAACAACAATAAGAAATAAGCAAAAGAAAAGAAAAAAGAAGAACAATAACAAGAAATAAAAAAATGATCTGACGGCAAACCAAAGAAGAAGAAATGAAAAACAAATAAGGAAAGCTGGTGATTTTATCTGAGTCTAGACCAAGATCCAACTTCTTCACCATTTCCCATTGATCGAAACCAATGTGTAATAGTGGTAAAAGTGTCCATGTGACACACTAGATCTAGACATCTTCATCACAGGAAAATCATCCATACTTGTCAGAATACATCTAAATCTAAATCCGATTTCAACTTTGAAATCTGGATTTATCTTTGTATATATTTTGAAAATTCATATGGAACGATCTTGCATCTTCCCCTAAATCATCAGATCTTCATCTTCGAGCCGAACATTAATCTGGATCTCAAGATTCACTACCATCAAGTACAGAAAACAGAAGATTCATACAGATCTATACTGAGATTCCACCAAAATCTCACTTCAGTTATCATTACTTTCAGCCGCTCAAACTGCATCTCGCATACTCCACCAGTAAATGATTACTATGGCGATGAACCAAACAAGCAGAAAGTAGAAGAACATGAAGACGGTGATCAAAAAAAGAAAGATCAAAGCACAGATCCGGCAGATACAAGAAATATCTGAAGGAAAGATGGAGAAAAGAGGCGGATTTGCAGAGAAAAAGAAGAAGAGGAAGAAAGAGAAACAAATGGTCGAGGAAGAAGAAAACGAAGTATTTAAAGCAAAATATTAGGGCTTCATCAAATCACTTTTCAGGCAAACCGAAATGAGATCCATGACCCGTCGGGTTTCTCCAACCCATTAGGGTCATTCATCCGATCCGCTAGCTCCTTTTCCCTGTATCAAAAAAAAAAAAAAAAAAAAAAAAAAAAAAAAAAGAAAAAGAAAAAGAAAAAAGAAAAAAAAAAAAAAAAAAGAAAAAGAAAAAAAAAAAAAAAAAGAAAAAAAAAAAAAAAAAAAAAAAAAAAAAGAAAAAAAAAAAGAAAAAAGAAAAAAAGAAAAAAGAAAAAAAAAAAAAAAAAAAAAGAAAAAAGAAAAAAAAAAAAAGAAAAAGAAAAAAAAAAAAAAAAAGAAAAAAGAAAAAAGAAAAAAGAAAAAAGAAAAAAAAGAAAAGAAAAAAATGCAGTCTACCTCGTAAAGAAGTCGAAGCGTAGATAATTCTTCAGAAAGAGTATCAATACATGCCTGCCTCCCCAGGATTCTCTACTGACTTCATCATATCTCAACATGATACCGTACATCTCATTCACCACCGATGTCAACTGGCGCCCACGGCTATCCACCAAACGGAGCAAGTATTCTTGAAGAGGTCGGAAGCCTGAAGCGAGAAAGGAGTCAATAAAAAGTATTAAGTCATTAAGTCAAGAAGAGCAGAGTAACAGCGGTACCTCAGGAATATCATCCGGGAGAGGTAAACCAATAATATCTTCACGGTCAACAGGCCCACCTGCAATTGGAACCACATTTGAAGTCCCAAAGATAGGTATTTGAAAATCCCATGTTGGAAGAAGATGACCGAAGCCCGTTAGTGGAACTTGTTGAGAAGAAGCATTGCTGGAAGATCCCATCAATAATGGACGAGGGGCAAAACCCGGATCACCCACTACAAGATTCTCTCGGCAAGATTGGATAGCAAGAGGTGGACCTAAAGAAACCGATCTCCAATATGATTCAAAATTCATTCCCCGATCAACGGAATCTTCGTAGGAACGTTGCGGTTGACGTGAAATCTCGTCCATATCACTAAACGATGCATAAGGAAAACATGTAACGTTGGGAGGAGGAAAACGGGGTGTAGCGTCTGGTTGACTAATTTGTCTCCCAAATCTGTCACCAAGATACCAAGCACAGTAATCCGGGCCACGTAACAAGTACCGAAGCATGCCAGACGACATGGCATGAATGGCTCTTTGATCACGCCGAATCAGATAATCCTTCCAAGGGTCCCAACAAATATGCGATCAAAATAGAGGTACATATATATATTAAAAAAAAAAAAAAAAACAATATAGGGTTTCTTACAGATTCAACTGTCGCCCCCTCCAAACAAAGGCGCGTATATGCAGTCGAGTGCCTTCGAAGTGCACCTTGCCATCTAGCCATTCGAGGAAATGTTTGGCTATTGGAGAAGCTTGTATCAAAAGGAGGGCGACTAAGAGGAAAATATTCGTAACACCAATACTGTTACAAAGAAAGAGTATGGGTGTTAAAAAAGGGGGTCCAAGATCGTTCAACCTAAAGCAAGGAAAATGTACTCACATTCAAGATGGGCCAGAATCCACATAAGGCTTTTGTTTGAAGGCGTGTTGCTCGAGACAGATATGTGTAAAGCCGTGCCATCGCACAACTTCCCCAATCGTAAAAATTCACCAATTCAAGGTCAGAAAATGCTGCCAAGTAACCAGATTTGATATAGCCACCAGAAGAGTCAAGGAAGGTATGACCCGCAACAAAGATCAGGAAAGCTATGGTAACTGTAATAACTTTAGCATCATATTTTGAAGCGTCGCGATGAGATCCAGCTCAGGGACCGAGAAATTCGTCTTCAAGCCTTCTAAGCTGACATACCAATTTTTAGGGAAGATATCCCCACAATGTGGTCCCAACAGGTTTCGGACATTCTCCTCTGTCACGTTTTCACCCACTGGGACAGGAGCTCCTACCCCCACACGGATGCCAGTAATCATATAGAAATCCAGAGGAGTGATGGTTAACTCACAATGTGGAAGGTGAAATGAATTAGTATCACCCCACCATCTTTCTGCCACGATTAAAGCATTCTCACCATCATGGAATGGTTCCAAAGCTTCAACAAAGTCGTACCAACCGATCTGTTGTACAAGCTCACGTACACCTTTGCATCGTCTCAACATCAGCCACCATTTTACTATGCCAGTGGTCCCTCCGCGAATACGCACCCAAGCGTAATTCTATGAAAGAAAGCAGTGGTTGAGAAATAATGAAAGGAAACTTGGAAAACAAAGAAGAAAATTTCGATCAACAAGGAAACATACAGGGTCTTCCCGGATTCTTGCAGAAACGTGATCATCCACATCGTTTAAAACCCCAACTCTTCGTCTTCTACGCAGCGTAGGCAAAGTGGGAGGATCAGGAATAATGATAGCCATCCGCCTAGACGACATATTGAAGAAAAGAAAAGGAGTTTCTTACCTAAAGAAAGGTCTTTCTTCCCTATCTTATAAAAAAAAAAAAAAAGGTAATTACTTCCTCAAGAAGTTTTAAAAAAAAAAATACTTTATCAGAATCGTCTCGTGAAAGAAAAGCAAGTCATGTCAAGACAAAGTGTGGAACGGAAGCCATTGAGAATGCACTTCCAGAACTGACAAGATCAACTAGGAAAAACCTGGCCAACGTCAGAAATTGCTTCATCAACTTTTCAACTATTCAATCGGCTCGAACAAAGGGCTATCCAAATGAATCAACCATAAAGGTTCAAAAACATCAAGAACAGGGAACTGACAAGCTTAACTGGAACAAACCCAGCCAACGTCAGGACTTTCTTCATCAACTCATCAAAAACCAACTTTTGAAAATCAGGTGCGATTGGGTTTTCATGGCTTTGTTCGTAAACCGCGAGCGATTACTCTCAAAGAGGGGAAACTGTTGACACCCCAATTTCGCACCTTCCACAGTAAATATCAATCTTATGCTTCGAAGCCAAATACAAGAGAAATTCTATGTGGAAACCATTTGGGTTTTCATATCTTTTCCATCAAGCCCACAAGCTTTACCCAATCAAGCCCACAAGCTTTACCCAATAAAGCCCACAAGCTTTACCCAATCAAGCCCACAAGCTTTACCCAATCAAGCTCACAAGCATTACCCACTCGTACCCGTTTCATTATCCATTTGAGCCCGGGATCTATTGCTATCACACTGAAGAGGAGGAAAATACAAAGTCACTGGTGAAAGAATGGAGTCGTTTCGAGTTCGTATGCAAAAGTTACGAGCAAAAAGAGAACTCAGAAGACGATAAGGGGCGCCCACTTTTCACCCTCCCCTTATCCGCACCAAGACTTTAATTAGTAATTGTTTTCTTCAAGTGGAACTTACATATATTTGTTTTGAAGAGAATATGGGTGGAAGAGGAAGAAAAGAAGAAAAAAGGGATTTTTTATTAAATGCAAGTGGGACCCACACTTGTTTTATTAGGAAAAGAGAAAGGAGAAGAAAAGAAAGGGGGTCAAGTAGGGCCCACATTTGTTTTATTAGGAAAATAAGGGAAAAAGACGTGGGACCCACATGGTTTGAAAAGAAAAAAAAATTCTTTGCGAAGGACATTTGAATGCGGAGAGATTAACGGAAGGCTGTCGGGTTTCATTCCTATAAATAGAGGTCGAAAACAATCCTCTCAACACACAAATTTTCTGAAAGAAAAGTGGAGGGAAAGACAACAATACTTGTTCCTTTACTTGTTCCTTTACTTTAACAAGGTTTCCACCCAAACCACACAACAACAAAGGTTTCCACCCAAACCACACCACAACTCAAGGTTTCTACCCAAACCACAACCCAAAAATCTAGGTTTCCACCCAAACCAAGAAGAATTATTGTTTCTCAAATAGAAAATATTTCTTCTCACATATTTCAAGTCTCCATGTATTGTGTCATTTAATCAAAGAGAAATCAAATTTTCTTCCTACACAATAGTTATCGTTGTCTTGTGCATTTATAGTTCATTTTGAGAAAACTCAAAAAATAAGAAGATTAAATCAAGTATTGTCTTTAAGTTTTTAAAAGATTAGCATTAAATTGCTAGTACTTTAACTACTTTCAGCATACTTAAGGGAAGCAAGCAACCATCGTAAGAATCCTTTCTAATTTAAATATTATATTTCAAGTATATTAATTACCTATCTCTTCGGTAAATTATGTAGTCATACGGGAACGGAATGGTATTCCATTTCGTAGTAACACCGCGACTACTCGTTTGCGTTACATAAAAAAATTATGTTTTATTATTAATTTTCTAAGTGGGATAAATCAAAGTGTGGGTATAAAGCGGAATTCCCTCCCACATTAGACCCATTGTCAAAAAATAAGGTTGGCATTAATCCTATTTTTATTGAGCTAATCTGCAGGTTAATTGTTTAATTTTGAAATTTCATTCAAATTTCTTCTCAATAAAACCAAGGTTTCCACCTAAACCACCAAACAAGGTTTTCCACCCAAAACCACCAGAAAAGAAGGTTTCCACCCAAACCACAACAAAAACAAGGTTTTCCACCCAAAACCACCACAAAACAAGGTTTCCACCCAAACCACAACAAAAATAAGGTTTTCCATCCAAAACCACCACCAAACAAGGTTTTCCACCCAAAACCACCAGAAAAGAAGGTTTCCACCCAAACCACAACAAAAACAAGGTTTTCCACCCAAAACCACCACAAAACAAGGTTTCCACCCAAACCACCAAAACAACACCATCAAAAACCCAAACCACAACAAAGGGATAAAAAAAACCAAGGTTTCCACCCAAACCACCACAAAAGAAAAACCATCATAAAAGAAAGAAACCACATCTCCATAGTAGAAGTTCCACCCAACTTCTAACTATGTTTCTTTTCTAAATATCTCATGCATAAAAATCTATTCTCAATAAACCATAAACATTTCCCCCTTTAATCATGAAGTAGAGGCCAATCTTACGATTGGGCGGCTGATGGGTGCCTAACACCTTCCCATCCCGTACTAGAATCTCCTTACCCAGACTCTCTGATAGCAGACCATAAACATGAAAGTCATAACTAGGTTTTGTTTTCCTCAAAAGAATTCAAACTAGTTAAAAGGGTCCTGACTCCCCTTAGTCAGGTGGCGACTTCAAAACATCTATTTTCCTCTCTGCAGAGTTGGCCCTCTTACTAACAAACTAGTAAGAAATTATCTCTGGCAGACCCTGTACATTAAACATCCACGAACGGATGAGAACATGGACCTCTCCCCATAACAATTATGGACAAAGGAAATAGACCGGCACCTCGACCCGTGCATAGGCGACTCCTCGATTTATACAGTGGCGACTCTGCTGGGGACATAGAATAGACCGGCACCTCGACCCGTGCTAGGCGACCCTCGATTTCTACAGTGGCGACTTCACTGGGGACATAGAATAGACCGGCACTCGACTTGTGCTAGGCGACCCCCGATTTCTACATCTGGTACAAGATCTTTCTAGCACTGGTTTAACTCATCACACGTAATTAGTCCAGCTGTGTAGTAGATGTCCCTCTTATCTTTTTCTCTCTCCTAATCTTATCCAGCTGTAAATCAGCGGACGTATCTTACAATGTATATCTAGCTGTGTAGCGGATATCTCTTTATCTAGAAGTGTTGCGGATGTGTCTCCCCTTTTCTTTAGTCAACTTTAGAGATGATACCTTTTCTTTCGCATTCTAGTTACTTGGAGATAATTTGAGAATATGTATGTCCTCAAAGATGTTTGGATACTTGTGACCAATTAGAAGTACATGTTTTGTGGGTACACCTCTGGTAAACCCTCCGGAGACAACACTCCGCCACTAGGGCCACCTAGCGGTTTAACGGCTTGCTGCACGTGCTAAGTGTAGTCATTTTATTTTTAATATTAGATTTGCTCGGGACTAGAAAATAATTAGTTTGGGGGTATTTGATAGACACATTTATGTGTCTAATATGTCCTCAATGTTTCATATTGTTAGTACTCGCTTTTGTCCTTATTATGGTGTTTTGTGTGTCTGTAGGTATTTTTTGGAAATAAAGATTGTTGGAAAATTCGGCTCGAAGAGTTGCTCAGAACACCCCTGGATGACATTTGATATTCGGACTCCTACTTTGGATAAGGGGTAACCCAATTGCTAAGGGGCACCCACAGGATATTCGCACCCAAGCAGCTGGATAAGGGGCAACCTCATCTCCTTCGTTTGAAAATAAATTTTAGCAGGAAAAAGCTTGGTCACTAATGGCAAAACTAGGGTTGAGATTTTGGGCTTGATGCAGTGAGACTAAAGGGCTAGAATCAATTGGGTGTGTTACTATGAGCTAGACAGGGATGGTATATGAGTAACTATCGATCCAATTTGGATGGATATTCCGCAAGAAGAAATCAGAACACACGGCAAGAAGCTGCTCATGGCAGCGTGATTTAGGGTTTGCAGTTTGGTCGGGAAACAAAGAGATTCAATGGATGGGATTTGCTGGGATGATTTGGATGTGCCAAACAGGACTGGTATGCCAGTTGGATTCGTCAAAAATTGGCTACAATCTCGTGCTCATGTGGGCAGTATACATGTTTTCATGGGTTCTGTTTGAATCACAAGTGTGTTCATAACATGTCCTGCATGCGACTCAATTTAGAAGCGTGTAGGAGTTAAATGAGGAAGTTTCAACAGCTTCAGACGCGCACGAGAAATATTTTTGGAAAGAAAATATTCCGAGAATATTACTCATTGACTTCCGAGTAATGGGAAGATATTTTGGAGTTATGAGAAGTAATCTTTGGTCCTATCGAGTACATATAAGTTGTTGGGGTCACAGAGTCGAGAAATCGAGTTGCAGGAAAATTCTTTTCTTCTGCTGCTTACCTGAAGAACACCAAGAACAGACCATCCAAGACAGTCGTTTTCAAACAGTGATAATGACATATCTGTGTGGGTCGCAGAGACAAAGTAACAACGGAAGTTCATCTTTATCGTTTTCTGTGACAGTGTTTGCAATAATTATAAACGTTGCAAACACCCGATTTTCATCATTTTCTTCATTTTCATCTTTGTAAAGACCCTTTGTGCAATAATAATGATTTTTGAGCGTGTTTTCAACATGATGATGAGCTAATTCTCCCACAACCAAGGCAATGAGGAAGCTATTTGTGCATGAATAATTGGTAATTATTTCTTTTCTCTAATTTATAATTTATAATTCACTCAATCAATGCTTTTGCAGAGTTTTAATTGTTTGCATAATTTTCTTCATTAGTTGTGATTCAATTAGATAGGTTATGCTTTGTTTAGATAATCTATGCTTAGGGGATACAATTAATAGTTGATAATTTGCCTGATTATTTGTGAGTTAAGAAAATAAGGGACTTAAAGATAATTAGAGTTTTGGGTTATTTACCGTTATTCATTCATGTGTAATAGTGGAATATGTGTCTTGGTAATTTTAATATCTTGAAACCAAATTTTGAGTTAAGTTTTGTTTGTTTTTAAGTTTTATTAGTCTAAAATCTATTGCTTTAACAAGTCTCAACGAACCTATTATTTACTACAACATTATTGATTCACATCAATTTTTGGCGCCGTCGACACGGAGCTTGTCTTTAGGCTAGAGTTTTTAGATTTTTATTCATTTTATTTTTTTGGTTTTTATTTGTTCTTTTTTACGTTTTTTTTTTGTCTTTTTAACAACAAATTTTGGAATTTGAAGCGAAAGAAAAATTTGCCAAAGCTTTTGGTGAATACTTAAAGATTTGGAGTTAAAGACAAAGCGAAAGGAGCGAAAGAAGAAGATATTTTTTTTTATTATAAAAAGAGAAAAAAAAAAGAGAGTTTATTTCTTTAGATTGTATTAGGATTTCTTTATTCTTGTAATTTTCTTTTTATTTTGCACTTTACTTTTCGGACTTTGGACTTGGACATTTGGAAATTCTTTTATTTTTAAACCCTACGGAAGGGTAGTTTAAATATTAAATTGTTTGCAGAGAAGGACGGTGATTACGATATCACCTCGGCCACACGGGTTCGTACATGACATAGGAGTCGTGGCCCGAGTCGACTTCAGCGGTTCATCCCCCATATGGAACGAGAGGTAAGTTTGCCGAAACACTCGCGAATCCCCTGTCAGCGAGTTACTGTATTCCTTCATTGATAGGTGTCTAAAACACCTTTATATTTATCTATTGTTTATGCTTTCTCTGCTAGTTTTCTTGTAAATTATGTATCTTATGTTTTGTTTTTGAGTATTTAGGTACTTTGGAGTCATTTGGATCAAAAGAGGAGGAAACATGGCAAAAACGTTGGAGGCGGATTGTGTCTCATTATTTGCTTTTATTTCTTCATCTATGTCTAAAAAGTATGCCAGCTTTAGTGATGCAAATTATGTCTGAAAAGCATGGCGGCTTTAATGATGTTAAGACATTGAAGAGAAGAAGTGGACTTGAGATGCAAGAGGCGGATGCAGCTGGTGGAAGAGCATTCATTTGAGCAAAAGGCCAAAATTATCACTGCACAGGCAAACACTTTCTGGAGCTTAGTCAAGGTTAAGAGGCAATTATTTGGATGAGCATTAAATTCAGGCTGGATGGGGATAAGGGGCTTCCAATTTGGCTACCCCTTATCAGAACGACCATCTATTAATAACTGGCCCAGCCGATAACCCTAGAATTCAGGGCTTCTCAATCATTAGTTCACTGAGAAGAAGAATGGCTGCGTAGCAACAACTGCTATTACACTGAGATGGAGAACAGATCGAGAATTAGAGACGGGAGAAGAATCAGAGCTCTAAGTGAGAGGGATGAGAGCAGATTTCATGTGGATGGTGATTGAAGAATTATGGTTTTGTTGGAAGCTAGGGTTTGTGTGGATGTTTGTTTCTGTGGAAGATTTGAATGAAGAAATTCCGCTTATTTGTTGCAGTTGGGTTCAAATCTGAAAGATGTAATATGGAGCTATAATGGGTGATGATTAAGTAAAGGTCGTTGTGAAAGAAGAAGCTTAAGGAATTAGAGATTAATATGAATAGAGTGAAGAATGAAGAAATTGATGTTGGTGAAAGAATGGGTTCACTGGAAATAGCCAAATTTGAGAGTTTCTGTGGGTTGATAAAAAGAGAATAAGAGATTAGAAGGCATGGGTACTGAATAGATCGAAGAAATGGAGTTTGATGATGGTGGTGCTCGAAATTGATATCTGCTATGAATAATTGAGAAATGGGTGTTCAAAGAAATGGGTGAAATAAAGATGATTCTGCTAATTGCTGTAGTTGAATTGGCCAAGAACAGATTAATGGGTTTGATTTGATTTAGGAATTGGCAGTGATGTTGAATCTGAGGTAGGATATGGCATTGGTGGTTTTGCAGTGGTGGTCCAGGCTTATAGTGGTGCTGCTCTGGTGAATTTAAGATGAGAGAATATATGATGGTGATGCCATGGATGGTTGAATTGATTTGGTAGCAAATGAGGGTGTTTCAGATGATTTTGAAACTGCAGATGCAATTAACAAGGGTTGTGTGATCTCAAATACAACAAAGGGAATGAATATGCTGATCTGCAATGGTGTTAGCTCAAGTGCAGGGTGATTTTGTATGTTGCAGGAATTGATTCAAGAGACTTGGGTGCTGGCTTAGGTGAAAAGAAGATATTTGAGATAACTGGAGTTCATGGGGAGTTCTGAAGATTGCAGGTTGATTTGGGTTCTGCAGGAATGAAGTTAAGCTGGGGAATTCTTAGGTTCTTTGAATGTCCTTGGTTTGCTTGAGATGATGTTATGGTTGTTTTGCAGGAAATAGAAGATAGTGGTTACTGCAATGGAGGTGATGAACTCAGGATGAATTCAACTGAGATGATGTAGATGTGAAGTTGAGGTGGGGATTTTTGGATTGAACTGAGAATCAATGGAGATGGAAGTTGAGAAAGAAGAGAACTGGTTGCTGTTGGTGTTGAGTTGGCATAAGGGTTAAAGCATTGCAGGTTCTGTGAGTTGTGCATTGAAGCTGCAATTTGATTCTGAAGTTGGAGGAATTGCAGGGTGAGCACTGGTTATGGTACAATGAAGTGTAGTAGATGGCAGTGAAGCTTGGCCTGAGAAAGGGTTACAGCTGCAGTGGGCATGGATGAATTGGCAGCTGTTGAACTTGCAGCTGAGATGTGCCAGGAAGGTCTAGCCATCATGGCTGGAAGGTTTATGGCTTGTGCAAGTTTGTCTCTCTGTGCAACAATCTTGGCATGTAACTCGTGTCAACTGACTTAGTTGACACCGGGTTGACTCGCTAAGTTTGACCGACTAGATCGTTGACCGTTTGACTTCTCCGATCGCCTGAGCTCCGGTCCGGTACCGGATTCCGGCAAATTTTCGGCCAAATACCCAGTTTTCCGATGAGCGATTTTTGGGACATATTTTCTACATGGGTTTCTCTCTCATGGGCTGGGTGAATTTCTAACTAATGGGCTTTGAAGACTAGACCTATTTTTGGAAAGCAAAGGATTATAAAAGAAGGCTTCTACAACTTCCATATCACGTATTTTCTACTTGGAGCAGAGGAGAGAGCCGCTGAAACTTACGCTTCTAGGGTTTGCTTTTGTTTCATCTTCCTTATTTGATTATTGATTATGATGAACTCCATAGCTATGAGTAGCTAAACTTAATATTATTGGTTAAGGATGTAATCCAATATCTATAACTTGTGCTTGATTAATGCATTAGTTTTCTCTCTTGATTATCGTTCATATCTCTACTGTTTTTAATATCACATGATTGATGTATTGTGATAGGGTTTTGATGGTTGTTCAGTTAAGTGGCCAATTAATTGAACTTGAATCTTGTCCATAGCTATTTTAGGGTTTTTCATCGAGCGATAACCCCAAATACAAGTAGCATGATATGATTATAGTTTGTAGTGATACACTGTTATAATCATATGTAGAGTTTGACCATTGTCCGAATTGTTATGCGCAATGTATGACAATTTCATTGATTAGCCTATTTCCAAAACTTAAAGATCCTGGGAATTGAACTTGATTAGCGCAAGGCGTTAGGTTATTCTTTAGGTAGAATTCACATACGCAGCTCTAATGTGTGTGTTGATTAACTTGGGAAATTATTAGATTATCTTGCTCTCTTGATTTTCTAGGATTTTGATAATAAAAAAGATTAAATTGTAATTCTAATCATATATGCAAGCACATGTTTAAGATTGAAGATGAATTCCTTGACCAATATCTTTCTCTCATTGATTACTTCCAACTATTTACTTCGCTTTTATTTTACAAAAATCAGAAATCCCCCATCTTGGTTACTAAGAAACTAGAAATTGATAACTACAATCGCCTCTCTGTGGATACGAACTCTTCCTTACTTTATACTTCATTCATATTTTGTTGAATAAGAAAGTGAATTATTTTTGACGCTTACGACAGCGATCAAATTTTGGCGCCATTGCCGGTGAGGCATTCGGATAGTTATTAAGTTTTTAGTTTCTTTTTATTTTTCTGCTTGCATACTTGCTTTTCGTTTCTTGTCTTGTTTCTCACTTGTTTGTGAGAATTGTGTTTCAGGTACCTTATTCCTGGCTTCTAAAGATTGGAATTATCCAAGGTGCAGGATATCTACTCGGAAAGTCACAATACTCCAACCAAGGCAAGGCACAACGGAAGGACAAAACTTGGAAGTAGAACATGAAGCTCTTCAGCAAGAAGGAGAAGGAGTAGAACACGAGATTCCTTTTGAAGAAGAAGGAGGAGAAGAAGAAGCAATGGGTGACGCTGCAAATCGTACACTCAAGGACTTGGCTTCGCACAAGCTGGATACACAGCGAGGTTGTATTCAAACCGATTCTACTTTTGAGATAAAGCCGCGATTGCTTAGAGAATTACCAAAGTTCCATGGCATGGTGAATGAAGATCCAAACAAACATCTTATGGACTTCCACACCATTTTCACGACAATGCTTCTAGCGAATATGGAGCCCGATGGTGCTATGTTGAAGGTTTTCCGATTCTCTTTGGCGGATAGTGCTAAGGATTGGTTATATTACTTGCCTCCCGGAAGTGTCACAACTTGGAATGGGTTGAAGAAACTCTTTCTAGAGAGATATTTTCCTGCGTCTAAGGCTACTCAAATTCGCAAGGATATGTGTGGGATGAAACAAAATGTGGGAGAATCCTTATATGAATGTTGGGAACGATACAAGAGATTGGTAGCAAGCTGTCCTCATCATCAATTTAGTGACGCTATGATTATCCAATACTTCTATGAAGGACTCCAATCAAGTGATAGGAATCTTCTTGATGTTGCGGGTGGTGGTGCACTAGTGAACAAGACGGTGGCACAAGCTAGAAAGTTGATTGAAAACATGGCAGCAAACTCCCAACAATTTTTGAGTCGTGGCTCGGATGTGCTTCTTAGGAGAGTAAATGAAGTGAGCGAGGTAGAGGAACTTCGTCAACAAATGGGTAACATAACAACAATGCTACAACAAGTTTCAGCTACGGTGATCCCAAGTTCTCATCAAGGGTATGAAGAAGCCAATGAACAATCTAACGTGGTCTTTCCAAGTCAGAAAAGACGGTATGATCCATATTCAAATACCTACAATACAGGATGGAGATATCACCCCAATTTTATCTATGCTAACAAGCAAGGTGCAGTCCAACAACCTACTTTCAACCGTTCGAGTGGATTTCAACCACAACAACAACAATTCCAAGCGCAACAATAATAATTTCAGCAACCACAACAATCAATGCAAAATCAAGGTTCTGATATCGACTCAAATCTTCAAACATTGATGCAAGGCATTTCTTCTATGTTTAAAGACAGCCAACAAGAGACTAAGAGTGCGATAAAGGATTTTCAGACACAAATGGGTTCCATGGATACTGAGTTGAACCAAGTGAAGGAACAAATTGGTGGGAAACTCTCTTCTCAACCTATCAACCCAAAAGAGGGTGTCAATGCAATTACGTTGAGAAGTGGTAAAACACTTGTGCAACCCGAAGTTGCTGATTCGGGCAAGGTGGAAACACCAAAGGAACCTGTTTTGGAGGAGAAAAATGAGGATTCTCCCCAAACTTCTGAGGTACCTATTTCTAACTCTAAAACTCCGGTTTCTACTTATATTCCTCCTTTACCTTTTCCTCGCAGATTTGCAAGTTCCAAGAAGGAGGCACTAGAAAAGGAGATTTTAGACGTTCTCAAGAAGATTCATGTGAACATACCACTCATAGATGCAATCAAGCAAGTTCCAAAGTATGCAAAGGTGTTGAAGGACTTGTGTACCAATAAGAAAAGGCTCAAAGGTAATGAAGTTTTAAGTGTGGGGGAGAATGCCTCAGCAATCTTACAACACAAACTCCCACTAAAATGCAAGGACTTGGGTAGATTTGACATTCCCGTCACAATTGGTAACACTATATTTGATAAAGCTATGTTGGATTTAGGTGCATCCGTTAATTTTATGCCTGCATCTATGTACAATTCACTTGATCTTGGTCCTCTTAAAAAGGCTGGAATTGTGTTGCAATTAGCCGATCGCTCTAATGTTTACCCAATGGGTATTGTTGAGGATGTTCTTGTGCAGGTTAGTCAACTTGTATTTCCAGTTGACTTTTGTGTCTTGGAGATGGATGAAGGTTCGCCGGACTCGTCTCTTCCGTTGCTACTTGGGCGTCCCTTCATGAAAACGGAAAAAACCATTATTGATGTTGACAAGGGTACGCTAACTATAGAGTTTGATGGAGAAATAATATGTTTCAACATTTTCGAGACGATGAGATATCCTAGTGATGTCCACTCTTGTTTATCCGTTGATGTGATGGACACCTTGGCGCAACAAATGTTTGAGTTGAATGGCGTTGATTCTTTGGAAACCGTGCTCACTACACCTATTGATAACGGTTTGGAGTATGGTGATGAGATTAAGGAAACCATTGGTTCTCTTACCTCATTACCGGAAAAATATGCACTTAAGAATGTTTCATATGTTTCTTTACCTTGCAATGATGAAAATCTTGTACCTTCAATTGTTAAATCTCCAAAGCTAGAATTGAAACCTCTTCCAAGTCACTTAAAGTACTTGTACTTAGGTGACAATGAAGAGTTACATGTGATTGTTTCTAACGAGCTTAGTGAATTACAGGATCAAAAACTTCTAAGGGTGCTAAGGAAGAATAAGACGGCCATAGGATGGACAATCGCCGATATCAAGAGTATAAGCCCTACCGTTTGCATGCATACGATCCGTTTGGAGGACGATGCAAAGCCTACAAGGGAAGCGCAATGTCGTTTGAACCCCCCAATGATGGAAGTTGTGAAAAAGGAGATACTCAAGCTTTTGGAAGTGGGCGTTATCTACCCCATATCCGATAGCAAGTGGGTAAGCCCGGTACAAGTTGTACCAAAGAAATCAGGTGTGACGGTGGTGGAGAATGATAAGAATGAACTTGTCCCAACTCGTGTGCAAACCGGTTGGAGGGTTTGTATAGATTATAAAAAATTGAATGCCACTACTATAAAAGATCACTTTCCATTACCTTTTATTGATCAAATGCTTGAACGTTTAGCTGGACACGCTTATTATTGCTTTCTTGATGGCTATTCAGGTTATAATCAGATTGTGATAGCACAGGAGGATCAAGAGAAAACCACTTTCAGTTGTCCTTTTGGTATTTTTGCTTATAGAAGGATTCCTTTTGGCTTATGCAATGCTCCAGCTACCTTTCAAAGGTGTATGGTAAGTATCTTTTCTGAATATGTTGAAAACATAATCGAAGTGTTCATGGATGACTTTAGTGTCTTTGGTGATTCATTTGACCTTTGCTTGAACAATTTGTCACTAATCCTTGAACGATGTGTTGAAACAAACCTTGTGCTAAATTGGGAGAAGTGCCATTTTATGGTAACTCATGGCATAGTTTTAGGCCATATAATATCTTCTAAAGGCTTGGAAGTTGATAAATCTAAGATAGACCTTATTCGTGATCTAACCCCTCCCACTACGGTGAGGGAGATACGTTCTTTACTTGGTCATACAAGTTTCTATCGTAGATTCATCAAGGATTTTTCCAAGATAGCATCACCACTTTGTAACTTATTGCAAAAAGATGTGGTTTTTAACTTTGATGAGAAGTGTATGGCGGCATTCAATCGTTTGAAAGAACTTTTGATTTCATCCCCTATCATTAAACCACCGGATTGGAGCAAGCCTTTTGATCTCATGTGTGATGCAAGTGATTATGCGGTTGGTGCGGTGCTTGGGAAGCGTGTGGGGAAGATACCTCATGCCATTTATTATGCTTATAGAACGTTAAATGAGGCCCAACAAAACTACATAACCACTGAAAAAGAGTTATTAGCTATTGTTTTTGCTTTGGAAAAGTTTCGCTCTTATCTAATTGGTACAAAAGTTGTTGTCTTTTCTGACCATGCAGCACTTAGGTACTTGCTTACAAAGAAAAAGGCGAAACCGAGGCTCATACGATGGATTTTACTCTTGCAAGAGTTTGATATTGAAATCAAATACAAGAAAGGAATCGAGAACACCGTTGCGGATTATTTGAGCCGTCTTTCTGTGGACAAGGAAGCTATCCCATTGCGTGAAAGTTTCCCGGGTGAGCAACTATTCTCAATTGCTTTTGGAGAACCATGGTACGCTGATATTGTCAATTACTTAGTGTCTAAACAAATCCCAAAGAACTTGTCTCGTGCTGAGAGGGACAAACTTAAGAAGTTAGGAAACCAATACATATGGGATGATCCATACTTATGGAAACATTGTAGTGACTAAGTAATACGAAGGTGCGTTCCTGAATCTGAGTTTAACTCTATCTTGTATTTTTGCCACTCTTATGCATGTGGAGGACACTTTGGGAGCAAGAGAACCACTCTCAAGGTACTAGAATGTGGTTTCTATTGGCCAACTTTGTTTAAGGATGCGCATGCATTTTGTATTACATGTGATAGGTGCCAAAGAACAGGAAATCTAGGTGCTCGAAATCAAATGCCACAAACTATTATTCAATTTGTTGAAGTTTTTGATGTTTGGGGAATTGATTTTATGGGTCCTATGGTCAATTCTAATGGAAATTATTATATCTTTCTTGATGTGGATTATGTCTCGAAATGGGTGGAAGCTAAGGCCACCCCAACTAATGATTCTAAAGTTGTTTCAAATTTTGTGCAAGCAAATAGTTTTGCAAGGTTTGGAATTCCAAAGGCTATCATTAGCGATGGAGGTTCACACTTCAAAAACAGGTTCTTGCAAGCCTTGTTAAGGAAGTACAATGTGTCGCATAGGATTGCAACACCATACCATCCACAAACAAATGGACAAGCCGAGGTTTCCAACCGAGAGGTGAAATCCATTCTCAAGAAGACGGTGAATCCAACAAGGAAAGATTGGAGTTTGAGACTCAATGATGCTTTGTGGGCGTATAGAACCGCATACAAGACACCTATTGGTATGTCTCCCTTTAGGCTTGTGTATGGTAAACCTTGTCACTTACCCGTAGAAATTGAGCATAAGGAGTTTTGGGCTATTAAGCAATGCAATATGGAGTTGGATGGTGCTGGAAAGCAAAGGAAGTTGCAACTTCAAGAGTTAGAAGAGATTCGCAATGATGCATTTGAAAGCTCACGAATTTACAAAGAAAAGACGAAGGCATTTCATGATAATATGATTACAAAGAAACAATTTTGCATTGGGCAGAAAGTGCTTTTGTTTAATTCTCGTTTGCAATTATTTCCCGGTAAACTAAGGTCGCGTTGGATTGGACCTTTTGTTGTGACTAATGTGTTTTCTCATGGTGCAGTTGAAATTCATAGTTTGGCTATAGGAAATGAAATTAAAGTGAATGGGCACCGGTTGAAACCATATTATGAGAACTTCTCTTCGGATGTCATGGAAGGAGTTAACCTTGTAGAAGTGCTCCCTCTGGAGGAGTCTCAGCAAACAAGGAGAATGTCGGGATGACGACTTTAAACCAAGCGCTAAGTGGGAGGCAACCCACCGGTTTTGTATCTTTCTCTTTTTATTTTTATGCATTTGCTTTTATCTTTATTTTCTTTGTTTTTGCATATCATTTGCGGAATTTCCCACCTTGAACTTTCTTTGGACGATTCAATTTTACATTGAGGACAATGTAAAGTTTAAGTGTGGGGGAGCATTTATATGTTTGTATAGTTTGTTTTATTCCTTTAGTAAAAAAAATAAGAAAAAAAATAAGAAAAATAGAAAAACCAAGAAAAGTTTTTGTGCTTTTTGAACTCTGAAATCTAGAAACTTGTTCCTTTAGGATGACACCATTAGTGGATGGAACCATTTTGATTGCAGGAGTTGAGGAACCAATTAACTAAAAGGGACGAACATAGCTCAGAAATCATAAATACCATGATAGTTGTTACCATATCTCGGAATATCACCATACCGCATTCTATTTTTTATTTTTCCATATTTATCTATTATTCTATAAGTGTTTTGGTGGGTCACTAAACATCGACGTGTTATTACTGCTAGGATGAAATAGAGTGATTGAGTTACTAGAAAAGGAAAAAATAGAAGAAAAAAAAGACCGACCAATTAGACCAAAACGGAATAAAAATGACACTTGGATATCAGTATGTGTGAAACGTAGTCCCTGTCTCCGTCGCCTAAACAAGCGTGGAATGCAGGATCCAAGGCAACTATCATGTACTTGCTTACAAGAAGCATGCGCTTGAATCCAAAATATTAAATCATGCTGTCTAAAAAAAAAAAGTGAAAAAGAAAAAGAAAAGAAAGTATGTTGGTTGAATAAAGTCACTTCTGGTTCCCTTGTATATGCCAGTGAGTTGATGTAGAATTCAAACCAAGTAGCTCAATCCAATAGGCATAGGTTCATCTTAGCAGTGACCTTCAGACAGATATGGGAAACATCGAACACTTGTGAACATTTGCCAACATCTACATCTATATCCATCTTCTTAATCTTTTCATTGTGATTGTGGTTTGTTAGTTTCCGAGTATTGTGGCTTGTTCGACTATCTAATTAGAGTTTATTTACTAGTATACGAATTGAATTTGCAAGGTACCTCCTCATGTAGTCATTTTTGATTCATTCATTGATTTGTCACAAATATACGGAGTTGGAAATATAAGTTTTGTAGGCAGACCTCTTGTAAACCTTCACGAGACTAAAACTCGTCCACTAGGGACACCTAGGGGTTCAAAGGCTTGTTATTTATGCTTAAAGTGACCATAGCCTCGACGAGACGGAGTTGTATGTACGTTTTAGAATTATTTTGTTTGATTTGCTCGAGGACTAGCAAAGTCTAAGTGTGGGGGAATTTGATAGGTGTCTAAAACACCTTTATATTTATCTATTATTTATGCTTTCTCTGCTAGTTTTCTTGTAAATTATGTATCTTATGTTTTGTTTTTGAGTATTTAGGTACTTTGGAGTCATTTGGATCAAAAGAGGAGGAAACATGGCAAAAGCTTTGGAGGAGGATTGTGTCTCATTATTTGCTTTTATTTCTTCATCTCTGTCTAAAAAGTATGCCAGCTTTAGTGATGCAAATTATGTCTGAAAAGCATGGCGGCTTTAATGATGTTAAGACATTGAAGAAAAGAAGTGGACTTGAGATGCAAGAGGCGGCTGCAGCTGGTGGAAGAGCATTCATTTGAGCAAAATGCCAAAATTGTCACTGCGCAGGCAAACACTTTCTGGAGCTTAGTAAAGGTTAAGAGGAAATTATTTGGATGATCATTAAATTTAGGCTGGATGAGGATAAGGGGCTGCCAATTTGGCTACCCCTTATTAGAACGACCAGCTATCAATAACCGGCCCAGCCGATAACCCTAGAATTCAGGGCTTCTCAATCATTAGTTCACTGAGAAGAAGAATGGTTGTGTAGCAGCAGCTTCTATTACACTGAGATGGAGAACATATCGAGAATTAGAGACGGGAGACGAATCAGAGCTCTAAGTGAGAGGGATGAGAGCAGATTCCATGTGGCTGGTGATTGAAGAATTATGGTTTTGTTGGAAGCTAGGGTTTGTGTGGAAGATTTGAATGAAGAAATTCCGCTTATTTGTTGCAGTTGGGTTCAAATCTGAAAGCTGTAATATGGAGCTATAATGGGTGATGATTAAGTAAAGGTCGTTGTGAAAGAAGCAACTTAAGGAATTAGAGATTAAGATGAACAGGGTGAAGAATGAAGCAATTGATGTTGTTGAAAGAATTGGTTCACTGGAAATAACCAAATTTGAGAGTTTCTGTGGGTTGATAAACAAAGAATAAGAGATTAGAAGGCATGGGTACTGAATAGATCGAAGAAATGGAGTTTGATGATGGTGGTGCTCGAAATTGATATCTGCTATGAAGAATTGAGAAATGGGTGTTCAAAGAAATGGGTGAAATAAAGATGATTCTGCTAATTGTTGTAGTTGAATTGGCCAAGAACATATTAATGGGTTTGATTTGATTTAGGAATTGGCAGTGATGTTGAATCTGAGGCAGGATATGGCATTGGTGGTTTTGCAGTGGTGGTCCAGGCTTATAGTGGTGCTGCTCTGGTGAATTTAAGATGGGAGAATGTATGATGGTTATGCCATGGATGGCTGAATTGATTTGGTAGCAAATGAGGGTGTTTCAGATGATTTTGAAACTGCAGCTGCAATTAACAAGGGTTGTGTGAGCTCAAATATAACAAAGGGAATGAATATGCTGATATGCAATGGTGTTAGCTCAAGTTCAGGGTGATTTTGTATGTTGCAGGAATTGATTCAAGAGACTTGGGTGCTGGCTTAGGTGAAAAGAAGAGATTTGAGATAACTGGAGTTCATGGGGAGTTCTGAAGATTGCAGGTTGATTTGGGTTCTGCAGGAATGAAGTTAAGCTGGGGAATTCTGAGGTTCTGTGAATGTCCTTGGTTTGCTTGAGATGATGTTATGGTTGTTTTGCAGGAAATAGAAGATAGTGGTTACTGCAATAGAGGTGATGAACTCAGGATGAATTCAACTGAGATGATGTAGATGTGAAGTTGAGGTGGGGATTTTTGGATTGAAATGAGAATCAATGGAGATGGAAGTTGATAAAGAATAGAACTTGTTGATGTTGGTGTTGAGTTGGCATAAGGGTTAAAGCATTGCAGGTTCTGTGAGTTGTGCATTAAAGCTACAATTTGATTCTGAAGTTGGAGGCATTACAGGGTGAGCATTGGTTATGGTGCAATGAAGTGTAGCATATGGCAGTGAAGCTTGGCCTGAGAAAGGGTTACAACTGCAGTGGGCATGGCTAAATTGGCAGTTGTTGAACTTACAGCTGAGATGTGCCAGGAAGGTCTAGCCATCATGGCTGGAAGGTTTATGGCTTGTGCAAGTTTGTCTCTCTGTGAAACAATCTTGGCATGTAACTCGTGTCAACTGACTTAGTTGACACCGGGTTGACTCGCTGAGTTTGACCGACTAGATCGTTGACTTCTCCGATCGCCTGAGCTCCGGTCCGGTACCGGATTCCGGCCAATTTCCGGCCAAATACCCAATTTTCCGGTGAACGATTTTTGGGACATATTTTCTACATGGGTTTCTCTCTCGTGGGCCGGGTGAATTTCTAACTAATGGGCTTTGAAGACTAGACCTATTTTTGGAAAGCAAAGGATTATAAAACAAGGCTTCTACAACTTCCATATCACGTATTTTCTACTTGGAGCAGAGGAGAGAGCCAGTGAAACTTACGCTTCTAGGGTTTGCTTTTGTTTCATCTTCTTTATTTGATTATTGATTATGATGAACTCCATAGCTATGAGTAGCTAAACTTAATATTATTGGTTAAGGATGTAGTCCTATATCTATAACTTTTACTTGATTAATGCATTAGTTTTCTCTCTTGATTATCGTTCATATCTCTACTATTTTTAATATCACATGATTGATGTATTGTGATAGAGTTTTGATGTTTGTTTAGTTAAGTGGCCAATTAATTAAACTTGCATCTTGTCCATAGCTATTTTAGGGTTTTTCATCGAGCGATAACCCCAAATACAAGTAGCATGATATGATTATAGTTTGTAGTGATACACTCTTATAATCATATGTAGAGTTTGACCATTGTCCGAATTGTTATGTGCAATGTATGACAATTGCATTGATTAGCCTATTTCCAAAACTTAAAGCTCATGGGAATTGAACTTGATTAGCGCAAGGAGTTAGGTTATTCTTTAGGTAGAATTCACATACGCAGCTCTAGTGTGTGTGTTGATTAACTTGGGAAATTATTAGATTATCTTGATCTCTTGATTTTCTAGGCTTTTGATAATAAAATATATTAAATTGTAATTCTAATCATATATGAAAGCACATGTTTAAGATTGAATATGAATTCCTTGACCAATATCTTTCTCTCATTGATTACTTCCAACTATTTAATTCGCTTTTATTTTACTTTTATTTTACAAAAATCAGAAATCCCCCATCTTGGTTACTAAGAAACTAGAAATTGATAACTACAATCGCCTCTCTGTGGATACGAACTCTTCCTTACTTTATACTTCATTCATATTTTGTTGAGTAAGAAAGTGAATTATTTTTGACGCTTACGACAGCGATCATTCATTTGCATATATGTCTAGGAACTGAATACGGTTGTTTTAATTTCCTAGTAAAGGGCAAGGCCTGGCCATATAAGATAAAGGTTCGGATTTCATCACCGTTCTCTTCTTGCCCGCCTTAGGAAAACGATTCTTAACGCAAACCTAAGCTTTAAAATTTGGAATAGAACGGGACCGATAGGGTAACGAGTTTAGTAGGAAAGTCGTTCGAAAAATATTGGTTACTATTTAAGCATACTTCGAAGTTCATGATGGTTTCTGTGAGTTGAATGCGTGATTGCGCCGCCTTGTAATGCAGTGAGGCCTTGGGTATCAAAGCTCCAGCAGCTTCCCTCGCCTCTAATCATTTTACTTAAACTCGGAATGATTCCAGATGGGTTTGCTCAGATTGTAACGAATTCCATTTTGAAGGATTAGAAGCTGGTATAGAAAACAATCTAAGTGGAGCCATCATGCTTTTTGTTTGCTAGAAATCTCTAGGTTTGCTTTGGTGGAGTCAGCCTTGTTTGTGTTTGCATAGAACTTCGCCTTCCTTTTAGGATTTTTCTTTTTCTTTTTATTTTGTTTTTCTAGTGTATGCCTGATGTCATTAGAGAATGGGCTTGGAAAATAAACACTCTAGGTCGTTTGATTAGTGACAAACCTAGTAGTTCTTCTTGTGAAGGCGGGGAGCTCGAATACTCTTCTTTTGAGAGCCCCGTTTTTGGAAACTTCAATTTTGAGAATCTTTCTCTTTGTGAGGAAAGTACCCCTAGTACTTCAGCTATGCCAGCGATGACAACTTTGAAAGATTACATGTTCCCAACTAGGACCAACCGAGATTCGTGCATTAAATTGCCATCCAATACGGATAATTTCGAGATAAAACCTAGTATTCTTTAGATGATCCCTATATTCTTAGGAAAAGATGATGAGAACTCTTATTTTCATATTAAGGACTTTGAGGAAATTTGTGGGACAGTTATAATAAAAGACCTTACTGATGAAGTATTGAAACTTAAGATGTTTCCCTTTTCCTTGAGAGATAAAGCCAAGACCTGGATGAACAACCTACCATCTGAATCCATTGAAACATGGCAGGAACTGATTGCAGCCTTCTATATGAAATTCTACCCTAAGCATAAAAGCTGTTAGGCAAAAAATTAGTGCTAGTGCGCAACAAGAGGGAGAGTTCATTTATAGGTTTTTAGAGAGATTCAATGATCTCCTATCCCAGTGTCCTCACCATGGATTTGATAAGATGAAACTTGTATAGATTATTTATAATGGTTTAGATTATTCGACCAAATCCATGGTCGAGTCTATGTGCGCTGGTGAGTTCACTAATAAAAATGTTGATGATGCTTTTACCTTCTTAGGAGCTATCGCTGAAAAATCCCAACAGTGGGGCCTTGTGTTGAACCCCTAAAAGACTCTTGGTCAATATAAGTAGCACCAATGTGGTAGATACAAGCTTCGGGTCAGATGTTAAGTTTGCTGCTTTGTCTAGAAGGTTAGAATCTTTGGAATTGAATCAGCCTAAACATAGGTCTCTTGTTGAACCTGATGATAGGATTAGAGCCGCTCAAGTCTCTAGTTGTGGAATAGAACCCAATAACTCGTTTTGGGAAGGTCTTGTTAGTGAAGAACAAGCCCATGCTGTCTACAACAATGCTAGGTTTGAGAACCGTCAGAAGTTTGACCCATACTCAGAGACATACAACCCTGGTTGGAGGAACCACCCTAATTTCTCTTGGTCAAAGGGCCAAAATCAAAGTCAATCTAGTAATTCTCAGTCTCCCCTAAGTTTTGGTTATAATAAGAATTATTCAGGTTAAGCCCAGTTCCAGAACCCTTCTGAGAATAGAATGACTAGCTTAGAGGAATCTCTTAGTATGTTAAAAAAGAGCCAAGATATGCTTTCACAAAGCCAAGAAATGTTAATAAAGACCCAGGTTAATTTTCAAGAGGAAACCAATTATTTTAAGAATAATTCCCAGTCTCTTGTTAAATTAGAACTTCAAGTCGGACAAATATCTAAGTTTATTAGTGAGAGAGAATAATGAAGGTTCCCTAGTCATACTGATCCTAATCCTAAGGGAGAGAAATCGTAAAATCATGTGAATTCTGTTACAACCCTTTGGAGTGGAAAAAAAGTTGACAATCAGGTAGCCTTGCCTGAAAGTGAACATGATGTAGTTCACCCTTCTGAGTCAGAAAATGAGGAGACTGATAGAGTCTCTAAAGAGACCAATGAGGGTTATATTGAGCCAGGCTTTGTTCCTAGAGCCCCGTTTCCCCAGCTTCTAGTTCCAACTAAGAGGGAGTCCAACTTTAATGATATATTGGAGGTTTTTAAGCAGGTTACTACCAACCTCCCATTGTTAGATGCGATTAAGAAGATTCCCGCTTATGCCAAGTTTCTTAAGGACTTGTGTACACGAAAGTGTAAGCTTAGTGTTCAAAAGAAAGCCTTCCTATCTAGTCACGTGAGTTCTATTATTCAGAATACCACTACTCCTAAGTACAAAGACCCAGGGTCCCCTACCATTGCTTGCATAATAGGTAAATACCATGTTGAGAAAGCGTTGCTTGACTTAGGAGCCAGTGTGAACTTACTCCCATACCATGTGTACCTTAAGCTAGGACTTGGTGAGATGAAACCTACCCAGATGACTCTTCAGTTAGATGATAGGTCCGTTGAAATTCCTCGTGGTGTGATCGAGGATGTTCTCATAGAGGTAGACAAGTTTATTTATCCAGTGGATTTTTTTATCCTAGATACCCAACCTGTCCCCGAGCCAGATAACCAGATACCGGTAATTTTAGGTCGCCCATTTTTAGCTACATCCAATGCGATCATTAACTGTAGAACTTGTATTATGAATTTATCTTTTGGTAATATGGCTATTGAGCTGAACGTCTTTCATATTAATAAGATACCCTATGAACTAGATGACTCGAGTATAGAAGAGGTGAACATGATAGGAACATTAGTTGAGGAGTCATTACCAAACACTTTGATGGAAGATCCTTTAGAGAAATACCTAGCTCACTTTGGGATTGATTTTGATGATGATGATGTGATTAATGAGGTGGATGCTTTGTTAGATTCAACCCCTTTGATAGACACTAGTAATGGATCCTCTACCCGTTTCTGAGTCTACCCTAGTTCATTCGTTGGAAAAGCCTCCTAAATTGGACCTTAAACCATTACCAGATACCTTGAAGTATGTGTTTTTAGGCCCATATGAAACTTTACCTGTGATTATAGCATCCGACTTGGATAGTGATCAGGAAAGTAGGCTAGTAACCGTCCTTCAAAACAACAAGGAATCTTTAGGGTGGACCATAGCATACATTAAGGGTATAAGTCCTACTGTTTGTATGCATCAGATTTATTTAGAGGAAGACACTAAACCTTCTAGGGAGATGCAACGTTGACTAAACCCTAATATGAAAGAAGTAGTACGAACCAAGGTTCTGAAGTTGTTAGATGCAGCCATTATCTACCCCATTTTGGACAGTAAGTGGGTCAGCCCCGCTCAGGTTGTTCCCAAGAAATCCGGTATTACTGTATTCCAGAATGATAACAATGAGTTAATCCTAACCCGAATGACCATGGGTTGGCGTGTCTGTATTGACTATATAAAATTGAACAAGGTCACTAGGAAGGACCACTTTCTCCTTCCCTTTATTGACCAAATGCTAGAAAGATTAGCTGGCCGTAGCCATTTTTGCTTTTTAGATGGATTTTGCGGCTATAATCAGGTTCCTATTGCCCCAGAAGACCAAGAGAAAACCACTTTTACCTGTCCCTTTGGTACCATTGCATATAGACGCATGCCTTTCGGGCTATGTAATTCCCCTGCGACCTTTCATCGTTGTATGTTGAGCATATTTTCTGACATGGTAGAACGGTTCTTAGAGGTCTTTATGGATGATTTTTCAGTGTTTGGTTCGTCTTTCGATGAGTGCTTGCATCATTTGTCATTAGTTTTGACTAGGTGAAAGGAAAAGAATTTAGTGCTTAATTGGGAGAAATGTCATTTCATGGTTCGTTCAGGAATCGTTCTAGGGCATATCGTGTCTTCGAAGGGTATAGATGTAGATAGAGCCAAAGTTGACCTTATTAAAACTTTGCCGGTCCCAAAAACCGTAACAGATATTAAGTCATTCTTAGGGCATGCTAGAATTTATCGTCGATTCATAAAGGATTTTAGCTTGATTTCTAGACCTCTTTGCAATTTTCTTGCAAAAGATGCTAAGTTTGTCTTTGATGATGCTTGTTTAGAGGCTTTTGAGAAGCTTAAGACTTTACTCACTACCGCCCCCATAGTCCAGGTACCCAACTAGAACCTACCCTTTGAGATCATGTGCGATGCTTCGGATTATGCTATTGGTGTTGTGCTAGGTCAGCGGGAAAACAAATTGCTTCATGTGATTTATTATGCTAGCAAAACTCTGAATGATTCCCAATTGAACTATACCACTACAGAGAAGGATCTGTTATCTATTGTGTTTGCCTTATACAAGTTTAGATCCTACCTCTTAGGTTCTAAGATCGTAATCTATATTAATCATTCTTATTTGAATTACCTTTTGTCTAAGAAGGATACCAAACCTAGATTGATTAGATGGATCCTTTTATTACAAGAATTCTGTCCAGACATTAGAGACAAAAAGGGTGCAGAAAATGTAGTAGCAGACTACTTGTCTAGGCACATTTTTAGTTCCCCTAATGATTCCCTTTCTATAAGGGATAGCTTCCCTGATGAACAATTGTTCTATGTTTCCAAATCACCTTGGTATGCACATATTATGAATTATCTTGTTACGGGTCGAATGCCTTAACTTTGGGGTAAACAACATCGTTCTAGGTTTTTAGCCGAGGTTAAGCACTTCTTTTGGGATGATCCTTATTTGTTTAAGTATTGTCCAGACCAGATTATTATGAGATGTATACCTGAGAGTGACCAGTCCAGTATTATTTCCTTTTGTCATGATCATGCTTGTGGGGGTCACTTTAGTGCTAAGAAGACTGCTGTTAAGATATTGGAATGTGGATTCTATTGGCCTTAGTTGTTTAAAGACTCCCACAGTTATTGTGTTACTTGTGAGCGTTTCCAGAAATTAGGAACCATTTCCCGTAGGAACATGATGCCCTTGAACCCTATTTTAGTTGTAGAGGTATTTGATGTGTGGGGGTATTGACTTTATGGGTCCGTTTCCTAATTATTTTAGTAATATTTACATCCTTGTCGCTGTAGACTATGTATCTAAGTGGATTGAGGAGGTTGCGTGTAAAAGCAATGACCATAGGGTTGTGATTGAGTTCTTGAAAAATAATATACTTACACTCTTTGGTACACCGCGAGCTATAATTAGTAATGGAGGGTCTCACTTTTGTAATGGAACTTTTAAGCTCTTGATGAAGAAATATGGTATTACACATAAGGTATCCAGCCCGTATCATCCTCAGACTAGTGGTCAGGTAGAGGTTTCCAATAGGGCGATAAAACGTATATTAGAGAAAAATAGTTAATCCTAATCGGAAAGACTGGTCGACTAGGCTCACTGATGCCTTATGGGATTACCGTACTGCATTTAAGACCCCTATTGGAATGTCGCCTTATCGTCTTGTGTATGGCAAGGCATGTCATTTACCTGTTGAGTTAGACATAGAGCTTATTGGGCTGCTAATCAGCTGAATTTTTCACTTGACAAGGCAAGAGCCCATAGGAAACTCCAGCTCAATGAGTTGGACGAGATTCATATAAATGCTTACGATAGTGCGAAGGAGTATAAGAACAAAATGAAACTTGTGCATGATAGAAATATTTTACGGAAGTCATTTTCTCCAGGTAAAAAAGTTCTTATGTATGATACCCCCTTGCATCTTTTCCCTGGGAAGTTACGTTCTCGGTGGACGGGTCCTTTTATTGTTCGCACTATTTTTCTTCATGGAGCTGTTGAGATCGAGACACCAGATGGTAGTAGTTCTTCGAAGGTTAACGGTCAGAGATTGAAACCCTTTTTAGAGCCATTTCCTACAGGTGTTGTTTAGGAGGTCCCTCTAGAGGACCCTGTTTACCCTTGATTGACCATCGAGGCAGTTGTATGTTGTATAATAGTTTTGTTTTTCTCTCTCTTCACCTAGGTACTATCTTTCCAACTTCTCCTCGTGTTATTTTACTTTTGGTTTTGCTCTTTCATTAGAAACATTGAGGACAATGTTAGATTTAAGTTTGGGGGTGGGGAGGAACTTTTTAGTTGCACTTTTGAAACTTCTAGCGTCACATGGTATCCGGTTAGCTAAGTTTACATACTGTTTCTCACCGAAAAGATAGAAATTGGAATGCTAGGGATAACAACCTATTGAGACATTAGACAAAAACACATTGAGATCCTTGAAATTCAGGAGAGAACTTGTTCCTTTTAGAGGGTAACCGTGATGGACCTAACCATCCATGATGGAAAGGCAAGTAGGTCAGGAAATTCCAGAAATACAAATCAACCTCACAATGTAGTCTTAGTTACTGGATTAAACTCTCTCTCAGTAGAAACTTATCATCATCAATAAACGGAGCGACATCAAAATCTATGAAGAAAGTTGAAGACGTTTAAGGTTTAGAAGCAACAATAGAAAAAAATAATTCAAAAAAATCAAAGTTGAAGACTTAGTTACAAGAAGTTATAAGAGAAAATTATATAAGTTGTTGGAATTCATGATACCAAGACATCACGAGTTGCGAAGATCTAAGTTTTTAAAGTCCTTCTCTCATGGCCATGTAAATTTTTGTTTTGTAAAAAAAAAAAAAAATGAAAAGTGAAAAAATAATAATCATCATTTCGTTCTTTTTGTTCTGTGTTCAATAAGGCCATAGGGAAGTAGAAGTTTTCAATCAAGAAATCGAAGAGAAGAGTTAATTGTAAAGGTTTTATGAGGTTCGATAGTTTATCATCAACGGTTGAAGACCGAAGAAGACGTTGTTTCTACTGAGCACTATGAGAGGATCGAAGAAAGATACATTTGGTTGCTTTGTTATTCCGCTTTCAATCTGGCACAAGATCTTTCTAGCACTGGTTTAACTCATCACACGTAATTAGTCCAGCTATATAGCAGATGTCCCTCTCATTTTTTTTATCTCTCCTAATCTTATCCAGCTGTAAATCAACGGACGTATCTTACAATGTATATCTAGCTGTATAGCGGATATATCTTTATCTAGAAGTGTTGCGGATGTGTTTCCCCTTTTCTTTAGTCAGCTTTAGAGCTGGCACCTTTTATTTGGCATTATAGTTACTTGGAGATAGGTTGACAATATGTATGTCCTCAAAGCTCTTTGGATACTTGTGACCAATTAAAAGTACATGTTTTGTGGGCACACCTCTGGTAAACCCTCCGGAGACAACACTCCGCCACTAGGGCCACCTAGCGGTTTAACGGCTTGATGCACGTGCTAAGTGTATTCATTTTATTTTCTAGATTAGATTTTCTCGTGACTAGCAAATAATTAGTTTGGGGGTATTTGATAGACGCATTTATGTGGCTAATTTGTCCTCAATGTTTCATATTGTTAGTACTCGCTTTTGTCCTTATTATGGTGTTTTGTGTGTCTGTAGGTAGTTTTTGAAAATAAACATTGTTGGAAAATTCAGCTCGAAGAGTTGCTCAGAACACCCCCGGAGGACATTTGATATTCAGACTCCCACTTTATATAAGGGGTAACCCAATTGCTAAGGGGCACCCACAGGATATTCACACCCAAGCAGCTGGATAAGGGGCAACCTCATATCCTTCGTTTGAAAATAAATTTTGGCGGGAAAAATCTTGGTCACTAATGGCAGAACTAAGGTTGCGATTTTGGTCTTGATGCAGTGAGACTAAAGGGCTAGAATCAATTAGGTATGTTACTATGAGCTAGACATGGATGGCATATGAGTTACTTTCGATCTAGTTTGGCTGGATATTCCGCGAGAATAAATCAGAACACACGGCAAGAAGTTGCTCATGGCGGCGTGATTTAGGGATTGCAGTTTGGTCGGGAAACAAAGAGATTCAATGGATGGGATTTGATGGGATGATTTGGACGTGCCAAAAAGGACTGGTATGCCAGTTGGATTCGTCTAAAATTGGCTAAAATCTCGTGCTCATATGGGCAGTATACAGGTTTTCATGGGTTCTGATTGAATCACAAGTGTGTTCATAACATGTCCTGCATGCGACTCAATTTAGAAGCGTGTAGGAGTTAAATAAGGAAGTTTCAACAGCTTCAGACGTGTAGGAGAAATATTTTTGGAAAGAAAATATTCCGAGAATATTACTCATTGACTTCCGAGTAATGGGAAGATATTTTGGAGTTATGAGGAGTAATCTTTGGTCCTGTCGAGTATATATAAGTTGCTGGGGTCGAGTAGAAGAATTACGGAGAGATTGGGAGAGTTACAGAGCATCACAGAGTCAAGAAATCGAGTTGCAGGAAAAAAAATTCCTGCTGCTGCTTACCTGAAGAACACCAAGAACCGACCATCCAAGACAGTCATTTTCAAACAGTGATAACGACATATCTATGTGGGTCGCAGAGACAAAGTAACAGTGACATTTCATCTTTATCGTTTTCTGTGACAGTGTTTGCAACAATTATAAACGTTGCAAACATCCGATTTTCATTATTTTCACCATTTTCATCTTTGTAAACACCCTTTGTGCAATAATAATGATTTTTGAGCGTGTTTCCAACATGATGATGAGCTAATTCTCCCACAACCAAGGCAATGAGGAAGCTATTTGCGCATGAATAATTGGTAATTATTTCTTTTCTCTAATTTATAATTTATAATTCACTCAATCACTGCTTTTGCAGAGTTTTTAATTATTTGCATAATTTTTTTCATTAGTTGTGATTCAATTAGATAGGTTATGCTTTGTTTAGATAATCTATGCTTAGGGGATATAATTAATAGTTGAGAATTTGCTTGATTATTTGTGAGTTAAGAAAATAACGGACTTAAAGATAATTAGAGTTTTGGGTTATTTACCTTTATTCATTCATGTGTAATAGTGGAATCAGTGTCTTGGTAATTTTAATATTTTGAAATCAAATTTTGAGTTAAGTTTTGTTTGTTTTTAAGTTTTATTAGTCTAAAATCTATTGCTTTCACAAGTCTCAACGAACCTATTATTTACTACAACATTATTGATTCACATCACATTTGGCCTCACCATGCCAACCCAGCCACGCCACCATACTGGCCTTCCCTATGCAGTGACCAAAATGAAGGAGTGCGATAATAAATGGTGTCCCTTCAACCCCAGGAGAAAATCCTAGCCGTCCAAGGTTACCAGACAACGCATGGTAACCTTTGGCCCGAAATCCTAGTTTGGACACGCCAAACCGAGTCAAGGCATGCCATGCCAACGTCATGCCATGGCAAACCTTGTCGCGCCACCATTATGGCCTTCCCTATGCGGCTACCAAAACGAAGGCGTGCGATAATCAATGGGCGACCTTCAATCCCAGGAGAAAATCCTAGCCGTCCAAGGTTACCAGACAACGCATGGTAACCTTTGGACCGAAACCCAAGTTTGGCCACGCCAAACCTGGACAAGGCATGCCATGCCAACGGCATGCCAACCTTGTCGCGCCACCATGCTGGCCTTCCCTATGCGGCCACCAAAATGAAAGCATGCGACGATCAACGGCTACCTTTCGTCTTAATGCAAAATCTCGACCGTCGAAGGTCACCAAGATAGCAAGTCTCCCCAAACTCGAATTTCCAGGCAACAATAATATGCTACATGTTTTCCACAAAAACATTCGAGACATCAACACATATCACAAACTGGGGGATCCTCTTTGGGTATTGGTTTGGCGGTTTATAGCGTGCAACGTACACTACGCCGTCCCGTCATAAGGATGAGGCGGTTCGTAAATACCGGGGGTTAATGGTGAAACACTCCTTTTTATGGAACATCAATTTCATACGTTAACGGTTACCACCTCCTCCCATTTACTCATCCATTTTTTCATTCCTTAATGAGACCAGAGTACATTTCACTTCGACTTGTATGAATAGGTATTACCTATTTCCACCGAACAACAAGTTCAATCAGGAGCATACAACACTCAGAAAATATTTTCTTGCTTTCCATTTGTTAGGTTCCCACTTTCTGATACAAGTCGTAGAAAACAACTACTCTTCCAGAAATTAACTATTCTGGTCTCATCACATTCCTTGCTTCCCTCCCCAAAACCAACCTATTCTCCTTCACTTTATGACCGAAGCTAGTCTGGAACGACCATTTCTTGGTTTAGGCCGTACTTGAACAGATTGATCTCTCGAATCTAAAGTACTCCCTTGTAGTACATTGTTTAGGGTTTAAATTCGTTTCTCACACACACACCCGAAATTACCGAAATCAACAGAAACCATTTTCACCCTCAAACAGTAACCCTAATTCTGATGTAAACTTGATATGCAAGCAACTTGGGCAACAAGACTTCTGAAAACTTCTGTCACTGGCTAGATAGACGGGCTTGATTAAAGGGATTCCAGTCTATTTTTTAGACGGTACAAATATCCCCCCCACTTGACCTCCAACTTGTTGGTCGTTAAGAAGTTCTCTTTTCCCTCTGCAATGATCATCGATGACATGTCCCCAAAGCATGAGTAGAGACATTATGAAGAATTTTCTCACCTGCTAGGAGAGACTCTTTGCCAAGTATTGGACTTTTGATGCTCGAGAGCTAGTCGAGACTTGAGTGAAATGTAGTGCGCTTGCAGATGGGGAAAGGCTTTTTGCTCACAACGTAACAAGATTGAAGCGCTCACTGCTCGGGCAAGATGGATGTTTCTTGTGTTGAGTACGAGTCTTTGAACCAATATCGGGCATTGAGCTTGTGCCGAGACAAGACTTTATGCTTTCCAAGGTGCAAGTCTTTCTTACTCGCATACAAGACGATATTTTATGCTTGCGATAAAAGCAAGACTTAAGTGCTCGCATGCAAGGTGAGTCTTTAGGGGATTGTGATGTGATACAAGGCTAAATATTGAAGGATCTAAACAATCCTCATCTCGAACTCGATCATGTCACTATCAACGAACCTCGAACTCGATCTTGTTGGTGCTCCAAGTGCACATAACAATTTCTCGAACACTGTATTTTTTTTCTTCCATGTTGTAGGGAATTGAAAGATGATTCTAACGAGCCAAAAATCACTCAATTCGGCCTTAAAACGAAGAAGTTATTGACGATACAAGATTTGAATGAAGCGCGCGTGCTGTTTCATACGTGGCGGTGCTCAGCGTACACAGTTTGTTGACATGGAAGTTAAGAGCTGACGTGGCATTGCTGACTGGACACAATGATGCTAGCGTGGAAGTGTATCTATTCGCCGTTTCAAAAATTGGAGGATTGCTAACGTGGCGATGATGACTGGACTTCCATTGCTGATATGGCGACCAATCATGCTAATGTGGATCTTAGTAAGTTGATGACGTGTCGCTGCTGAAGCGGTTCGCTGAACCTGAAGCTGTACTAAGGCTGGACATATCGTATGGTCCAGCATTCATTAATCTGATGGATCTGATTCGTTGGATCCGGAGCTGCATAGGAGATTGGATGAATAATATGCTTTAGCAACATATACATTTTATACTGTATGCTTGGATTTTGCAACACTTTCAGCTACTCTTTCTCTAACGCTTTGGCTATTCGCAACACTATTTCGTCTTTTTCTCCTGCACCCTGATTTTCTCTTTTTGTATGGATTTCACGTGCATATTTTTTGCTGGGAGTTCGTGCATGATTCTTGAGCTTTTGATGCACCTATCTCAATGGAAAAACACGATCGTTTTATACAAATCCCCTTAGTCGGCGCCAATGTTTGTACCCAAAATTATTTTAGGCACTATACACGATGATTTGATGATGATTATTAGGGGTAAAAAATGATAAATAAAGGAGGAAAATAATTTACGTGATTCGGAAAGTGTTGCCTATATCCACGGAGGAATCTCATAGGGAGATATTGTATTGATATGAGGTTTACAATAATTGTTTATGGTTAGCTAACCTAGGATTCCATATCCCCTAATAGGGTTTAGGATACATGTATTTATAATGTTTATGTAACCTTAATTTTGATGTAAACTTGATATGCAAGCAACTTGAGCAACAAGACTTCTGAAAACTTCTGTCACGGGCCGGTTAGACGGCCTTGATTAACGGGCTTCCGGTCTAATTTTTAGACGGTTCAAACACATCTATAAAATCATCCTTTTTTGAACGTAATTTTAAATGAGACATGATCCACTCAATATCAATTCTTTTAGAGCTAATCTGAATACCC
Organism: Papaver bracteatum; assembly: GCA_023529315.1. NCBI lineage: Eukaryota > Viridiplantae > Streptophyta > Magnoliopsida > Ranunculales > Papaveraceae > Papaver > Papaver bracteatum. The sequence goes on from JAJJWX010002706.1 coordinate 75,615, forward strand.
CAATTTGTATAACAGAAATGCCACAACGAGCAAATATGTGGACATTCCCTAAAGGCATGGTCAATATATTTGGAGGAGCTATGACATAAGGGACAAGTGTCTGAAATGTTTATACCTCGATTCACCAAGTTAGGCTGACCAAGGTTTTTCGATGGTTTAAAAGCCAAAAAAAGTGGAGAATATGTGAAGGACATCTAAGTTTCCAAAGAGACCTCCACTTGGAATCATGCTCACAAAAACCATAATTTTCCTCACAGAGATAGTTATACATGCTTTTGATAGTGATTAACCCATTTTTATCCTCATCCCATACCAATTTTTCTCGTACAAGTATAAAGGTTGAGATCGGAATAACTTGTATTTGCTCTAAAATTGTTGTCGGCACTTGGTCTTGAATCTCATGCAAATCTCATTCACCTGAATCTGATCAATGAGATCAACGACCCTAAGATGTTGTAGTTCAGGCGAGACGGTGTCTACTAATAATAGATGGGAACTTTTCTTAACCAAAGGTTATCCCAAACATTTACTTGATCATCTGAACCAATGCAGCATTTAAGACTAGTCTTAAGAATTTCGCGAACTTTAACTATGCTCTTCCAACACCATGATCTAGTGGGTTTATCCGACCAAGCCCAGAGACCAACATAACCTGCATACTTGGCCTTCATAAGTTATGCCACCAAACCTTTTTGGTTCATGCATATTCTTAGGAAGTTTTAGTAAGGAAAGCAAAATTATATAGTTCCATCTCTCTTATACCTAAACCCCCCATCCAAGTAGGTTTACAGATTCGATCCCATTCAATAGTACTATGGATATGATGCTCACCAGACATATCCTTCCAAAGAAAATGTCTTCGAAGCTTATCATTACATTTGAGAAATCCTTTTGAAAGCCTGATTGTAGTCAAGTGATTTAAAGAAGTATCTAACACAACCTTAATAAGAAGATATTTTCCTGCGTAATTCAAAGTGTGATGCTTCCAACCTTGAGTCCAGTTAGTAATTTTAAGAAGAAGATCAGTGAAACTGTTGATTTTGGAGTGGCCCCACTGAATATAACAACCTATATATTTACCAGGGTTAGTAGCTAAAGTCATATGAAGTCCTCTAATCAAGCTACGGGCAATTCTGTGATAAATGTTACTAGAACAGGTTACACTAGACTTAGAATAATTATTTAGAGATTGACCTGCCCAATCACAGTAAGTATCTAGAATTTGTGTGATCCCTCTAACATTTTTCAGTGAAGCCTCCAAGAAAATGATGCTGTCATCTGCATAGAAACCATACGAGATGGCAGGAGAACTTGCGGAAATCTTAAAACTCTCAATATCTCCTTGATCAATAGAATAATTAATGAGCCTAGATAAGACCTCTGACCTTGTAATAAAGAGATATGGAGACAGGGGATCACCTTGTTTCAAATCTCGTTGTGGGAGAAAGGGATCACCTGGGGCTCCATTAACAAGGACTTGATAAGAAACTAAAGATATACATTAAAAAATACATTTTGTCATAACTATTGATTAAAACCCAAAGAAGACAGACATCGATTATAAAATGCCAATTCATTTTATATTATGCCTTCTCAAAGTCTATTTTTAGAGCCATCCACCCTTAATTTAGAACCTTGTTTCTTTTTAATATAATGAAATATCTCATTGGTAAACATAATCGAATCAAAAATGGATCTTCCAGGCACAAAGACATTTTTAGAATGAGAAATGAATCTAGAAAGATAAGGTTTATGTCTAGAAGTCAAAATTTCTGATATGGTTTTGTATCAGAAGTTGCATAAACTAATATGGAGAAATTGTTTAATATTAGTGAGTGCAGGAACTTTTGGGATTAAGGTGATGGAATTTTGATTGAGCTCTAAAGGCATCACCCCATGAGAAAAGAAATGCTTCACAACTTGATAGACTGAACTAGGGGTCGTTTCTGGGTAAAGGTGAAAATTATACGTAACAAATTTGAATCATAGATAATTTTGCAGATTTTGGATACACGGCGAATTTAAAGGCATATAGACAATTTTGTGGCATTAATTAACTAAATCGCGGACACAAAACTAGTTTTGGGGCAAAAGACATATATTGGGTCAAATTTCATACTTTTACAATACTGTAAGATTTGGGTCTAATGTCACGCAGGTTACCGAACTCGCTTTTATTGAAAGTTTTTAGTCATTCGGTTAACAGACATGTAACTGAACTTTGTTTATAGTATTTACAAAGTTATGTTCGGTTTGCCTGCAATGTTACCGAACTTTAAGGTCTATAAGTTCGGTTGGTTCGCAACCAATATCTAACCGAACTTCGCGTTGATTAAGATTTTACCAAGGGTACAAAGTTAGGTTGTTTCGCAAACTTCAAACCAACCAATATCTGACCTAACTTCACGCAATTAGTGAAGAGTTCGGTTTGTCAAGGTTTTTTGCGAACAAACCGAACATGGTGGGACAAGTTCGGTTAAATTGAAACTCAACATAGTGGGCAAAATAGCACAGTTCGGTTACATTGGTTTTTTTTTTTTTTTTTTGTAATATTGGTAAAGTTCGGTTATGAAATAGTTTTAGACTTCTTTGCTAACCAACCAAACATAGTGGGCAAAGTTCGGTTAAATCAAAACTCAACATAGTGGGCAAACTAGCACAGTTCGGTTACATTGGATTTTTTTTTTTTTTTTGTAATATTGGTATAGTTCGGTTAGAAAATAGTTTTAGCCTTCTTTGCGAACCAACTGAACTGGCAGTTCGGTAACCTAATTTTAAATCATAAGGAACTGAAATGTTCTTCGTGTTCTTCCTTTCAGGAAGTTCGGTTAATAAATTATGGTTTTTTTTAAACTCGTCCTAACCGAACAAGGAACTGTAACTTCCATTTGAACCCTATTTTGAAGATTTATACTCAATTAAACGAATCAAAATAAACCAACTAAACCAAAACCTTATGTAAACAATCCTCGATGTCTTATATATAGGTTAAACTTCCATTTGAACCCTATTTTGATGATTCTTATTCAATTAAACGAATCATAATCAAACCAATTGTTTTTTTTTCCTCAAAACCAGTTCGTGTGCGGCTAGGGTAGGGGAGGGTTTGATTTTTGTTTTTTGTTAATAGATTAGGATTAGGTTAAACTTTGATAGTTATTAGTTTGGTTTTTAATTTTAATTAGGATTAAGGGCAAATTGGTAATATCACTACTTTAGGACATCCCTCATAATTATAGAGTAGATGGACTTATAAAACAATGGTCTCCAAAAAAAGGTTGGTCCCCAAAAATGATTCGTTTTGAGTTGCGATGCAAATTCCAAGTCCAGATCTTGAGTAGCTTGACAAATAGTTGGTGAATGGATAAATTTTGGCCCATAAATAAAAATTTCATTTTTGAAATTGTATTCGTACTTAACAATGTTAGAAAAATACAAATAACTTATGCAGTGGCAGTTGTAGTTTGAGAAGTCATTTTTCATATAATTTAGCTAACATACAGGACATGCCCTGAGATTTCGCTACCCGAGGCAGAATCTCAGATGTTGCCCCATTGGTAATGTATTTACATTAGCTAGTATTTGTGCCAATAATGGCTCTAGACTAAAACTCTCAGTTTACCAAAGTGTCAAAAATTCTCAGTTTACCAAACTATCACCAAAGTAATTGAAGCAGCACGAATTAATTTGACGCAACTGATTCCAACTTATTCCTCAAGTGGAAGGATGATGTCCTCGTTGCAATTGTTACTTCTTCTCATTCTTCAAGTCTTCAGAGTAATACTTGTACGTCTAGATATTCATATGCTTTCTAGTTTAACATAAACGAAGTTGACTCTAGTATTTCATCAAATTACTTTAGATGAGTTTTGATACTATAATATGACAACCAAACTTGACATACCAATGCATGTTGGGTTTAACCGATCTATGCTCTTACAGATACCATATCGTTTTCAGAACCAACAATTCTTTTTCGGTATGCATATTAGGTATGCGTACCATTACAGGTTCACAAGTTCACATAATTTTTGTGGTATGGATATTGGATATGCATACCACTAAGTCGTTGCCGAAGTATAGCTACACCAATACGTGTACATGACTATGGCTCCCTACCTATAACAGTTTTCCCAGTTTGTGAAACTTGTATGCATACTGTCTTGTATCCAAATTTATAATAATTTTATACTTCTCTCTAGATCAATTCGAAACATTTGCAAATAACATCAATGACACATATCACTGTTCTAGGCTATTTTCGAATGATAATCAACATAATTTATATTATAAACAAAATGTTGATGGTGGTTTTTATCTTAGGGTTAAAATTATAAAACCTTGTATCTGATGTGATGTCACTCTGTAAGGAAACCGATCCATGAGTGTTAACACCTCCACTGGCATATTTATTGAGCCGTTCAATATATTTACATGAAATTTATCCAGACTGGCGCATGTAGCAACCATCCCAGATGTTCTGTAAATTTCGGCGCCTTGCCTATATTACTTATTAATATAAGATTGATTGAGTACTTTTCCTATGCTATGTTCCCCGGCAGAACCCTTAATATCAGTATGGCATGAGGGATTTGTGTTCACTCACAACAGAGTAGCACGGATTTCCAAGTACCAAAGTTAAGGCCATTGCACAAAACGCTCAGACAGAAAGCACACTGCACTCTGTAAATAAGGAATTTTGTGACAACACACAAAATCCGATTAAATTTGTGATAACTCACAAAAACTCATGAACCTGATTAATTTTCAAAAGTTAGGATTTTGCGCCTTGCGTAATATATCAGACCTTGCTTGTCAAAATTAAGCCTAGGAAAACTAGGTAGTTAATCCGCCATGGATTAGTAGGCATAAAATCTTTCTCAGGATCAGAAAACGAGAAATGAATGAGCCTCAAAATAGGAACAACAGCAAAGGGAGGCGTGGCCATGCCTTAGGCCAAACTGGCGCCATTTTCCATTGGACACGCCCCATGCCTAACCGGCCCTATTTCCCTCGACCAATCAGGTCATTCTAAAAACCGCCACACACACATGAGAGTTATGGCTGGGCCGATATTGGCCGGTCCTATTTCCATCGACCTATCAGGTCGCTTCAAACCTGCCACACTCACATCAGAACTGTGGCCACTTGTGTTCGGCCGACTCTCTCTCTTGTTTGACCAATCATGTTTCTCGAAACCTTCCACAGTATTAATAGATAAGCAAAGTCGCGCCAATACCAAATTGGCTTTCCCAAAGTAGCGCCAACGCGCCAATTGGCATGCCAAACGTGCATACCCAACGTGCCGACATGCTACTTTACCACAGAAACATGCTGAACGTGGAAACTTACCATAAATAGTGCACGAACATACCAACCCACCTTCTATTCGTGACCAACACCATAACATACTTCAATATGGTTAACCTAACCAGAAAAACGACCTTGCATGGTCAAAACCCTAATTTCCAGTCGTGGTGCAAATCATGCCACTTCGGGCCCCACAACATGCCACGAACTGTACAGGACCCAAGAAACCCTAATAATGGAGCCATGACATGGCCACCCATGGGAATCTTGCTCCTGTGATCATTTCCACATGACGGCCTGGCTATAGTTCCTTTGGCGTGGCTATGTCACTATTTTCACGAAACATCTATGTGTAGTGGCCACATGCCACATGCCGCACGCCGTTTGCGCTAATTAGGGTTTTGGTGCACCAAACCCAAATTTGGGCAAGGTTGCTACGCCAACCAAGCCAAATAATATTTCCCAGAGCATTGGGATTGATGTGGCAACATGGCTAATGTTGCCACGCCAGTGTGCCAAAGTCTAGTGGCCATGGCTATGCCAGACACTGCTATGCCATGGCGCCACTTTGCTATACAACAAGATATGGCCATAATCAATGGCCATACTTCCTCATGAGATGCAATCTCAACCATTAAAGTTCACAACCAAACTGACGGACTTGTGGAAAGTTTTAGGAGACCAGCCGCTTAAATCTCGTGGCCATGTCTACGCCATGTTGTACTTATACCACCGTGCCACTAACATGCACGAGCTATACCACTCATCCCGCGGTGCCACTAGCATACACCAAAAACACCATTATGCCATTACCAGGTGCCAACAAAAGGTAGCCATAATAAAAGACTATCCTTCCTCATGAGATGCAATCTCAGCCATCCAAGTTCGCCACCGAACTGACGGACACGTGGTAAGTTTTAGGTGACCATCCAAGACATGCCTAATATCATCACATGATATTTTCTTGCGGCAAGACTCTTGACTTTGACTTGCCACACATAACAACCTGCTACATGTTTTCCACAAAAACACTCAAGACATCAAACATGTCACAAACTGGGGGATACTCATCAGGGTATTGGTCTGGAGGTTTACATCGTGCAATATGGCCGTTATAAAAAAGTATCATAAAGTGGGACAATTAGTGGCGGCAAGAAGTAACGGGTGTAAACGGATCCACTTCCTTCATCATGGAAGCATGGGTTTCTAACGGTTATACATTACTCTATTCTTCCACTACTCAATCGTTTTCACTTCCTATGAGACCAGGTTACGTTTCAATATGACTTGTATAAATAGGCTTCACCTATTTCCACCAAATAACAAGTTTTGGCCAGAGAACAACACAGTATCCAGAAAGCACCTGATAGCTTTCCATTCTGCTAGACAGTTCTAATTTCTGATACAAGTCGTAAATAACCACACCTTCAGAATCAACGATTCTGGTCTCAATACTTTCTTCGCTTCCCTCTCTAAGACTAACCCTTCTCCTTCACTTTGTGAATGAAGCAAGCCTGGAACGGCTGATAGGTGTCTAAAACACCTAATTTCATATCTAGTATTTATGCTTTCTTTGCGAGTTTTTGTGTGAATTATGTATCTTATGTTTACTTTTGAGTTTATTAGGTGCTTTGGAGCCATTTGGAGCGAAAGAAGAAGAATCCGTGTATTTTGAGCAAAAAGAGCAAAACTGTCATTTCACAGGAAAGCACTATCCGGAGACGACCCAATGTTAAGGGGCAACTCTATGTGGAGGAATATTAAAAACATGCCAGTTGTGGTTAAGGGGTGGCCAATCAGGATGGCCCTTATCTGGGACTAAGGGGTTGGTTTAATCCAATTATTACAACCCTAAAATTGAGAGATATCTTCTCAATCATTTTTTCACTAAAAGGGAGAGGAGATGGAGGCACTGCTAATGATGGAAATTGGGTTTCAAGAACTGAGATCAGAGAGGGGAATTGATGGGTTTGTGACTGATCAGTAAATAGAATAGTGTTGCTGTTGTTCTGTCGAAGATGCAGGTGGAGGTTATGCAGCTTTAAATGGATGAGAACTGAGAAGAACAACTCTGATTCTGCCATGTCCATACAGCTAAGTTGTGTTGTTACTGGATACTGAATGTGTAGATTGGATGATTTGATTGAATGGGTTTTGTATGGAAGTTGATTGCAATGCAGGGAAGGAGTTAAGAAGAGCTCATACAACAGCAACATCGTCGCCTTTGATTTACTAGTTTCACGCACAGAAGGTGTTTGACTAAATGCCCGAAAGAATGGTTAGTTTTGCTATAGCTCTTAATGCTCACCGAACCAAGGCTTGCCATGAACGTATATGAGGAAGTGATGGCTGAAGAATGTATGAATTAGGAAGCTGGGGTTTGCAAGGAGTGATGTTGAATGGCAAGACTTGGCAAGAGCTGAGATAGGGGTGTTGTTATTGCAATTGAAGATGGTAATGAAGCAATAAATGTAGAAGGCTGATACAGGAAATGGTGAACTGCAGCTGCATAGAACTTACAGGCTGTGTCGCAGCTGTGTTGCTGAGGTAGAGAATCCGGTAAAGGGAGATGCTGCAATGGATTGGTAGCCTGGGGAGATTAAAAGTGCTGGGCAGAGTTTTGAGCCTGAGCTGAATTCGAATCAGTTGGTAGAATGGAATACAAGGAGAAAATGGTTGCTTATGCTGGTGATTATATGCTGATGATTGCAAATGGTGGTACAAGAAGCTACAGCTCATTTGAGCTGCAATAAAGCCGAGATAAAGGAAACTGTAGTAGCTGGTGATCGAATGGAGCTCGAGAAGGACATATTAGTTTGCAATGAATGGTTGGAGGTAGCTGTTTTGGCTAGGCATTGCAGATGGTGGTTGAAACTGCAGGTGTTGAAAAGTTGCAGCTGCAGTTGCATTGGGTTTTGTGAGATGGGTCTGGTGGTTTGGTGGATTTGGTTTGAAGTCGAATGGATGCTTATGTGCAGTGAACATCATATGCAGTACAGGGAAAATATGAAGCTTCACAGAGAAGATTGCAGTGAGCTGGTGTTGCTAGGATAGTAACTGAGCTGTGTTGCAGGGATGTAATAAGTCATGGAATTTGAGCTGAAGATGGTGATACTATTACAGAATGTGTTTGAGGTTGCAGCTGGTGGTGATTGAATTAAGGACTGGAGCTGCGAGAACTGGGAAGCTAAATTGGTAGTGCTGGTGCCATAGTTGAGCTGTGAAGCTGTAGAGTCGCAGTTACACCGAAAGAGAGTTGCAGGTGGTGTTGAACTGTTTCAGGAGTTCATGAAGTTGCCTGCAGTTAAAGATGTCTGAAATGGAATTGAAGATAGGGTTGAGCTATGAAGGGCAGTTGCTGCGGCTTGATGTTTGTGGCAATGGAAGATGTTGTAGAACTGAAGTTATGGGTCTGGTGCTGTTAGTTGAAGCATCAATGGAGTGATTCAAGAGTTCTCAGATTAGGAATTGCAGGTGCAAGTGATGGAGGTGTTTCTACTATTGATAGTCAAAGCTGCATTTGCAGAAATTGTGCGAAAAGTGAGCTAAAATGGTGAGCCGGTGGTACTAGTTACGGTTGCCAGATTTTGGAGTTTGAAGCTGGATAGCAATGTTTCAGTGAATCATGAAGGGGGTATGAGTCGGATGCGGGAGTTGGCCGTGGCACATATGAGCTACGAGTCACGCTTTTGGGTGCGTTTTCGCAAGAAATGTAAAGTTGGGTTAGATGGTTTTTGTGAATGTTTAAACTAAAGAGAAGGAGAGTTGAGGTACTGGGAGTATACAGTTGGAATGGTGATAGTTTCCGATGGCTAAGTGGCCTGAGACATTTTTCTGGTGATGGCAACCGGATTCCGGCGATGACGTCAGCAATCCGGCGACCAGTTTTGGACCCAAAATTCCAGAGACATATTTCTCACACATGGGCTTGGTGGACTAGTAGATGGACGTGGACTTGAAGATTTTGTCCTAGGACTTTTGATAATTGAGATATTAAATACCAATTATAATCATAGATGAAAAATACATGCTTGTGAATGATACTATCCCTTGACCAATATCTTTTCCTTATTGATTATTCCAATTATTTGCTTCGCTTTATTTTATTTTATTACTTTGATAAAAACAAAACACACTCTTGGGTTATTTGGTTACTTGGTTACTTAAGAATCTGAAAATTGTATAACAACAATCGCCTCTCTGTGGATACGAACTCTTCCTTACTTTATACTTCATTCATATTTTGTTGAGTAAGAAAGTGAAATTATTTTTGACGCATACGACACGCATCAACTAGATCAAGGGGATCGTCCAGCCAAGGAACGTCGAGTAATCATGGTCGATCGGGTCAATCACCACCTATGACTGGGCCGAGAAACCCTAATCCATCTAGGCGATCTCCCATACCCTCCTCAGGAGGATACGGACCACCCGAGGACTCGTCTACCGATGAAGAAAGGCGAGGGAGGGACGGACAACAAGAAGGGGCGACATAAGCTAAACTTAAAGAGTTGGAGGAAAAGATTAAGGAGCTATCGGGGAGTAGTGAAGAGAACAAACTGGAGGATATTATGAGCGAGGCCGAGAAGACACCTTTCTCCCAAGAACTTGAGCAAATGCCATTCCCACCAAAGTGTACTTTACCTACATTTCCTTCTATATTCGACGGAATAGGAGATGTGGTCGAGCATCTAAAAATGTATACCATGTCATTGATCCAATGGAAGAACAACATGGTGCTCATGTGTAAATTCTTCCCGGCCATCTTGGAGGGCGAGGCGAGAGATTGGTTTTATTCACTTCCACCTGGATCAATCGGCGGATATGATGCACTAGTTGAGGCCTTTCTTGAAACTTATATGCATAACAGCCGTCCTTGGACAAGAATGAACAAACTATTTACCCTCTCCCGGAGGTTCAAGGAGCCCTTGAGAACCTTAACCGATAGGTGGAGGAAACTGCGCACTGAAATTGGAAAAGTACCAGTGGTTCAAGCTATCTTTGGATTCTAAAACGCGTTGGGAAGATCAGCCCCATATGGATAGCTATGTTCTCTGAAAAATCGAAAACCTTAAAGGAGATGCGAAGGATGCAAGAACACTTTATCGCCCTAGAAGAAATTCAAGCCGAATCGAGAGATAGGGGAGTACAAGAAGCTAGTGCTGAGGCTAAAATAGTTATGGACGATCCATTCGGGAGTCCCGAGAAGAGATCAGACCCTCCACTAAGAAGTAGGGAGAAAAAAGAATGGGTGGCCAAAGGGAAGAGGCCGAGGCATGAAGCCCAATCATATACACCTTTAAACGCTCCTTTAGAGGAAATATTCAAGGATATCGAGAAGAGGAATGATATCAATTACCCAGCATCAAGGGGAGTCCAGTTCCAAGGAACCAAGGATCACCCCGAGTACTATCACTACCATCTGTATAGAGGCCACTCCACTAATAGTTGCCGAGAAGTAAAGGATATTGTTCAACACCTCATTCGAGATGGGTATCTGAGACAGTTCGTCCGACATCCAGCTCAGCCGACGACAACACCCGAAGTGTCGGTTCATCAAGTCCGCATTGATAGGTCAACTCAATTTGTGAATACCATTTCATACTCATCTATTCAAGACTACACTCTCGGCCCGGTAGGGATCGCGATGGCAAAAAAATATGTAGCGTTGCCAGGACCTTACTGATGGAGCCTTGGATGATGCAACCTATTTCGTTCTCGGCCAAGGACGTCCAAGAAAATGGGAAAGCACACAGTGATCCCTTGGTCATCACGTTACTAATTGGCGAATGGGAAGTAAGAAGGATTCTCGTAGATAACGGAAGTTCAATCGAGGTGCTATTCTACGACACGTTCAAGAGAATAGAGCTCTCGGACGATATCCTTGTTCCCTCAACGTATCGCATCTACGTCTTTAATGGTACGGTAACCATCCCTAAGGGCGAGGTAACTTTGAGGGTTTCAGACGGTGGGGGCTACCTTGACACACTAACAACTTTTTGTGTGGTCGACGTCGCCTCGCCCTATGAAGCAATTATCATACGTCCATGGTTCGCTGGGATTAAATGAGTGGTATCGGCATATCATCAGATATTAAGGTTCCCGACCTACATGGGATTATATGAAGTTGTAGGCGACTCCCAAGCAGCACGACAATGCATGTAGGTTGATACCGAAATTAATAAAGATCGGCGAGCTCGACAAAGGCGAGAGAAGAATAAACCCAAATAATTTAAGGTTGCAGAAGAGTTGGAGGAGGCAATTTCATAAGCGGTCATGGCGTATGAAACCCAAGAGCAAGACCCTTTATAGCAATCAAAGGAACTTGCTCTGATCAGGGAATCTAAATCTAATTTCTGAACAGTTGAGCCGACTCGGGAAGTGAAATTGGGGACGATTGAGGAGCCAAAGACAGTAAGGATCGGGACATTACTCTCGGACGAACAAGTAGGTCAACTTGTGACAGTGTTAAAGGAAAACTTAGACGCGTTCGCGTGGGAAGTACATGATTTAGAGGGTATTGACACGGAGGTCTGCTGCCACCACTTGACGATTAATCAGATACCGCTGGCACCCGAGGATCAGGAGCATACTTCCTTCTTCACACCAATGGGGCTATATTGTTATACCAAGATGCCATTAGGACTCAGGAACGCTGGTGCTACATATCAGAGATTAGTAGGGGATATGTTCGAAGACAAGATTCACAACACCATAGAAGTTTACGTGGACGACATGTTAGTCAAGAGTCGCCGAGCCAGGGATCACGTCCGAGACCTTCGTGAGATTTTTCGGACAATGAGGAAACACAGGATGAAGATTAATCCCGCCAAGTGCGATTTTTGGGTTACATTAGGGAAATTCTTAGGATATATCATCACCTACAGAGGGATAGAATCAGATCCCGAGAAGGTTAGGGCTGTCTTGGAGATGCCATCTCCCGCGATAGTAAAAGATGTGCAGAAGCTAAATGGTTGTATAGCAGCATTGGGGAAATTCGTATCACGGTCATCGGACAAATGTAAAACCTTTTATGACATTCTGAATAAAGGGGATAAGTTTTAATGGACGGATGCTAGCGAAGAGGCCTTTCAAAACATCAAGTTACACCTAGCCGGCCTCCTGGTTCTGTAGAGGCCCGAGCCGTCAGAAATTCTTACCCTATACTTAGGGGCGGTACCATATGCCATTAGTGCAGTATTGGTTAGGACGGAGGGGAATGCGGAGAAGCCGGTGTATTTCATTAGAAAAACGCTAAGTCCGGCCGAGAAAAACTATACTAGAATGGAGCAGATGGTGCTGGCACTAGCCTTTGCTGCGTCTAAGCTCCGAACATATTTTCAAGCTCATCGCATATGGGTGCTCACCAAGTCACCTATCGAAGCGGTTTTGGACAATGCAGGGCGATCAGGGAGAATCTCTAAATGGGGAGCCTTAATCAAACAATATGATGTGGTGTACGAAACAAGGACGGCAGTCAAAGGACAGGTAGTGGCCGACTTCCTAGCAGATTTCCCACTAAGCGATGAAGATGAGGTTGAAGATATACCTGGGATGATGGAAGAGAAAGAAGATCATGCCGACCTATTAATAGCCAGTAGCCCCACACGGTGGGAAGTCTTCATCGATGGGGTATCAAACAAAGAGGGGTCGGGTCTTGGATTAGTATTCACTACGCCGAAAGGAAGAAAGATAGTGCACTCGTTCAGGCTGGAATTCAAAGCAACAAACAATGTCACCGAGTAAGAAGAAGTAATCCACGCCTTATGGATAATTGTAGAAATGAGGCTACAGGAGGTTCGCTTAACTAGTGATTCACAGTTGGTAATTTGGAAGATTACGGGCAAATATGCGACACACGACCCCGTATTGCAAAAGTATTGGGAGCTCGCCCAATTTTACATCAACCAAACACCAAGCATTAAGTTCCACCACATTTGTAGAAAATATAACAGGCACTCGGACGCTCTATCCTATATCACCTCACAGCTGGTAGATCCAAGCATAGAGGTCATTCGCGTTATGAGGATCCTCACTCCTAGAAACATCCGGACGTACGGATCGATGTGGCTATTAACACTGCCGAGCGATATAAAGAGGGAGATTGGAGAAAGACGATACACCAATACCTGGAAACGGGCGAGCTACCCAAGGGTCTCCCTGAAATAAATAAAATCAAAATTAAGTCGGGCGCCTACGAGCTAAGGGAAGGGATCCTATATAGAAAATCTTACTTAGGGCCACTCTTACAATGCCTAAGTAGAGAAGAAGGCCACATAATCTTTCATGAATTACATTATGGGGCCGCCGGAAACCACATCTCAGGGAGAAGCTTATCGGCCAAGGAAAAGACAATGGGCTATTTTTGGATACATGAACGAAGACGCAAAAGAAATGGCGAAAGCTTGTGAAGAATGCCAGCGATACGGCAAGAAAATCCAAGCACCAGGAGTACCTTTAAATTATGTTATAAGCCCATGGACCTTTTCCAAGTGGGGGGTAGACATTGTTGGACCATTACATGTAGGAATAGGGAAGATGAAGTACTTGATCGTGGCCACGGATTACTTTACCAAATGGGTAGAGGCAGCACCACTAAGGAACATCCGAGACAAAGATGTCTTCAAGTTTATCTGGGAACATATCATTTGCCACTTTGGGGTCCCAGCAGATATCGTCTCCGATAATGAAAAATAACTCCAAGGGGAAAATATTGATCTTCTGTTCAACACGTACAACATCAGGAAGAGCAAAGCTACCCTAATTTACCCCTAGAGTAATGGGCAGGCCGAGATGACTAACAAGACAATCGCAGATAACATGAAGAAGAAATTGGATAGGGAATATGAAGACTGGTGTGAGGAGTTGTACAACGTTTTATGGGCATACAGAACCACGCGGAGGGAAGCTACAGGGTTTTCGCCGTTCATGCTTACTTACGGAACCGAGGCGATTCTACCGACGGAAGGAATGATCCCCACCACTAGGACATAAGCTTGGAGGTGAAACATCTCGGCCGACCTAATTTTGAAAAACTCGACGATTTGGAAGAAACAAAAGAGATAGCGCTACAAAAAATGGAAAACTATCAAAGAAGGTTACAACGAGAGTATAACAAGCGTGTTCTCCCAAGGGACTTTCAACCAGGGAAGAAAGTGTTGAAGTTTATGGCCGAATGAGAGCGACACAAAAAGCGCGGAAAGCTGGCACCAAAGTGGGGAGGGCTGTACATAATTACGTCTAAGGAAGGCGAGGGATCGTATCGACTATTGCGACTCGATGGAACAAAAGAGCCCAAACCTTGGAATGTCAAGTATCTGAAACTCTACCACCCCTGAAGGGTGATGCGGAGAAAAGGTGAGCATACTTGTCTTCTATTTCTTTAAAACCGTGAGGGGTATGAAATAGGGCATGAGCGACTAATGGTCATTCATACTTGGGGCAACGCCAGCGAGGAAGTGCCGAGGTGACTTACACTCGAATGGTCATTCGTACTCGGGGAAAAGCCATTGTGGAAGTGCCGAGGTGACTTACACTCGAATGGGCATTCGTACCCGGGGAAAAGCCAGTATGGAAGTTCCGAGGTACCTTACAGTCGCCTGGATATTTGAACTCGGGGCATTGGCAGTGTGCAAGTGCCGAGGTAGCCTAAGGGTTCTGGTGGTTGGAAACCAGTTCCGCGGGTTGTTAAGACACGAGGTCTTCTCAACTAGGTGGCCTAATTACATTTTAAAGGCCGCCCCAATCGCAGGTGGTTGTGACCACTTGCCCGAGATTGGTTGGTCGATAACCGCTCGGGGAAATCGAACCTAGACTTAGGTTGACTATACCCTTCCACTGAATCCAATAGATAGTGATAAGATACCCCAATCAGGACATGTCATTGGACCCGATGACCATCCTTGTTGGGCGTGTTCGACAGAAAAGGTTAAAATACTAACATACGTAATCAACAATTGCAGGAAGGACATAAGAAACAAGAGCTAAACCGGCAGCGTCATGCGTCAATTAAGAAATCACAAAAAGTGTCATAAAACCATACGAAGCACAAAGTATAACAGAAATAAAAAGAACAGCATCGGCGACGCAGTACCCCCATTTAAACAAACAAGCAGTGTATCAGAAGTAAAAAGTGGAAGATGTGTTCAGAGCGATTTACAACCTAGGACAAAGGGCAACTTAGTGGCACAGTACTACAAAATGGGGATTCAATCCTTGGGAGAAACAACGCCGTCCCTCTTTAGCGCGATCTCGCGCCGCTTATTCTCCACATACTTAGCAATACCCGAATGGACCTTCTCGTCTATCTCTTATTCATGGGCGACGCGTTCATCCTCAACCTGTTAGGTAAGCTACAAATTGGCTGCATCTGTATCGGTTAACTTGGTGCCCAAATCGGCCTCGACCTGCTTCAACCGTCGGACCTCCAAATCCAATTCCTGAGAATTTTTTTGCTCAGCTACAAAATCACAACAACATGGGATTATTCATTGGATATGGCTTAGCAATTTCACAAGTATAGAAAATAATCTAGTCCTAAGGATGGCCTCAACACATCACCTATAAGACCTGAAAGGGCTGGTAACACTGACTGAAGCGATTTTACCGACTTGGACAACTCATCCTCGGCCTTGGAAAATTTCATGGTTAGCTCATTATAGCATTGCTAATTGAATTCATTGCTTGGGCAGTACTTCTTATGTTCACTCCACTCATCCATCAAACGATTGCTCGATACTTGGAGCACTAAAAGTTGCGACCTACTCCATTCTAGTTCACCCACCAGTTTATCGAATTCACCCACTTTGCCCAGCAAATCTCTATTAGCTCGCTCCACTATATCTTTATCCCTCAAAATTCATTGGCGATCCTTGTGAAGGTCTCGGTTCTGCAATTATAAGGAGTCTACCCGTTGTTCTAGCTTCGTGGCCAAAGAAGCTTTCTCAGCAGCAAGGCATTGAGAAGAACCCAAATGAGCCTGTAAATTGTCTACTTCTTCAGGGGCATACTCAAACTATTGATATCGGTCTAATTCACATTGAATCTCTTCGATCTCACCAGCTTGTCGATCTATTTTTCCATCCTTGTTCGCAATTTGCCGATAAATATTCTCCACTAAATCCTTTTCGATATCCCATTTCCTCTTCATGATCCTAAACTCCGAAGAATCATCTGAACCTATACTAGCTATCTCGGCTAGCAGAAGGATACCCGACTCAGGATATTGGCACGATAAACTCAATCAACATAAGTTAAGGTTTATAGAATTGTAATATACCTTGAGCATCGGCGAGTTTAATCTCTAGCTCGCGCACACGACTCTTCTCGTTCTGAAATTGAAGCTGGATAGATTCCACTAACTTCCTTTCCCTATGACGATTGGCGGCATTCAACTGTACACGATTAAGGATCTAATGCAAATAAGCAAGTTAAAATGGTAGGCGACGACTAGGAAGAAATTACGGAGTGGGGCATCACCCAGACAGGTAGTCACTCACCACCGTATCGAGAGTCTGATCTATATCGCCATAGAGGGGAACGTCACCAAGCATTTGTTCATCAATATACGCTCCAAAGTCGGGGGAAGTAAGCGCTCCAAGGGAGTTTTGGATAGTGCCAGAGACAGTAAAAGAGGTTTCAACACCAGACGATGACCCACCAGTAATCTGGGGAAGGCGACGAAGTACTTCCGATGCAGCATTAACAGCCTTTCCCAACTCGGAAATCTTTAGGGGCTCTTGTTTGTCGCCAAGTTCAGTGTTAACAATCACTTCAGGACCGCCCATCTCCTTCCCATCGCCCTTATCATCCGAGAAATCCTCGCCGAATATCTCATCTTCATCAGGAAAATCGATGATTGGTTTCTGCCTCGGCGGCGGCTTAACAACATGCTTGCCTCTACTAGGATAAATCCTAAGAGGTTGGGGATCAACCTCATGCACATCGGACCTGCCGGCTTCATCGTCATCATGCCTAGGACATTTCTGCACAAGGTTTCTCGTCAAAACATGTGAAGGCAAAAAACTGGGGCAAGTACATGTACTCATAACAAAATTACTGTGTTTGTTACCTTCCCCTGGTATTCCTCAACCCTTGTGCTAGCATCCCTCTTTCTCGACGATACGGCTACCTTGGAAGAGTCGCCTTGAGGCTTCAACGACAATGAATAGGCAATTGGCGTCAAAACTAACAAGATAGAAATTGAGGAAGGCATAAGGAGACACATACCTTATCAGCCTTATCATCATTAACCACCCAGAAAGGGTAGGGCTCGGAGGAAAACTGAGGCAATGAGAAGCTACCATGTAAAATCGTCTCTCGGACAAGAAGCGGAACTCGGGGATAAATTGGGTCATTGGTATGACGAGCTCGCCTATTAGAACCTTGGTCGATGGGATCGGCGTCTAGCATCATCCTTTCAACATTCTTAGGCATAGTCATGTGGCAATGAGGACTAGTAGGAAAACCGGCAAGGTCACCATTGGTTGAAGTACCGGATCGATAATTGGCAAGGAAATTGGCAACAGTATATTCAGGAGCGTCCTCGGGATTATAGGTCGACCAGTCGGCGGTGGAGTCGTGACCATCTCGGCGAGCTCTCCATTCATCCATGATTCGAAAAGTATTGCCAGTCCATTAAGCTAGAGCACGATAAGGCTTGAGCTGAGAAAGAATCTCATAGTAGAAAGGGATATCAGGGTTCTACAGAGGGAGACGGAGACCTAGATCCAGCTGGCCATGAGTGATGACCACACATTCAGCCGACTGCTCGTACTTATCCATATCGGTCTTCCTCAATGTGCTGTTTTGGCCCAAGATCAGGGTAACTTCGTAATCTTGAAGATCATACTTCTCTTTTAACTGCTCAATGAACTCTTCGTCGGAGAGATCTTTCCCCCTTTTCTCCGACCTGCACGAAATAGAAGGAGAATCATCAGGAAAGATAGATTTCATGGCCCGATCATCATACTTTGAAGGACTATTAAATGAAAACAGGGAATAAATGGGAAAATCATCAATATCGGAAAAAACATCGTCAACACACGTTTTCTCAGTCATTGAGGGAGAAGAAGCCATGGACGTGAGTAGTACAGAACTCGGGAATTGGTGAAGAAGGTTGGGACGACGAAAATGTAACTGCAACTACTGTAGCACTCAGTGATGAAGAGGTGAAGGAAGAAAACCAAGAAGGCAAGGGTTTACGGAGGTAGGAAGTGATGAAGAATCTCGAAGAAGATAGTTGCAGGGGCTGGAAACTAAAAAAAAATGGTAAAAGAGAAGAAAGAGAAGAGGAGAATGGAGTATTTAAAGGAAGAGAAAGGGTAACCGACGCCGACAGTTACAGGTCATAAAGAGGAGTTAGTGGGGGACTACATGGCGGAAATCGCGGCATGAACGAGGACGTAGGAAGATGGGACGATTTTCTTCCACTCGTGTCTTCCACACGAGAGAAAGAAGGGGCATAAATGTAGGAGCAGAATATCCACAAGGCTAGGTGGCAACATCTTAAACTATGATGTACCTAAAGATGAAGAGGCAAGAAGCACAGAATAGAGGCTGGAAAGCGCGAGAATTAAGGAGCCACATGGATCAGACGTGATCCCTCTACAACTGTCGGACAAGACTCGACCCCATGCCTCTGATAAAGCTGACAAACGAGACATATTGGGTCAAACGAGGAACGGTAGTCAAAGGGATAAGAAGACACACGTCATATCGGCCAATCACGAGGGAGATAGGATTGGAAGGGCGACATCGCACCCAGAGAACACCCGAAAGGATCGGCTCGGATGAGAGACTGCTAAGGAACCAAAGCACATCGGCCATAATCGCAGAAGAAGGGACAACGCGAGCGGGCCCGACAACAGGACTCCAAATTAGATATATTGTGACCAACACCATAGTTTGGTTGTATGTAACTACCCCTATAAATAGAAGAACTTGTATCCAAGAGAGAGGAGGTTGTAATTTTGGAAAGTGACTTGAAATCACCCGAGAGAGAAAGAGAGTTGGAACTAGTTTATGTGAGAAGAGATCTCAACTTAGAGAGAAACACCATTGTAACACCTTGAAGTAATAAGATTCATCCTTTCACCCCGTGGACGTAAGTAATCATACCGAACCACGTAAATCTTTGTGTCTTTTGTTTAGCTCTTACTTTCATTTGCATGAGTAAAATATTTCTATCCTTTGTATGTAGTTTGTAGTAAAATGCATTTACATATAACATGAATGTAACTTGTGTCTTCATGTTATAAATTATGTTGAAATTGTTTTTATACAAGTTTAAGCATAGATGAAACTGGATTTATCCTTTTTTATGTTTGGTTGGGTTTTATTATTCTCTAGAGGTGGATAAATCTGAATGGGTCTGAATTGTTGTGGGAAGCAAAAGAAGTAAGAGCGCGGAAGCAAGAACGATGATTTTTGGATGTTGCTGGCAGTGAAGCAAGAACCAAAAATGGGCATGTTTTGAATGTGGTTGGCTAAAGGAATGAAAAATGAGACAAATGGTTGAGTTAACGGGTTCATTGAAAATCACAAGAAAACAAGAGGATGAAATAAGGAAGATTGAATTTTGGAAATTATTAATGCGACAAAGAAGAAAATATGGTCAAGATCGAATGTACCAAAGCTCCTAGGCATGAGAATACACCATAAAAATGTCAATCATGTAAAATTTAAGGTGTTTGTTTGTAAAATTCTAACTTTCCAAGGATTTATGAATCAGTGTTAGCATGTGAATATATACATTGATTGCAGGTCAGTTATATATAAATTTTTTCTTAAATTCACATATACTTCCACCGGCAGATAAATTTATAGAATGTTTTCAGAATATACAAGATGCAACCAGTTTCTTCCTAACCAATTTTTTTTTCTTCAGAATATGGAGGATGAAACTGGTTTCATTCTAGCCAAAAAATAATTTTGTGAGAATATACAAGATGTGTTAGAGCACTGCTCGGTCGAACTCACATGCATTTTTATCTCAAGCATGTTTGTCAATATTAGTGATCGAAACTATAAAGTCTTGATTTCTAGTCTACTATAGCTAAGGTCTCGGACTAGGATAGAAAGTGTAGTTGAGCTCAAGAACTCCATGGCAATCATCATACAAGACGAAGGACTACTCAAGGAACCAGTGGATCTTCATCGACTAAAAGGTATGTGGAGACTTGAACTTATCTATCACTCAGAAGTCTATCTACTCTATCTCATATCTTGAGACAAAAGTCGTATTACTATATAGACTAAGATTATACAAATGTGATATTTCGATATGAGTATATCTCGCTTATCTATTTCTCGAAATGTGCCTTGGTAAAGCTTTCACTTTAGCCAATTTCATCTTTACCGAGTGACGAAAGTCATGTTATGTTTCATTCATTTTGGAAATCGCTCTGACGAAAAATATTTTGTGAATAACAACTATATAACGCCCACTGAGAATGTTTCAATGTTTAGACAATATAACCATTGGGGGATATAAGCATTGTTTTGGAAACACATATATGTATAAGTCCTTATTGCTTGAACCAAAGTTTGCGAACTTTGTTGATAAAGTGAAACCAGAGTAGTGCGTGAGCTTCAGTCCGCGAACTCAACATACAAGTTCAGTCTGTGAACCCAGTCCGCGAACTGGCGTAGTTCTCGAACCCGAGAATTTCTGTTGGAGTTTGTGAACTCCATCCGGGAACTTAAGTCCGCGAACTTGAGTAGGTTATGTCTAAAAATGATGTTTGTGAACTTATCTTAATAAACTAAGGAATGTTATTGCAAACCGTGGATTTATAGTTCATGAATCGATTCGAGTGAATCACATCATTATTGTTTCGATTGTGTCTTGTGTAGTACATAAAGATCTAAGCAATTGAACAACTTTTTAACTAGTTCATTTGAGTCATTTGGACTAGTTATAGTGAAGAAGTATATGGTTGATATGAAAGTTATCATATGGCTAACCATTTGGTTAACTATTGTTGAACCAACTAATGTACAAGTTTGGGTACGGTTTTCACAAGCCTACAAACGTGCATTTCATGTGTGTGTAACAAGCTATGTTTTTGAACTAACGATTGATAAATATTATCTTGAATCTAATCAGGTTTTCATCTAACCGTGAATATTGAATGCTTTGTTAGTAAGCTAATATTGATTGCAAACCATGATTTGAGAGACTATTGTAGTTGCAGGAATTCCCACACTAAACCCTACTCAAGAATTTATCAATATTTATGACACAATTTGAAGATTAAGGACCTTTTTATTAATATGATCTTAAAAGAATTACAGTAATCAAGAATACAATTTACTTAATAAGATTTTCTCTCTCCTAAAAACTTTCTTAGCACTCAAACATTCATCTTCTCTCTGGAACTATTCATTTCCTTTATATAGGCCTTTACATAGTGGATTACAACTCATTTACAGATAAGATTCCCTTTAATTTTGGATCTGGGTTCTTGCGATAAATCACAGTTAGCACCGCCTTAATCTTTCACAGATTTTATCGATTCATCGCAGAAATGTCACACTTTTCTCATGTTTCTGTCGTTTTCATCCGATATGTCATTCCTTACATCACTATGAGATGTTTCGTAGAATATCATTGATGTATCGTAAACATGTCTCGCAGAACTGTTGTTTATTTCGCAGGAATATTGTTGTGACAATATTCTGATCCTACATCTTTCCTCTTCTCATATCTTTTCTACGAAGAAGATAAAGATCATGAGAATTTAAGTTTCTTGATTTGCTGCAACTTCTTGTCTTTTCACATTCCCTTCATTCTGACACGTCTCTGCATCCATCGCTAGATATTCTACGCGTGTTTCTCATTTATCCCTTGACACATCTTTTTTCAACCGTTGAATTCTGACCATTCACGTCTTTTCTTCATTGAATGCATTGATGTTCTCGAGAATCTTCTTCTCTTATAAATATCTTCTTCGCCAATCTCTCCTCTTCTTTTTTACTATTTTTTCTTACTTGTTCTCTGCAACTCTACTGTTCTTCATCTTCTTCCGTAAATTCCGGATCTATTACTGTTTTAATTTTGTTTCTTTATTCTTCTTCGTCTTAATCATCATTCCCATACTAGAAAATGGCTCCTGCTAAAAAATTAGGTCAACCTACTTTCCAAAAACACCAACAGAAGCTCCAAACTTTAGGTTTCACACTTTCTGAGATCCCTGGTCAATCTTTAGACTCTAATCTCTCCATTGATCTAGTTTCAGGATTTCCTTCTTCCAATGGGAAAATCCTTATTTCGCTAGGTCAACTATAAGCTGGTCTTCCTATCCCTCTTTATAACCCAGATCTCCCTCTTTTTTATGAAATTATTTCTCACGCTAAATTTTCACGAGCAATCTACCAATTAAGTGGAGATTGTATTCGTCTTATTCTCGAATATGCCTCTCGTGGAGATGGTAAAGGATCTCGCTATCCTGAATCTGCGAAACATCCTGGTTTTAAAGATATCCCAATTATTCCAGCGAAATATACCGTGGAGAATTTCTTTGCAAATTATCAAGTGATTCCCATGAAGAAAGAGAGCACGTGTTGGGTTGTTCGTTTGAATAAGAATAAAAAGGTTGCGAAGGATAAACTTCTTATGCAAGATATAGACTATCATTCAAGTAAAAACCAAGGTCCACGCTTCTCAAAAGATGATAAGTGGTGCGGATTTCCTCTCCTCCTTGAAGGTCCATATATTTCTGGCACTCTTGATCTTTCTGCGAATCTTTGCGTATCGTCCTTGGGTTTTTAACTGGCCTGAAAGGAATTCTGAGGTATATCTCGCAAAATTTATCATTATTCGCGGATTTAGATAAATGTATTATTCTTACTGATTATTGAAATATCTTTATCAGATTGAAAAAATGAAGCTTAGCTATGCCAATACTGGGAATCCCAATCTCCTACAAATTTTGAAAACCTTCACAGATGAAGTAAGAAACAATCTTCTATAACCTTTAACAATATATTGTTGCCCCTGTTTCTTATCTTTATGTGTGATTGTTTTCAAGGAAATACCATTTGTCGCGGCGGTTATAGCCAAAAGATAAAGGCAAAAGATTAATAACTCCAAATGAAGGTTTCGGTGCTTCTCCTCACCGCAATAAAAATCAAACTGTTGATGGTCCTCCAAAGAAAATCCAAAAAACTCAACCACTTCCTTCTTCATATTCTCCACTCATAGAGACTTATCTTATCGGTGATAAAGATAATGAGATTGAAAAGAATGGTGGAGTTAATAATGATGCTTCCGTGGGCACTTCAACACATATTTCTTCCGCAAGGGTTAGGTCTGCGATGGGTCTTTCTCAACCTGAGACTCCAATGGATCAATTGTCAAACATTTTTAGAAACCCCATACAAGGCGTTGGAGAGGATGATATTACTCGTACTTGCGACTATCTCTCAAAGATCTGCGATGCTTCAATCTTGACTAATAATAAAGATCTTAAAGGAGTCTCAAGATTTATTAACCCAGGTTTTCTTCATGCGCTAGCTTCGTTGGTATGCCCCTTTCCTTCATTTTTCTTGTAGTAAACATTACATTTGTCATGAGTATCAAAGATCTTTTACTTATCTTACTCATTTTCTCTTTTCTATCACAGACTGCTAGAGCTTCTTTTTCTGTTGCTTCAGAATTAGAAAGTAGATTATCATCATCACAGAAAAGGCTTACTAATTCACAATCTGAATCTGCGAAAATTTGTGAGAAGAATAAGCAATATGAAGCTGAAATCTCCATTCTTCGCGAAAAATGTAAACAGTTGGAAGTAGCTAGAAATACTGAGCTTCTTAATAAAAACAAATCGCTTGAAGTAGAAATTCAAGTTCTTCAACAGAAATTAGTTGACAAGGAGAAATTCTGCAAACAAGTTATTGGTATAAGTCTTTTTTCCTTTTTTTTTCCCCGCTATTTTAGCTTATTTGGGCAACCATTTTGCAGATGCCTATAATCTTACTGATGAAGCCCTCATTCTTAATTCTTTTGATGAACCCATAGATGAAACCACTCTTCTTCAGCGTCTAAATGACGCTTTAAATAACTATTCAGACGAAAAAATTAATACTCTGTCCATTGATGAGCTTAAATATCATATCTCCCTTATGAGAATGGATTATAGATCTTTCTTGAGTACATAACATAGTCTAAATACTTGCAGAGATGAGTTTAGAGAAAAAATCAAAGTCTTAAAAGCCAAGAAAAATGAACTTGAGAAGGATAAAGAACGCATTACTCTTCAAGGCACTGAAGCTCTATCAAAATTCCGCAATACCCTTATTGATACTAAACTTGAGAGAGATGGACTTAAGAATGAAAACATTAAACTTCTTAAAATAGAAGAACAAATCCGTTCTCATCTTCTCATTCAAAGTGATGATGAATTCGCATGGGCTGCGACAATTCTCGATAATGCTAGGAAAAATTTAGCGATAGATGTCAGTCTTCATACCGAGCAAGCAACCTTGATAAAAGAAATGATCCATGAAAGAGAAGGTTATTTATTGCTCCTCTAATATCTTTATATTTCTTGTAGATTTCTAACAAATTTCTAGTTTGTTGTTGTATCATCGCAGAATCTGAAGAAAAATATTCCAAAAGGATAACAGATCTTGAAGAAGAAAAAAGTGGTCTTGCGAAAAATCTTGTTTCCCGTAATGAAAAAATCTCCAGACTGCAAGAGAAAATAAAGATATCCAACTCAAATTTGCGTATTACTCTTCTCACCGTTCGCAATAATGCTATTGAGAAAGTTTGCAAAGATAATGATCTTCCTCTTAGTCTATATCCTTGTCTTATGGATAATATCCCAGCCAGTTCTCAAGTACCAGTTATTTATGATAGTGAGGATGATGCAGATGAAAGTGAAAGCGAAGATGAGGAAGGAACTAATGATGAAGATGGTGAAGACAAAGATGAAAATAATGATGGAGATAAATCTCAATAATTTTGTTTTTTATTTTTGATCTTCTCCTGTATTTCTATCTTTCTCTCTTGCGATAATTATCTGCGACAAATTGTAATATTCTACGAATTATCTGCATCTCCTGATGTCTTTCAATATATAAATTCTTTTTTGCTTCTATTTGTTTGTCATTAAAAATTCAAGAAACAATTCTTTTTGCAAGATGGTTAATATAATCATTAATCTCAAATTATCTGTATGAATTTAATTATCTATATGAATTTATCATATAATGATGAATAACAATATTTACCATTCTATGCATCATTCCCATACTTGCCTCTTGTTATTAATCTGCAATATGATAAATGAATTATCGCAAATAATGATGCAAAAAATCTGTTATATGCTTCGCAGATATAACCTCTCTTGTGGTCTTATTTCGCCTTCCTAGTTAAAGGTCTTATTATGCCACTTTTATGCGACAAGATCGCAGGACATTCTTACTTTCACATGTAATAATCCATTGATCTTGCCTTATCATTTATTTTGATCTCTGCGACAATATGATAAGTCTAATCCATCTTGTGAGATTAATCTCTCTTTGCTTTTTAAGACTTATGACATTGGCGTCTTTGCGATTTATATCCTCTTATCATTGATTTCATTTATCTCATATTTTGTTCTTATCGCAAAAAACCCATTGATCTCATCTTAACATTTCTCTTTAGGCTTTTTGGCATGTCATGCGGCAATATGACGGGCCTAAATATTCTTGCAAATATAAAGTCCCATGACATTACTGTCTGTGTCACGCGAAAATATGACGGGCCTAAATATTCTTGCGAATATAAAGTCCTATGACATTGCCATCTTTTTTGATACACATCTCCCTAATGGAGGGTATCTCCCTTATCTCTCCCCCTGGTTGCCCCTTCAAGGAGACGTACTTCAGCCATACAAGACTAGCTCCTCCCATATGGTTCTAGAAACAACCAGTTGTTTTCGTAGCCTCTTATCCTTTATGCCTATATGGCTTATAGTTACAAGACTACACCCTAGTGGGGTTTTCTTCGGGCCGAACACATCGTAAGCCAAGACTTTCCATGGATGGCCAGGGTAGGTTCATCCGTCTCGGGCACCCACAGCTCAACAGTGTACCTCGGCGCCTTGATCATACTTTGCATTCCTTAGGAGAAACTCTCGGGCGCCCAACCAGGGTATAACCTTATATAGTTGGGAATCCAAGTTATCTCTCCCGGATGGATTTTCTATAATCCCAAATCTCCATGACTAGGTTCCAGCAGCAGTATAGCCTTTCCCATAGCCATGAAAAGAGATACCCCCTTATGAATTACTTTAAGGACATTTCCTCTTACGGAATAGAATCCGCGAACTAGGGTGTGCTCCACAAAGGTTCGTCCCATTCTTATCTGTTTTTAGGCAATTTGCGCCCGTCTTATGCATGTACATTAAAATTCTTAATTATCTCGCAAATTATTGCGAAAAATTGCTTTGTATTTAGCCAACTTTATTCTTGTGAAACATTTCTTTTATTCTCTCGCAATTGCTTGCGTATAATCCAATCATCCTAGTCTTTCAAACCTTTATTGATAATATTTTCTTAGATATTGTCTATTCCATGGTCTTCCAAGTCTTTGACCCATGTCCCTTCCTTATGGATCCATTAACTTATATGCTCCAGTTCCAATTATTTCTTTGATGATATATGGCCCGTCCCATTTTTTTGCTAATTTTCCTCCATTTTCTCGCTGATTTTCTGGTGTTTCTCGCAGAACTATATCTCCAACTTGGAACTCACGTTTCTTTACTCTCTTATTATATTCACGAGCTAATCTGCGATGGTAGTTCTCCATATGTTGTAATGCTTTTTCTCTCTTCTCTTCTACTTCATCAAGTTTGTCTAGAATCATACCAGCACTAAGATTCTTTTCCCAAGCTTCTCTTTTTGTCGTAGGAATAAAAACTTCTGTTGGTAATACTGCCTCAACTCCATATGTTAAACAAAAAGGTGATACCCCAGTTGCTTCTCTTCGTGTTGTATTATAAGCCCAAAATGCATTATGGACTTGTTGACACCATGTTCTATGATTCCCTTCTAACTTCTTCTTGAGGATATCTGCGATTGTTTTGTTAGTTGCCTCAGCTTGACCATTAGATTGTGGGTATAAAGGAGTCGATTTTCCGCACTTTATCTTGAATGCATTAAGTAACATCTCTATATTTTGTCCTTCAAATTGTTTTCCATTATCTGACACCAACTGCGCAGGAATTCCGAATCTGCAAATGATATTTTCAAATATAAATGTAAAAATGTCCTTATCACGAATATGCTGTACTGCTTTAATTTATGCCCATTTTGTGAAGTAATCTGTTGCGACAATTAAATATCTTTTTTGCCCTGTTCCTGGTACAAATGGTCCCATAATATCTAAACCCCACTTTCCAAATGGCCAAACATTTTTTGAAGATGTTAATGTTTCACCGGGTGCATGTATTCTTTTTGCAAATCGCTGACATTCTTAGCAACTTCTTGATAAATTATTTGCATCTTCATGCATATATGGCCAATAATAACCTTGCATTTTAGTTCTGTATGCTAATGTAGTTGCAGAATAACCTACAACTACACCCTCAATAGAATTAGTAAAAACTCAAGAAGTTCTTGATGATGAATGATAACTTTCTTATTAATTCTCTTAGTTGATTACATAGAATTATCAAAATGGAACTAGAATAGTTACAACTTTTTCTATTCTCTTTCCTAAGATAATTTCTTACACTCACTAAAAGAACCTCCCGAATTTTACATTTGAACTCCTATTTATAGTAAAACTTATACAGCTGTATATGAGTTGCGAAGTATCGCAACTCATACTCGCAAAATTATTCCATCCTCGCAAAACTTCATATTTCTCTGCGCTACTTCTATCATCGTATCATTTTATAACTCTTTTCTCCTTTATTTATTACGATACTCGTGAACTATTATCTTGCGATATTCAAGACCTACATCTTGCCTATTCTCATGTCAATTCTACGCAGAAGAAATGATCGTGAGAACATAACCGTTACTTAGTCTTTTAGAATTTGGACACGTCTTTTGTAACCGTTCTTTTCTAGTTATTCCCTTATATAACTCCTTTATATTCTCTTCCTTTTCTTCTTCTTACTTCTGCAATTTTATCTTCTGCTCATACTCTCTATTACTGTTTTCTCTGCAATTTTTCTTCTATTATATCTTCATGAGTTCTCCAAGGTAATTTCCTTCTATCTCCGCGCATTTCATTTGTTCTCCTCTTTAATTTCTATATAATTTGTTATCTGATTTTGATTTATTTAAGCAAAATAACTCCTCAGATGAAACCTCAACTAAAAAATTCAAGCCCTAATCCACGAAGAAGAAAATCTGAGAATCAAAAGGTAGTTAAAATACTTTGCCTTCTTTCCTGAACAATATATTGTTGCCTCAGTTTTTAATCTACATTTTGATTCGCAGGTTGGCGAAAAACCAAACCCTGGTAAGAGATCTCGAATAACTAAACCCACACCATTAATTCCGATTGATGATTTCCTTCCTGAAGTTGATAAGGAATTTTCCTCTCCTCCTCGTGAAAATGCTTCTTCACACACTCCTTCCTCTACTCCATTACCTACCTTTCAATCTCCCATCAGTGTCAATTTATCAACACTTCTTCAAGATCAACCCTCACAAAATATTTCTTCAACTTCTTCTCTTGAAAAACAACCCTCACAAAATATTTCTTCAACTTCTTCTCTTGAAAAACCTATCTTGTCCCCAAATCCTTTGAGTGCTATTTCTCCAGACAATTTGCATCTTGCTCTTATTCCTTCAAATTCTTCTCCTCTTCCTCAGGAAATTCGAGATGGAATTTATTCAACTTTCCGAATGTTATCTGAGGTTTTGACCAATACTGCGAATTCTACTAATGTTCGTTCGCAATATGAGTTTTGCGAAGTTCTAAATAATTTCGTCAATCCAGACATTTCTTATTCACGTCAATCCTTGGAAAAAGAAATTGAATTGCTTCGCCAATCTTTGAAATCTTCTCAAGCAGAATGCGAGGATCTCCGTAAAGAAAATTATCATCTTCAAAATAATTCTCTCGACTGTGCGATTTTTCACAAAAGAAATGATGAATTGAAAGGTATGATTACTATCTTCATATTTTCCCTTTTATTTACTTATATTCTTCATATGCTTGAAACATCCATTAAAACCCATTCCCCTTTATAGAATCCATCCAGAAATGTAGAAGATTGGTACTTCACCATGAATCATATGCAACAGAATATCGAACCAAGCATGAAAGCCTCTCAAACCAATTCTCCCATTTATCTAATCTTTACTCGTGTGCTCTTGACAACTCTGACGCTCTTTTTCAAGAGAATACTCAACTAATATATGATCGGAAATTTTTGAATGATGATATATCTCAACTTTTTTCTTCCTTAACTAAAGCTAATTTGAGAATAGAAACCTTATTAGAAGAGAACAAAACCTTATCAGAAGAGAAATGTTCGTTTTTGAATACAATGATTGTTTCTTCGCAAGAATTAAAAACTCTTCAGAATAAATGTTGCGATCAAGAAAATCTTCTTTCTTTGTTGAAAGGTGAACTTGAGGAATTAAAGAAGTCTTCAGATCTTTGAAAGAAATTCTTTTGTTATTGAGAAGAATTCCCTTATTAATAAGAATATAGTCTTGAGTACTAAGAAGAATCAACTTGAAGAAGATTATTCGTTATTAAAAAGTCTTAATGCCAAACTTGCGAAGGATAAAAATTTTCTTCTTTCTAAAGATCGAAAGCTTCAATCTCGACTTAAAGGATTAGTTGGTGATGGTTTTGATAATGCGATGAATCAGATGAAGAACTGTTGTCTATCTTTAGCTCAATCTTTTACTTCGCAAAGAGAAGGTAGTCATTAAAATTTGACTGCCTCTGGTATATCTTTTAAATTTTGTTATACTCGCAAATTTTATCCTTTGAATTTTGTTTTATTTGCAGAATCTGAGAACAACCTTCGTAATGCGAAAGCTGGATTAGAAGCCTCCTGTTTCGAGCTTCGTAAGAAAAATGCTTTGCTTTCTACCCTCTTAATCAACTCTCGTGACCGTGCTACTCGGAGATTCAACTATCTTGCTTATTCCAAAGATATCGAAGATACCAACCATCAAAAAGATATAATTCGTGAAAGTCATCTGAAAGCTCAAGTCTTTACGAATAACATTCTCTTATCAAGAGCCTTGCCTCCTGTGAAAATTACTCCTCTAAAAATATCTGACGATGAAGTTACTCGTGAGCCTGATAGTGATTTCGATTATGAGATGATGATGATGAAGATCTTGATGACGAGAAAGAATCTATTCCTCAAGGAGATGTTCCTGTTGCATATTCTTCAAAGGATGATATCTCGCAAAAGTCGAAGGCTGCTAATGACCCTACTCATCTTAAAGATCCATCACAGAGTGTTGATGAAGCATGATAACATTCTTTTTTCAATTTATCATTGACTCTCCTGTCCTCCTTTCTTTTGAATTCCTTCCCTTAGTTATTGTTGGTTTTCTTTTTGCGAACAATTCTGTTTTTTAAGAAGTACATCTGATATTTTGCGAAGATGATTTATCCTTTCTTAAGAAGTATATCTGATATTTTGCGAAGATAATTTAACCTTTCTTTAATTAAATTTTCCCCATTTGATCATATGAAGAGAAATAATATATAACTCACAGATAAAGCTTAGTATATCCTTTTCCCTCTATTATTTCTCTTTAAATGATTAAACATTGTTTGAAGTATTAGAATATCTGCCTCAATTTATCTTACGAAGTTTCAACTTGTTACGATTGTAAATAAGAAATCCTCCCTTTTAAGTATAAAAAATAAAATATATGAAATATCCTTAATAAGTATACTACATATACAATACCTTTGAAGAAGTATTAGAAGTACTAAATCCGTCAAATGAAGAGATATAAGAAGTATTAGAAATACTCGATCCACCAAATGAAGAGATATAAGAAGTATTAGAAGTACTCAATTCACCAAATGAAGAAATATAAAAAGTATTCAATCTGTGAATAATTACGTAACATATGACGAAGTATAATGATTATTTAACCTTCACCAAATGAAATATCCGTTGAAGAAGTATAATAAATATGAGATATTCTTGAAGAATTATAAGAAGTATTCCACTTTTGGAGAAATATTCAATATATGGAGAAGTATAAGAAGTATGTAATTCTCGTAAACTTTTACGAATATGAACTTATCTGTATTTGATTGCTATCAAAATCGCATCTTTTGTTAAGTCTTCGTTAAAATTCTTCAATGATGTTGTCTTCTTTGATAGGACTTCTTGTAAAAATTCTTCAATGATATTGATAGAGCTGTCTTCTCTTCAAAACTTCTTGATGTATATTCTTGTAAAATTTCTTCAATGATATTGACGAAGTTGTCTTCTTTTCAGATCTTCATAATGTATATTCTTGTATAATTTCTTCAATGATGTTGATGCAATGAATTTTATTAATTTCTGTGGTCTTATCATGCCTTCCTAAGTAAAGGTCTTATTTTGCCACCTCTTTTGTAGTAAATTTTTGTATTTTCGATAATATGACAAGTCTGAACATTCTTGCGAACATACAACCTCGTGACATTATCGTCTTGCGATGAAATCGCAGGACGTTTTTACACTTTCATGTAATAACCCATTGATCTCATCTTAACTTCTTTGTTTCATTCTGCGAGTTCTTTTTGTATGTTTTCCTTCTTTTTTTTTTTTTTTTTCTTAGAATGCTCGCAGAATTTCATTTGTTGCACAAATATGATAAGCCTTTATGTTTTCGCAAACAAGAAGCCTCGTGACATTTGCGTCTTATAGCACGTATCAGCTCCCTAATGGAGGGTGCTGCCCTTTATCTTCCCCCTGGTTGCCCCTTCAAGGAAGTGTACATCGACCATACAAGGTTAGCTCTTCCCATCCGGTTCTGCCAACAACCAGCTTTTGATCGCAACCTCTTATCCTTTTTGCCTATAGGGCTTATAGTTACGAGGTTGCACCCTATGGGGTATCTTTGGGCCAAGTGCATCATTTGCCAAGACTTGTCAAAAATGGCAGATGTGGTTCAACCTCACCCGGCACTCTTGACTCAACCGTGTACCTCGGCGCCTTGATCGTTTTCTCGCACTTCTTGGGAAAGACAAAGTATGCCTTAGTCGCCCAACCTAAATCCTCTTACACCGCATTTTATATTGCGTAATGTCGCTAGATTAGGTGAGAATCCAAGGTGTCTAACCCGGATAGGTACCCCATTATTGGGTTGTACCCCTAAATTTTTACCATGTACTAAGGGCCCTTGGTGGTGTTCCGGTTACCCTTAGCCACGTTTATAGGTACCCCCTTAAATGACGTACTTTAGGACTTCGCATCTTACGAAATATAGCTTCGCGAACTAGGGTGTACGCCACAAAGGTTTTCCTGTATAAAATTTTCTGCGGCTCTCTTTCTTTTTTGGAGGTTGATCACAGATTGCGGTCTTTTATTCGCAAATTAATGAAAGTTTAATCGCAATATAAATTTTGAAACTCGTAACTTTTCCCAATTTCCTGCGAGCAAACAATATTCGTAAAAAATTTCATGAGTTTTATGGATAATACCTTTTCAAATATAGTCTGTTCCAAGGTTTACCAAGCCTCAAACCCATGTCTCTCCCTTCTGTATCCATCAGCCGATAGGCTCCGCTTCCTACAACTTCTTTAATAACATATGGTCCATCCCATTTTGGTGCTAATTTTCCTCCATTTTCTTTTTGATATGGAGGTGTTTCTCGCATGACCAAATCACTTGGTTTATATTCACGTTCAATGACTCTCTTGTTGTATTCTCGAGCTAATCGTTCTGATAAATCTTCATATGGTGCAACACCTTTTCTCTTTTTCTTCCAAATCATCCAATTCACTTAATATTACTCCCGCACTTAAATTTCTTTCCCAAGCTTCTTTCTTTGTTGTCGGAATTACAACCTCTGTGGGTAATACTGCTTCTACTCCATATGTTAGACAATAAGGAGACATTCCAGTTGATTCTCTTCTAGTTGTATTTTATGCCCAAACTGCGCTAGGTACTTGCTCGCACCACCCTTTGAGATGTCCTTCTAATTTCTTTTTGATTGTATCTGCGATTGTTTTATTTGTTGCTTCTGCCTGTCCATTAGCTTGTGGATATAACGGGGTTGACTTCCCACATTTTATCCTAAAATCACTGAGTAACATCTCTATGTTCTGTCCCTCAAATTGTTTTCCATTATCAGATACTAGTTGTGCTGGAACCCCGTACCTGCAAATGAGGTTCTCAAATATGAATGTAAAAACATCTTTATCACGAATATGATGTACTGCTTTTACTTCTGCGAGCTTCGTGAAATAATCTGTTGCAACTATCAAGTATCGCCTTTGTCCAGATCCAGGTATAAATGGTCCAACAATATCCAACCCCCATTTACCAAAAGGCCAGCACTTGTTGAAGAAGTTAATGTGGCCCCTGGTGCATGAATTCTTTTACCATGTCGTTGACATTCCTTGCATCTTCGTACGAACAATTTTGCGTCTGTATGCATATAAGGCCAGTAATATCCTTGTATCTTTGCTCTATATGCTAGAGATCTTCCCCCACTATGATTTCCAGCTTCTCCTCCATGTAACATCTTCAATATCTTTTATCCTTCTTCGCGAGTTAAGCACCTGAGAGGTGGTCCATTGAAAGATTTTCTATATAAAATTCCTTCTCGAAACTCATAGTTTGTTGCACGACTCTTTAATTTATGTGCTTCTCGTCTGTTCCTGGATATTTCTCATGTTGAGAGATATGCATGAATTTCTTTTCTCCAATCTGCGATGTTGTTTGATAACTCTCTTTCTACTTCCATCGCAACATGACTTCCTCAATTTCTTTCTCTTTGTCCACTGATGGGTGTTGAATTGTCTGTATTTGGATATTTCTTGTATTTGGATTTGTCATCATGCTTGGAATAAATACGAAAGCATCTCGAGACGGTTATATTTTCTAGATATATGTCTCCATTTTAATTTTGGTATCTTCGCAGATAATTCCTCAACGAGTTTCTTGTATTTCTTCAAAGAAGATTCATTTGTGGTATATTCCCCTTTAATTTGACAAATCACTAACTGCGAATCACTTGTTATCCTTATACTTTCAAGCTTCTTTTCTATTGCGATCTTTAATGCATGCACTACAGCTTCGTACTCTGTTTCATTGTTCGTGGATGAAAATTCTAGTCTGAATGAGAATGTTTTTCTTTCTCCTTCTGGTGAAATCAACACGACTCCAATTCCATTTCCCTCACTATTGGATGATCCGTCCACTAGAATTTCCCATCTATCCGGTTCTGTTAACAAGTCTTTTGGATTTCCAAATTCTTCTTCAACATCCATCATTTCCTCTCATTGCTTCATCTTCTTCCAAAGGAAATTCTGCCAAAAAATCTGCGACGACTTGTGATTTTTTGCGATGACAATACTTCGTATTTTATCTTGTAATGGTTTACTTGTGCATTCCACCTTTCTATTCTTCCTGACCTTTTTGTGTTCTTCATGATTGATTCAATTGGGACTTTGGTTACCACTTTTATCACATGTGCTTGAAAGTATATTCGTAACTTGAATGATGCATAAACCAGGGCTAAGATTAACTTCTCCATTTTAGAATAATTCTTCTCTGCTGCATTAAAGGTTTTACTAATGTAGTAAATGGGCCTTTCTCTCGCATCTGCTGCAATGAAGGCGCACTTAGAGCATATGGAGTTGTTGCGAGGTATACCAATAATTCTTCATCTCTCTCTGGTTTCTGTAGTATAGATGTATTTGCGAGGTATTCTTTGATTCCTTGAAAATCTTTTTCACATTCATCAGTCCACTTGAATTTTGCTCCCTTTTTAAGTATGTTGAAAAAATGCTTGCACTTATCTGACATTCGCGAAATAAATCTTCCAAGTGAAGCCAAGAGTCCATTTAGCTTTTGTACTTCTTTTACCGTTGCAAGTGTTGGCATGTCACGAACTGCTTGGACCTTTTCTGGATCAACTTGTATTCCCTCCTTTGATACTATGTATCCCAAGAACTTTCCAGATGAAACCCCAATTATACATTTCTCAGGATTTAATTTGATGTTGAACTTTCTCATTTGCTCAAATATTTCCTTCAAATCTTGCACATGATCTTTAGCTTCCTTTATTTTTATCAATATATCATCTACATATACCTCCAAAGTTTTATGTATCCATTTCGCGAACACTTTTTCAACCATACGTTGATATGTAGCACCCGCATTCCGCAAACCAAATGGCATCTTCACATAAAAATACAAACCCCTTGGAGAAAAAAAGGCAGTATGTTCTTGATCTTCTTCTGCGAGTGATATTTGATTATACCCTTTGTATCCATCAAGTGAAGTGACTCTATCATGACCTGCAGCTGATTCCACCATTTGTGGTATATCTGCTAATGGAAAACTATCTTTGGGACATGCCTTGTTTAGATCAGTGAAATCTATGCAAATTCTTATTCCTTTATTCTTTTTCGGAACAATGACCATATTCGCAATCCATTCTGGATATTTTGCTTCCCTTATGATCCATGCATCCAACATCTTTTGTAATTCTTCTTCTATCTGTACATGATAATTTTGTGATATCTTCCTTATTCTTTATTTGAATGGTCTTACATTTTTATCTATGTTCAATCTATGACACGCCACTGATGGATCAATTCCTGGTATCTCATCTACACTTCCTGCGAAGATATCTTTATATTCTCGTAAAAGATCAATAGTTCTTTTTTCTTCTTCTTCATCCATCTTAGTTCCAATTCGCAAGAATAAAGGCTCCTCTTTACTTCCAATATTTATTTCTTTAGTTGGTTCAGCTGCAACATAGCTTGGACTTTGCTCCCCCATAGGTGTTGGTTCTTTGATTATTTTTGCTGGTTCCCCTTATTTTTCTGGAATTTCATTTGGTATACCTCTCCCTTCCTTTGCTCTTATTGTATACACTCGGAATTCTTCTTCTTTTCTTGTTTCCTTCGCAAGTTTCCTACGAAGCTGTTTCTTTCTTGCTCTTCCTCCGCATTGCGTTACTTCAATTTGATAACAAAATTTTGCACTATCAAGATCTCCTTTTATTTCTTGTATTCCATTTGGTGTAGGAAATTTGATTCTCTGATGTAATGTTGAAGCAACAGCTTTGATCGCATGAATCCACGGCCTTCCTATCAGCATGTTATATGGAGATTCCATATCTAACACACACAAGATTACATGTGTTTCGATTTCTCCTAGTAATATTCGCAACGCGATTTCCCCTTTAGATTTTGTTGTAGATTTTCCTAATCCATGAATAAGACATTTTGAATTTGTTATTTCTTCATCTTTAATTCCCATCCCCTTAAGTGCATGATAGAATATGATATTAACAGAACTCCCTGTATCAACCAAAATTCGGTTTAATTTCCATTTTTCTATGACTTTCTTATCTTCTAGCATGATCGGCATTGTGATCACCAATGGTGAAGTGTGGTTCAAGTCTTCATTTGGAATTTCTGCTGCTGAAAATGTGATTTTCTGCTTTTCCCATTCTTCTAAAGTTGTTATCTTTTCTTCCTCTACAATCTCGCTTGTATATTTTTCCCTTCATATTACTATGAAATTCATCAATCATTGTCTTTGTGATCATATTACATTCTTATTTTTTGCAATCTCCATCTTCTGACTTCATTTGATCTTCAAATTTTCCACAATTCCCTCAAATTTAGGCTACCACAATTCTCAAGTCCTTGTTTCTAGCGCCAATTATGTAGTTGCAGAATAACCTACAACTACACCCTCAATAGAATTAGTAAAAACTCAAGAAGTTCTTTATTATGAATGATAACTTTCTTATTAATTCTCTTAGTTGATTACATAGAATTATCAAAATGGAACTAGAATAGTTACAACTTTTTCTATTCTCTTTCCTAAGATAATTTCTTACACTCACTAAAAGAACCTCCCGAATTTTACATTTGAACTCCTATTTATAGTAAAACTTATATTTTTGTATATGAGTTGCGAAGTATCGCAACTCATACTCGCAAAATTATTCCATCCTCGCAAAACTTCATATTTCTCTGCGCTACTTCTATCATCGTATCATTTTATAACTCTTTTCTCCTTTATTTATTACGATACTCGTGAACTATTATCTTGCGATATTCAGTACCTACAGCTAAAGATCTTCCGCCGCTGTTATTACCAGCATCCCCACTATGTAACATTTTTAATATTTGTTTTCCTTCTTCTTGTGTCAAACATCTGAGGGAAGGCCCATTTAATGATTTTCGATACAATATCCCATCTCTTAACTCATAATTTGTTGCTCTACTTTTTAATTTATGTGCTTCCAATCTGTTTCTTGGTACCTCTCCTATTGCTAGATATGCGTTAATTTCCGAACGCCAATCTGCGATAATTCTAATTGATTTTTCGCCATTATTTTCTACTATCATTGCCTCGGCCTCCTCTTCCTCTTCTTTATTAATTGAAGGTGCTATGAGTGTTTGTATTTTTATATTTCTCGCAGTCGGGTCTACCATCATACTTGATATAAACGCAAAAGCATCTGCAAGCCTATTATCTCTTCTTGAAATATGCCTCCATTTGAGTTTTGGAATTTTCGCAGATAATTCTTCTACAAGTTTCTTATATTTTTTCAAAGATATATCATTAGTTGCATATTCCCCTTCAATTTGGCGAATAATCAATTGCGAATCACTGGTAATTTTTGCATTCTCCACCTTCATCTCTATCGCAAATCTTAGAGCATGTACTACAGCCTCATATTCTGTATCATTATTAATAGATTCAAATTCTAGTCGGAATTCAAATGCCATTTTTGCACCTTCTGGCGAAATAAAAATGACTCCCACTCCATTTCCTTCTCCGTTGGATGACCCATCTACCAATATCTCCCACATATTTGGTTCTGTTAAAAGATCTCTAGGATCCCCATAGTCTTCTTCTATATCCATCATGTCTTCTACAGCTTCATCATCCTCCAAAGGAAATTCTGCGAGAAAATCTGCGACAATTTGAGATTTTGGCGAGGATAAAATTGCATATTGGATCTCAAAATGCCCCACTTGTGTGTTCCATCTTTCAACTCTGCCTGATATTTTTGAATTTTTCATTACTGATTCAATTGGTACTTTTGTTAGTACTTTGATTTTATGCACTTGGAAATATATACGAAGTTTAGATGCCACATAAACTAACGCCATAATTAGCTTTTCAATCTTTGAATAGTTTTTCTCCGCAGCATTGAATGTTTTGCTGATGTAGTAAATTGGTTTTTCAACTCCTGCGTCATTTCGCAAAAGTAATGCGCTTAAAGCATGTTGAGTTGTGGCAAGGTACATCATCCATTCTTCTCCTGGTTCAGCCTTCTGTAAAATGGATATGTTCATCAAATATTCCTTGAAAAGCTTTCTCACATTCATCTGTCCATTTAAATTTTGTTCCCTTCTTTAGTATGTTGAAGAAATGTTTGCATTTATCTGATGATCGTGAAATAAATCTTCCTAGTGAGGCTAAAAGTCCATTCAATTTTTGCACATCTTTTACTGTTGCTGGAGTTGGCATATCTCGAAATGCTTGCACCTCTTCAGGATCAACTTGTATTCCTTCTTTTGATACAATATATCCCAAGAATTTCCCAGATGATACTCCGAAAGTACATTTCTCAGGATTTACTTTGATATTAAAAAGCCGCATCTGATCAAAAATTTCCCTTAAGTCCTGCACATGATTTTTAGCTTCTTTGATTTTTACCAACATATCATCCACATATACCTCTAAAGTTTTATGTATCCATTTTGCGAACACCTTTTCCACCATTCTTTGGTAAGTTGCTCCTGCATTTCGTAACCCAAAAGGCATATTTGTGTAGCAATATAATCCTCTGGGAGCAAAGAATGAAGTATGTTCTTGATATTCTTCCGCAAGTGGGATTTGATTATAGCACTTGTATCCATCTAACGAATATATTCGATCATTTCCTGCGGCAGATTCCACCAGCTGCGGGATATCTGGCAAGGGAAAACTATCTTTGGGACATGCTTTATTTAGATCAGTAAAATCGATGCAAATTCTTATCCCCTTATTTTTCTTGGGAACTACTACCATATTAGCGATCCATTCTGGATATTTTGCTTGCCTTATAATTCCTGCGTCAAGCATCTTCTGCAATTCTTCTTCTATCTTGGCATGATAAGTGGTCGCAATCTTTTTTATTCTTTGTTTGAATGGTCTCAAATTTTTGTTAATCTCCAATCTATGGCACACAACAGATGGATCTATTCCAGGCATCTCATCCATATTCCACGCAAAAATATCTCTGTATTCTCGCAGAAGGTTTACAGTTTGTTCTTCTTCCTCCACACCCATCTTAGTTCCAATTTTCAGCATTTTTGGGTCTTCTTCACTTCCAACATTTACTTCTTTTGTTGTTTTCACTGCAGATATAACTGGCTTCATGTTCTCCCATTGGTGTTGGTGTTTTTATTACCTCCGCTGGTTCATCACTTTCTTGCGATACATCGTCAAATATTCCTTTTCCTTTTTCTGATCTTATCATATAAATCTTGAATTCTTCTTCTTTCCTTTCTTCTCTTCTCATTTTTCTGCGTTGTTTTCGCAACTGAATTTGATTTTCACATTTCCTTACTTCATTCTGGAAACACAACGCTGCATAATATGCATCTCCTCTAATCTCGCCAATTCCGCTAGGCATAGAAAACTTTATGCACTGATGTAGAGTTGATGATACAACCTTGATTGCATGTATCCATGGTCTTCCCAACAACATATTATATGGTGATTTCACATCCACCACGCACAAAGTTATCTGCGTCTCTATTTCCCCCAGTAATGAATTCGCACTACAATTTCACCTTTAGGTTTTGTTAGAGATTTTCCAAATCCATGGATATGATATGTTGAACTAAGCATTTCTTCATCTTTGTATCCTATTTTCTTGAATGTGAGGTAAAACATTATATCCACAGAACTTCCTGCATCCACCAGAGTCCTATTCACATCCCACTCTTCTGTAGATCTTACTGATTTCTCTTTTCTTGTTGGTATAACAGACACTGTGATCACCAATAGAGATGTATGACTTAAATTCTCTTTCGGAATTTCTGCTGCCGTAAATGTGATCTTCTGTTTTTCCCAATATTTTAGCGGTGATGCCTCATCTACCGTTATGATTTTCTTTCCTTCAAAATCTCGCTTGTGTATCCTTTCTCTAATATCTTCATGGAACTTATCTATCATCATCTTTGTTATTACATCACACTCCAATTTCTTTTGATTATCTTTGACTTCAACCATCTTTTCTTCCACCAATTTTCTTGATATTCTTCTAACTCTTGAATAATTTCTTTCTTTTACCTAACTTTTGCTATGATTTTCAACTATTCATCCCTGTTTCTGGGCGCCAAAATGTAGTTGCAGGAATTCCCACACTACACCCTACTCAAGAATTTATCAATATTTATGACACAATTTGAAGATTAATGACCTTTTTTATTAATATGATCTTAAAAGAATTACAGTAATCAAGAATACAATTTACTTAATAAGATTTCTCTCTCCTAAAAACTTTCTTAGCACTCAAACATTCATCTTCTCTCTGGAACTATTCATTTCCTTTATATAGGCCTTTACATAATGGATTACAGCTCATTTACAGCTAAGATTCCCTTTAATTTCGGATCTGGGTTCTTGCGATAAATCGCAGTTAGCACCGCCTTAATCTTTCGCAGATTTTATCGATTCATCGCAGAAATGTCACACTTTTCTCATGTTTCTGTCATTTTCATCCGATATGTCATTCCATACATCACTATGAGATGTTTCATAGAATATCATTGATGTATCGTAAACATGTCTCGCAGAACTGTTGTTTATTTCGCAGGAATATTGTTGTGACAATATTCTAATCCTACAACTATATAAGGGAGAACTCTAGCAACTGGGAAACCTAATCCCCACACATTCTGTGTGATACCAGTTTGCTAAGATAGAGTCGATTCTCCTTTAACCTTTGATTTTCTTCTTCTAAAACCAGGTTAACGACTTAAAGACTTCATTGGGATTGTGAAGCCAGACCGATACTAGTTTTATTGTAGTTGTGTGATATGATCTTGATATTTCTATCTTATGAGTACAATTGTAAAAATTAGCTTGAGAATTCTATCTCTAATAGGCAAGATATAAAAGTAGTCACAAATACTTTGTCTCATCGTTTGTGAATCCACAATATCTTTTGTCATTGCGTCGATTAAAACTATTGTGAGGTGATTGATAAAGTTGAGCTGTTCTTCCGGAATATAAGTCTGGTTTTATCAATTGGTTCATGTTCACCTTGATTTATCAAAATACGAAACAAAAACTTGTAGGTTTATTCGTGGGAGACGACTTTATCTATTACTGTAGACTTTTATGTGTGATACAGATTTGTTTATTAAAGTCTTCGACTTTGGGTCGTAGAAAATCTTAGTTTTGGGTGAGATCATCTAAGGGAATCAAGTGCGCAGTATCCTGCTGGGATCAGAGGCGTAGGAACATAACTGTACCTTGGATCAGTGTGAGATTGATTGGTGTTCAACTATAGTCCAGACCAAAGTTAGCTTGGAGTATGCTAGTGTCTATAGCGGCTCAATACAGTGTATGTTTAATCTGGACTAGGTCCCGGGGTTTTTCTGCATTTGCGGTTACCTCGTTAACAAAATTCTGGTATCTTTGTTATTTCTTTTCCGCATTATATTTTGTTATATAATTAAAATAATACAGGTTGTGCATTGTTCAATCAATTAGAATATCCGAACATTTTGGTTGTTGATTTAAATTGATTGAGACTTGATATTGTTCTTTGGTACCATCCAAGTTATCTCTCTTTGATAAAAACTCGCTGATTCTATTTGCTTGAGTAAAGATAAAATTGAGAGATTGAGATAATAAAACCTTGAGATATTTTCTATTGATTGAGTCTGACTATCTAGTTGATTCTCTAGAAAGTAACTCGGAGTTTGTCCATACAGATTGCTAATCGAAATATTGGCTGTGGTTGATAGACCCTCGCTTTTTCAAGATGGATCTATTTTTTGTCGAATATATAAGATGAAACCAGTTTCATCCTAGCAGAAATATGTTGTATTCACAGTATGCAATATGAAACTGGCTTCATCCAGATTTAATCCATTGAAAAACCAACTAGTTTCATTAAGATTTCAAGTTTTATCATAAAAATTGAAAAAAATCTACAATTGAAAAACCAATCGTCAAAATAAACCAAACATCAAATATACCGGTGTTTGTAATCCAAGGACCACAATACCATACTTTTCACTCCAAACAATAAATTAAAATTCCTCTATATGGAATTTTATCGAATAGGTGAGAGATACAGGCTATGGTCCTTATGTTCTTTCTTCTTTTGTAGTTATTTCTTCTGCTCCAATTCCCTACAAGTCAAATCCATAACAAACTCATAACTCCTAATTATATACAAACATAAAAGCAGTTCTCCATCTACGTCATTCAATCATACTTACGACAACAAACATATATCGCTTTATTATTTCAACATTATAACTCTTTCCAAACTCATCCGTGTTGCTGTCATCTTCAAAATCAAGTGCAAACCAAAGTTCCTTATTATAATTGAACTCGAAAACCTTACTGAATCTCTTCTGTTCGTCTCCAATTTCAATGGAAACAATATTAAATTTTAAATGATTTTAGGTCATGTTCTCTTGATATCATTTCAGTTCAAACAAAACCCAACTCCAGATTCTTCTCAAACTCTCAAATACACCACTTTAATATCAAGTATTTAGTTAAATATTGCTAGAATCAAACTGCATATCGAAATTTGTTCAAAATACTAAAAATCAAACTTACCGATTTGCACAGAGATTGGAGAAAAGTATAATACTAAATCGAACGACGATTGAAATAAGAAACTGAAGATTGAATTCTTCATATCTGCATCTCAAAACTGAGTTTACAGACAAACTCCAACATCACACCATTACCCATTCTCTGAATAAAAAAGCATGTTCTTATTTGGATCAAAGGTTTCCGCGGCATTTAAAGAAGACAAGGGCATAATGGACTGTTCCAGTTAATGAATAAACAAAATCCTGGGTAGAATATCCAAAACGGG
Organism: Papaver bracteatum; assembly: GCA_023529315.1. Classification (NCBI taxonomy): domain Eukaryota; kingdom Viridiplantae; phylum Streptophyta; class Magnoliopsida; order Ranunculales; family Papaveraceae; genus Papaver; species Papaver bracteatum. The sequence continues at coordinate 119,178 of JAJJWX010002706.1, forward strand.
TAATTGAACAGTATTTTTTTGTTTCATGTCCATATAAACATTATCAAAATGTACAAGTCTGTTTCACCCAGGAATTGTTGATTTAGGTATTTTTAACCAATTTTGTGGAAAATATAAGTACGAGATTAAAGATGTGATGAAACTATCTTGATAAAAGGAAGGATGACAAGATTTTGGTAGAAAGTGATGTTGCTGAAATTATTATGCAAATCAACATAAATTCTTCTATGGGAAATCAAAAAACACACCACCTCTTCCAAGACATCAAAACCCTTAAACCCTCGATATAAGTTATTGTCTTTTTGTTTTGTTAATTGGATGGTTAATAATATAGCTCATGAATTCGCCCAATAAGTTGAAAGTAATCCCGCCCATATGGGGTGGTATGTTCCACCAATTTGGCTAATGCTTCTCTTTTGCAGACATTTTAGAAAGGAACAGTTCTTTTGTTTAACCTTTGTTTTATAGAAAATAAGATGAAATAAATAGAAGAGATAGAGATCAAGGATGGAGCAATCCCAAGTCACTTGCCTACCTATGCTAGTTGGCTCCCAGGATTACTTCTCGTTAATTTTTTCTGTCTTACTCCCATCATCTTTTAGCATATTCGCAAATTTAATCGCATCACCGCCTGTGAAATAAATGGATAATGAATTTTAATGGGGAAGTTTTTTTCTAGCCCATTTTTCCTTTTTTTAAGAATCCAAATATCAAAAATCCATAATTACTTAGAAATATGGATTTTTTACAAAAATAACCTTGTATAAAATTTAGAAAAATAATTTTATTTAGAAAAACATGGTTTAATAAAGTTAATCCTTATAAAAACTCCTGAATAAACTCCCTAAAAATTGTAATTTCTAAAAATCTCCCAAAATAACTCTCCTAAAATGACCCCCAAAAATAAACTAATTCCTAAAAAAACTCCCTAAATAAACTCTCCTAAAATGACTTCCTAGATAAACTCCGATTATGAGATGTAGATGATCTAGGAAAATCCCAATTTTATAACGAAATTGGTGAAAATTGCGAAAATTTGAACTTTTTACTTGTAGGAATACTGGTGAAAATTCCAATTTTATTGATAAAAGTTTCAATTCTGTAGGAATTACCAATAGGTACTATTATAGTGTTCTTAGTTAGTGGCAGGTCCACCCATTAAGGCCCAATAACCAGTGGTCCATTATTAAAAGAAAAAAGAAACATTGACCAAATTTTTTAAGCCCAGGTCCTATACACGTGTAACCTATTACGTGCATTTTAATAATTTCCAAAATAGCCTTCACTATATATAACAGAAATTTAAGCCAACTTTTCTCCATATTCCTTTTCTTCTCAGATTCACTTTCTCTCTCTCTCTCTCTTCCCTTCTCCTCTTTTCTGCTGCTACCGTTTATGAATGTTAGACCTAGGGTTTCCGAAGATGTTTCGTGGTTTACAGGTATGTTATGTAATTTTCTCTCCAGTTCTTCTTTGTTTTTGTTTTGTTTCTCAACTGAATCATGACGATATGATTGATTTCATGATGTTTTCACTTTCTTTTTCCGGTTTTGGTTGTTCGATTTCATGATGTTCTCTTATTTTTCACGTGCTGCTGATTTTTAGACTATGAATGAACAATACATATTTGGTATACTGAAATATACTTCTCTAATTTTGTTGTTTTTTTTATATAGTTTTGGAGATTTTTCTTGTTTGATCCAGAAGTACATATATGGAATACTCAAATAAAAGTGTTTCGATTTTATTTTTTCATAGATTCGTTACTTGTTTTTCACATGCAACTGAATTTTAGATTATGAATCAGAAGTACAGATATGGTGTACTGAAAAATTATGCTTTAATTTTGTTATTTTTGTAGTTTTAGATATTTTTCTTCTTCGATCTAGAAGTATATATATGGAATACTGTAGAAAAAAAGTGTTTCGATTCTGTTTTTTATATATTCATTACTTGGTTTTCACATGCAGCTGATTTTAGTTTCATTTTGGTTGTTTTTGATATAATTTTGAGTTGCTTTTGTGTATTAATCATCGGTACGTATATGATATACTGATGGATTTTGATGAAACAAGTTAAGATCTAAATAAAAAAATCATGTTTTATGTTTATTTCATTAGTAGATCTGATATTTTTATGGTTTTTGGTTTGTTTTTCAATTTTCCTTTGTGTATTAACCATCAATACATATATGATGTACTGTTTTGTTTTTGTGTTTACTATGAATCTATAGGTTTTCTCTTATTTTTTTGGTTTGATTCAGGAGTACATATATGGAATACTGAAATATGTGCTTTGATTCGGTTAGATTTTATGGATTCGTCACTTCTTCTTGACATGCAATTGAGTTTTAATTCATGAATTTTGCAGTACATATATGTCGTACTGGTTGAAACTTCTTCTGATTCTGTTTATTCAGAGTTTTGCCATTTTTTGTGGTTTGATCCTTGAGTTCATATGTAAAATACTGAAGTATGTGCTTTGATTCGGTTATATTCATGGATTCATCACTTCTTGACATGCAATTGAGTTTTTAGTTTATGAATCCGTAGTACGTATATGTCGTACTGGTAAAAACTTCTTTTGATTCTTTTTTATTCATAGTTTTGCCACTTTATTTTGGTTTGATGCATGAATACGTATGCGCAATACTGAAATAGATGCTAGTTTTGTTGATGTGTTTTAATATTGTTATATTCTGGTCACATTTACAGGTTCAATATGTCCGACGGATATATACTATATATGTAAGCAGTGCGGCATATGTATACTCAGATTTGTAAGCAGTGTAGCAGATATGTACTCAAATTTGTAAGCCGTGTGGTAGATATGTACTCAAATTTGTAAAAAATGTAGCAAATATGTACTTAAATTTGTGGTCCTTTATATGTTTTAATTAAATTTGGACCTCCAGATAAAATAAAATACCGATTTGGTAGAAATATGTTATTTCACACGTATTTAAACAGTAGGGTATATTAGTCATTCACATGTTTTCAAAGAACTTTGGACCCTAGGATAAGGGTAAAATCTGGTTGGACCCTACTATAAATAACCTCATGGGCTTAGGACCAAACAAGAAATTTTCCTTCAATTTTCACCAGTACTAAAATCAGACAAAATTGGTGAAAATTCTAATTTTCATAAAGGTAATGGTGAAAATAAAGTTTATCACCAATAAAACATGTGAAAAATCAAATTTGCATTAGCATATGCATGAAAATTAATTTTCATGTAGGAGTCAAGAACTCGGGAGCTTTATACCACTAAAATCAATAACTCAAATGACAGGTGAAACTGTAAAAGAAAATGTTTGCCAAATATCATGGCCCACATGGCTACGAATATGCAAACCTTCATCAGTTTGCACTGCCAAGCATCTGTTAATATCTATGTACGATTGGCATCGTATTCCTCCAACATTTTGTCCCGTCACTGAAATAACACAAATAAATATTTCTTCCACTACAAGTTTATTATCAAGATGTTTCTTATAAACTAAACTAGTGTTATTTTATATTGAAAATAAGACATTGTAAACAGACGAGTGGAACCAAATCTATTGATATATTCTTAATATAGATGTTTCTAGATATTCTTCTTTAAATTATATTGAGATCTTTTCTAATATCAAAATCCCACTAGCATCAACATGGAGTTTTGCCTTCAAAAGAAACTTCGACTTCAGGTTAGACTATTGCATCTTCTCTTGGGATAACATTTTTCATTAACACATAGCTGCAGTATTATTGTTCCTTTCACTTCCAATCCATTATGATTCAAATGTATCCCCTAGTTGTCTCTTTTCATACTTAAGCATTCCTTTTTTGCTTGTAACTTATGCTTGTAATTTTTTCCTCCTCTATTCAATAAAGAGTTATTTAGCGTTTGGGTCGTAGATTTTGGTATAGTTTAGTGTTTGGGTCCTAAGTTTGTCCAGTTTAGTATTTGGGTCGTTGACCTGTTAGTCAAAACAGTCCACCCCAATTCTGGTAAATAATGTTTGGTTACATTTAACTTCACTTATATATATATATATATATGTTTTGGTTAAGACAATAACACAAACAGTTTGTATTCCTTCACACATGCATTAATTCATGCTCAATGCTCGCCAAGACAAACGAACCCAATACTTAAAATATACATTATTTTAATACTACGACAAGAATTCAAAGATACCAATCAAAATCAATTTAATCTAGTTCAGGCATATCACAGTACGGTGGAGAACCAAGATACAGGATGATTGTTGGGTTTCAATAAATATTGAACAATGTAGAATGAATGATAATCAAATTTAAACATCAGATAAAAAATTTACATTGCATTTAGTCAGCCTACAATCAAGAACAATAGTAATTTAATGAATGAAGAAACAGAGGGGTGATAAAAAAACATCAGAGAAGTAGGTATATTACTAAACAGAGTTGACAGCGTGGTAGATATGTCAAGTGAAAAAGCGGGGGTCTAACAACCTCACCCAATATTTCGATTAGTAATTTTTATGGACAACTCCGAGTTGTTTTCTAAAGAATCAACTAGACTCAATCAATAGAAAATACTCAAGGAGTTATTATCTCAATCTCTCAATTTGATTTACTCAAGCAAATGTGATTCGCGAGTCTAATCAAAGAGAGATAACTTGGATGGTACCAAAGACCAATATTCAAGTGTCAATCAATTTAAATCAACAACCAATAAGGTCGGATATTCTAATTGATTGAACAACGCACAACCTGTATTATTTCAATTATATAACAAAATATAATGCGGAAAAGAAATAACACAGACACCAGAATTTTGTTAACGAGGAAACCGCAAATGAAGAAAAACTCTGGGACCTAGTCCAGATTAAACATACACTGTTTTAAACCGCTACAGACACTAGCCTACTCCAAATTAACTTCGGTGTGGACTGTAGTTGAACCGAATCAATCTCACACTGATCCAAGGTACAATTATGCTCCTACGCATATGATCCCAGCAGGATACTGCGCACTTGATTCCCTTAGATTATCTCACCCACAACCAAGAGTTTCTACGACCCAAAGTCGAAGACTTTAGCAAACAAATTTGTCTCACACAGAAAAGTCTACAAGATAGATAAATCCATCTCCTGCGGATAAACCTATGAGTTTTGTTTCATCTTTTGATAAATCAAGGTGAACAGGAACCAATCAATAAAACCAGACTTATATTCCCGAAGAACAGCTCAGTTTTATCAATCACCTCACAATAGTCTTAATCGACGCAGCAAAAAAAAGATATTGTGGAATCACAAACGATGAGATGAAGAGGTTTGTGATTAATTTTATATCTTGCCTATCGGAGATAGAAATATCAAGCCAATTATTACAATTGTACTCGTACGATAGAAATAGAAAGATCAGATCATACAAGTACAAGAAAAGTAGTATCGGTATGGCTTCACAATCCCAGTGAAGTCTTTAAGTCATCAACCTGGTTTTAGAAGAAGAAAACCAAAGGTTAAAGGAGAATCGACACTAGCTTAGCAAACTAGTATCACACAGAATGTGTGGGGATTAGGTTTCCCAGTTGCTAGAGTTCTCCCTTATATAGTCTTTCAAATCAGGGTTTGCGATCAATGTTAGCTTAGTAACAAAGTATTCAATATTCCCTGTTAGATGAAAACCTGATTAGATACAAGCTAATATATCTCAATCATTAGATCAAAAACTTAGCTTGCCATACACACATGTACTTGACGATTTTGGGTTTGTGTAACCGTACCCAAACGTGTACAATAGTTGGTTCAATATTAGTCAACCAAATGGTTAGCCGAATGATAACATTCATATCAACCATATTCTTTTTCACCATAACTAGTCCAAATGACTCAAATGAACTAGTTAGATAGTTGCTCAATTGCTATGAGATCTCATGTACTACACAAGACACAATTGAAGCAAAAACGATGTGATTCACTCGAATCGATTCATGAACTATAAAGACACGGTTTGCAATAGAATTCCTTAGATAATTTAGATAAGTTCACGAACATCGTTTTTAGACATAACCGCTCAAGTTCGCGGACTCAAGTTAACCGGTTGGAGTTCACAAACTCCAGAAGAAATTCTCGGGTTCGAGAACTTCCGTCAGTTCGCGGACTGAGTTCACAGACTGAAATTGAGCTACAACTCCAGGAGAAATTCTCGAGTTCGAGAACTACGCTCGTTCGCAGACTGGGTTGCCTGCTCAAGTTCCGATTTTACTTGATCAACAAAGTTCTCAAACTTCGGTTCAAGTGATAAGGACTTATACATATATGTGTTACCACAACAATGTTTATATCCCCTAATAGTTATATTGTCTAAACTCTCATTTCAACCATTGAAACATTCTCAGAGGACGTTATATAGTTGTTATTCACAAACTATTTTTTGTCAGCGCGATTTCCAAAGTGATTGAAACATAACATGACTTTCTTCACTAGGTAAAGATGAACTTGGCTAAAGCGAAAGCTTAACCAAAACATATTTCAAGAAATAGATAAGCGAGATATACTCAGCTCGAAATATCACATGTGTATATCCTTAGTCTATATAGTAATACGACTTTTGTCTCAAGATAGGAGATAGAGTAGATAGACTTTTGAGTGATAGATAAGTTCAAGTCTCCATATACCTTTTAGTCGATGAAGATCCACTGGTTCCTTGAGTAGTCATTCGTCTTGTATGATGATTGCCATGGATTTCTTGATCCCAACTACACTTTCTATCCTAGTTCGAGACCTTAGCTATAATAGACTAGAAATCAAGACTTTATAGTTTTGATCAATAACATTGACAAACATGCGAGTTCAACCGAGCAATGCTCTAACAATCTCCCCCTTTGTCAATTTTAGTGGCAAAACTATTAATACATATGGAATACAAAAAATATATAAATAAACTTTGTAGCTCCTATTCCACATGTCTAATCTTCAACAATACTCGAAATCTTCATCACTTCCAAGTACTCCAATGATCCCAAAGGTTGTAAGTTCAGCATCATCGTTGTTGAAAATCCGTAGCTATAACAATGAGAAAACAAGCATTCTCAATAATTGTTACACAATGTCATAGTATCATTATATAGTATCAAAGTTCAATTGTATCACAACTTCGACAACAATACTATGGTGATAAGTATTACTCCCCCTTAGTCAATACTCCATCTCACATAGAAAACACTCCCCCTTACACAATGATCCAAAAACCATAAGTATTTGTAGTGTGAACTACATATTAATTCTCCCCCTTTTTTTCAATAAAATTGACAAAGGTACGAAAACGGGATCCTAATGAAATTTCCAAAAGAGACATTTCATGACCAAAAGAAAGCACATATCAACTTGTTTAGATGAAATCATATAGCCGAAGCTAAATGCATTCATTAAGGAGTTTATAAAGATACAAGATAACCCCTATAATATTTTACAGCCGCACTCCCCACAAAGATTTGGAAATTAAGCACAAGTTCAATTAAGAACTCTCCCCCATAAAATGTCATTCCCGAAAGAACAACAAGAGCTACCTTAATTTCAAATGAAAAGAAGGATTTCTTTGGACATAACAAATCGCATACGAATATAAATTTGAATCCAAAATGCAGAATTAAATTAACCATAAAAGGTGATAAATTTAATGGTCATGCTCAACATAAGAGAACTTACAGAGCAACAACTAAATTGACCACACGAGTATGATCAATTCAATTGGTCATGCTCAATAATAAGGATCCTTACGGAGCAACAACTAAGTTAATCATAAAAGAATAATTGACTCAATTGTTTATGCTCAAACACAAGACCTTACGGAGCAACACATTATATAAAAATATGGGTCAGGGAAGATTAATACTGTGGAATACACAAGGATTCATTCTATTTTCCATCACTATTCGCACAATGACATACAATAGACATAATCCTTGTAAACAAAATTTTTTAACCTATCTTCCATCAATAATTGACACAATAGGCTTAAGTTTTGTAATGTCAAAAGATCATTCATTCTTTTATCAATACATGCACATCGACATACGAAAGACTTAACTTTTGACAAGGTATGGGACAATCATAGTTCACGGACGCAAACACACATATCCCATAACACATTGCAATGTATAACATCATAAACATCAATACTGCAAAAATCATCTTTCAAATGGTTATAGAATTTAAATAAATAAACCTAAAAACACGAAGATGAAAAACGTTGGACATAGATATGTGTAATCACAATAATGGCTATTCCAAACTCTTGCTATTCTTCTAAACAAAACACAAAAAATAGAAGATTTACTAGACGTTAATACCTTTGAAGAATTCATTATCGTCCCCGAACTCCTTGTCGTCAACATCCATAGGGATATAAGGTTCATGAAGATAGGAGTTAATATCAATAAACCTTCTTAACTGATGTCGAACCAGGGCCTTTTGAATCTCATGAGTCTTAAACACAAAAGCCTTTATTTGTTGAATATCCTTTTGCATCTCCTTTACACTTCAAGAACATCAGAAAACTTTTGAGAATTTGAAGGAACGGCTCTAGGCTTCCTCACATTCCTTCTTTTTCTTTTCAATGTCGGAGCTAACGGAGATTTCTCTTTTTCCTTCATGATTGATGGCTTGAAAATCATAATAACATCTTTTCCATCAGAAGACATAACAGTTGGAGTATTCATAACGTATGGGTTTGTGAGAGGAAATCACAATCTCAACAAGCGGTCTTAAGATAAAAGAGGTTACCAGGAAGGGAAAAAGGAATGCAGGGTTAACCTTTAACAGGTTCGTACACGCACAATTCTGAACCCTAAAGAGAGTAGAATTGTCGAGAATAACCCTCCTTTATTGATAGATAGGAAAAAACTAAGAAAAGAAGAGAAACCTTTTCCTAAAGCCTGAGAGGTACATAATCTTGTCTCTTTTGATCAGGCACATGAGACAGGATTTACAAAACAATACAATCAAGTTGCGTTGTGGTGAACAAAAATTTGTCCAGACATGATTATTTGAACAACCTATCCCATATGTAAAACATCATCTAAGTAGGGGCTAAATAATAAAAGATCCCAAAGAAAATAAAATCTAAAAGATCCCAAAGAAAATAAAATCTATATAAATCTGACTAAGCTTCACTACTCATACTGTCGATGTCAGGGGCACAATTAGCTTAAGGGACAGCAACTGTCTCCACTTGCTAAATAGTTTTTAAAAGTTATTTATATAAAGGTTTTGTTTCTTTTTTGACGCCTCTTATCTTTAATCATGGCTCCGCCACTGACTCTCTTAATGTGTTTAATGCAGCATATATACGCTTTAATTAACCCAACACATGAGGCTCTAGCATAAGAGTGGCTTTTCTGATTCATAACTTTTTGGTACTAGTGCTACATCATCACTGACCGCAACATTTTCTTTCTTCTTTGCCCATAACACAAAGTACAGACCAGTGAACATCAAGAACATACCGCACACGCTGCAAAATCCATCCATAATACATTTTGGTTATCTTTATTCGAGTCGAAAGGTTAGAAAAGATCCTTTGAGGTGAGATCAGAAGAGAGCATACCTTCCTATACTGATAGAGTCCCCTAAGGTGAGAGCAGAGAGGATGACAGAAGAGACAGTTCCGATGGGGTTGAATGTAGACACATATACTGGCCCTTTTCTCTTCATAGCCCATGCATTAAAACTCGTACAAGCTCCACTTACAATACCTCCCTAGACATTCACCACAAATTGAAGCACTTCAGTTTATGCTATACAAAACATTTGTCATTGGCTCGCTTCATCCATGCAAATTCACGCAACTGGTTAAATTGGGGCAGTGTGAAGATATTTACCAGTATAGCGTACCCAACAAGATCTCCAGTGCGCACAATATTATGGGCTATGACTAATCCTCGTTCTTCTACCATCTTTACTACTGCTGTCAGGATAGCACCGGCGAAAGAAGTTATGGCACAGAGGGTCATAGGTGCAGGGAAATCACCCAATGTTGCAGCCTGTTTTCAACACAAGAAGTTAGCTAATGCAATGGTATAACATGTATTTAGAGATCAACATGCAACCTAGTAATGAAGTCTTAATGTCTGTAAGGAAGAATTACACACCTGTAAGACAACCACACATGACAAAACAAGGATTGCTGTCATGAGACATATGATACCGACAAGCTTGACTTCCTCGTTGATTTCATCGTTAGGACTGGTGCTCTCGGAGGTTGCACCAGGCGCGTACAAAATGCTCATTGTAATTGCTCCAATAACACAAATGCAAGTCCCCAAAATCTTAACTTTGCTATATATGCAACTAAGATTCACCTTTTCAAACCTACACAAAGGCTTGGATAATTTGTATGGCTATTAAAGATCACAAATATACTAATAGGTAGTATGGAAAATGAGCCGTGAACTAGTAGTAGTACCTGAGAACCCAGGCAATGACAAAGATGATCCCTGGAGCTAGATTGGGCATGGCACAAGCAATTGCTGGAGAAGTTTTTTTAACTCCAACTAATAGTAGGGACTGGAATAGAGTTACCCTTCAAATGAAAGCCAATATAATGTGATAATTTGCTAATACAAGCCAATGCAAGAATTAATATGATAAATTCTTACCCTCCAAATGAAATCAACAGCAATTGTCCCAACAATTTGGTGCTTAATTCTTTAGGCCACTTGCTCCTTTAAAAGTAAACAAAAAACATAAACAAAATTATTTAACAACAACAAAGTAGCAACGACAACCAGAAATAATAAAATCCGCGAAGAGCAAGTCTTATGGTAACCAAAACGAATTTAAACTTCTCTGCATGGGAAAACTTTGAATTGGAACGCCAAAAGGCTTACCTTTCGAAATATACGCAGAGAGGAAATAAGAATAGAGAGGTGGCAAAACTGCAATAAATGACGAGGAAGAGAGGGGAGAGACCAAGTGCCATTAGATTGCTCATGATCACTGAATATACAGAATAAACGATTTGAACACCGATTAATCCAACAATCAACACCGATTCATGGAAGAATTTATTTGTTGCTGGCGTTGTTGTTGATCCTAACATTTCTCAGATTATGTTTTTAGATCTGTATCTGTTTTTCTTTTCTTTTCTTTTCTTTTCTTTTTCTCTTCCTTGTGAATTTCTTTTGCCACCTCTTTCGGTCACTAAAATTTCTAGCTGATAGATTCACCACCCACCACCATCTTCCATTCCTTAACAATTATAATTGTTGGTTTTATTTTAGTGTTTGGTTAGAATTAGCAGAACATCTCTTTCTGTCTACACAACTTCTGCGGTGACATTTCACAATTGTAGTTTCGAAAGTAGTAGCGTTTCATATGACTTGATATACTAGCATGCATGCATGCATGCACGAGCCACCAACTGGTCAAATGCTTGATATCATGCATGTACTCTGATCACCTACCTGTTGGATGGTCTTGGGCCTGTCTAGATTAGACGCACTTTAGTGGATCTGCCTTGAACAAATCCAATCCGAAATCCAATTTCTTCTGTGTTTTTTTTCTTTTTTGTTTGTTTGTTTGGGTACACGAAAGGAAATCCAATTATATTGCATCTACCACCAACATCCCTCTTATGTGGGTATGGATGTTAACAAGAACACCAACAATTTGGATGAGGTGATGGTGCAAATTTTGAGTCATGGACTACAATTTGAGTCGCACAAATTTTTAAGGTCATGAGAATATTTTGTATCAGACTCAAGGTCTTTTTGTTAAAAAATTGTCAAAATGAAGATTTTGGGTTAGGGTGACGATGCGGGTCACAGTGGAAATTTTGCAGATTTTGAGCATACAAACAATTTTGGGCACTAATTAAGGAAATTTCAGGCCACAAAACTGGTTTTGGGTCACATGATAAATTCAATAAGGTCACATACCAGTGGGGTGAGCATTTTAACCGTAAATCCGCGGATTTAACTGGGACCAACCGTATTTTTGTGGATGGATGTCCAGACCGTTCGCTAATAGAATTTTTGAAATCCAACGGATTACTGATTGGGCGGGGATGCAACCTTGAAAATCCGTTGGACATCCACACCCGTTAGATTAAGGTGTTTATATAGTTTCTAGAAAATATATAGATAATTTTGGAATTTTTTAGGTGTTTGCTTGGAGTGTTGTCCATGAAACTTCTATATTTATATATGTATATAGAATGTGTAGGTTCTATATAGAAGTCAGTTACTTTTCATGATAAATTTTAACTAAACACAAATCCATTGGATTATCCGCATCCAATCCATTTATCCATTGGATGCAAATCCGTTGGGTGTTGGATTGGATGTGGATGCCAAATTTAAAATCCGTAGTGAATTGGATTGGATGTGGATGAGGTAAAAACCGGTCCATACCGGCCCATGCTCAGCCCTACATACCATGTCATTTACAGTATTGCAAGTGGGCCGATAGATAGCAAGATTTGGGCCGATAGATAGGCAGCCAAGGAGCTTAGGAATCACAATGCAAATTTTAGGTTGTGATGCAGATTTCAAGTCAAAGTTTTGAGTCACATGATACATATTTAGTGGATGGACAATTTTTGGATCACAAATACAACTTCATGTTTGAAATTTCTAGGGTTTTAGTTAGGTACTTTGTTGTTTTAAGTTGTTAGAAAAATCCAAATAATTTTTCTGATGGCAATTGTAGTTTGGTAAGCCATTTTTCATATGACTTGCATGGGGCACCAACTTGTCAGATGCATGGAAGCATGCATGTTTGTATCCTCCACACTTCATTCACAGTTTATGCATCAATAGTTCCAGCAAACGTTCTTGTTGAACTGTGATTTTGAATTACATATAAACTGTCCACTCGCAACAAAACTCATAAATGAAATCCCCTTTTTTCCCCTATAGGGTGAGCCTACCTTGTGTGTGCTAGTGGTTTTTACGTGGTTTAAAATCATAATTCATCATAGTAGAAAGAAAACCATTGTTTAGAATGAAGAAAACAGCTCCTTAGGTTCTAATTCGATGGATTTGGTGGGTATAGAGAAAATTCATCTCAACCAGTATGGATCTAAACTAGTTTCGAGTTCAAAGCCTCTAGATATGTCCAAATCAATTAGTAATGATGCTGTAACTACTGCCTGCAAAACGTGGGGATCCAGGAAATTATAAAAGTAACCTAATCTCTTTATACTTCTATAAATATAAAATTATTGTTTCTATGTCTTGATGACTGGTCTGATTGTTAGTATAAATTTGGGTATTAAGTTATTTGCTTTATTGTATCTTTTTAAAATGAAAATCCTAGCTTGAAATGCCTAAGGCTGTGGTTCAAGAAATACTAGACAATATTTCAATTTCTTAGTTAATTCTGAGAACCTAGATATTGTTTTTTTCTTTTTTTGTCTAAGACAAAGAAAAAGAGATCTAAGGTTAGGAAACTCCTGGAAGATTTCCCTAATGTCTTCATTGTTGACCCAGTGGGCATAGCAGGAGGACTTGTTATGGCATGGGTGGATGGATTTAAATTTGAGATAATGCATTTTAACTCTAATATGATTAATGTCCTAGTTAAAACAAACTTCTCGGAGGAGAAATAGTTGTTAACATGATTTTACGGTTCACCATACAAGCCACATAAGTTTGATTGTTGGAAAATTTTAGAAGAAATTTCAGTTGATTTAACTATAATATGATGGCTTGGATGGTTATAGGAGACTGTAACCAAACTCTTCTTAAAGATGATAAACATGGAGGTGCTCCTTTTGTAGAAAGTGACCCTTTAATCGACTCCTTATGCGGTCGGCTTTAGAAGATTCTAGTTATCAAGGGGCTAAATTACATGGAATAACCATGGAGGGAGGGGGCAGAAAACATCCAGGAAAGAATTGACAAGCCTTTTATTAACATAGAATGGTTGAATCAATTTAGGAACTCAACCTTAAAAGTCTTAGTGTCGATAGGATCAGATCATATTCCTCTTTTAATGACCATGGAGGGTCTAAATAACACAAATCTTAGTCATTCTTAAAAAAAATAATGAAACTTGGTTAAAGGAACAATCTTGCATAGAATTAGTATACAACTGTTGGAATACTGATAGCAGTAACTCTACAATAGCCATGATTCAAAACTTGGAAAATCTGGGTAACCAACTGAATTTTTGGAAAAAGAATGTGTTTGGATTACCAAAAAACAAAATTAAGAAACTATTGTCATATTTGGAAAAACTAAACAAGAAAAAACCGAAAAGGCATATACAAAATCTAATGAATAAGAACCTGGTGACCATAGAAAAATTATATGATACCGAAGAACAAATTGCTAAACAGCTTTCCAGAGATAACATTGTGAATCTAGGAGAGAGAAATACAATATTTATAAGCTGGCGATACTGTTACGGCTACTGGTTACTTGTGATTCTGTTAACTGAGATTCTGTTATTAGACATTCGTCACTTGTTTCGGTATTAGCTAGAGTGATTTGCAGTCAGTCATATGTAATTTGTGTTCCAATTTGTGTTAAAATTTATTATATGAGTGAAAGTTATTTTCAAGATTTAAACTCCAATATATGTGCTTGGGTTATGCCTTTTCACCATAAGACACCTAGTCATGAATACAGTATAATCCCTATAAAATAATAGCGTCGGGACCACCAAAATTAATCAATTTATCGCGATATTAAATAATCACATAAATTAATAATTATTAAATTAAATATTAATTATTAGGTTATTTATTTATCAAAATATTGTCTAAATCCAAAGAAGATTAATGTTTTGGATGCAATGAACCTTGTTTTTTCAGCTTGGATACTAGATGTTCGTGCAAATTCCAATGCAAAAAAAATTCGTCACTGTAAAATTCGTTCGACAGATGACATCGCATCAGAGAATCCAAGTGAAGCATTAGATAGTGAATTTATCAAGTGAAGCACTAGAGAATTGCAAATTTTAATCAATGTATTAATATATCGCAGTAGAATGGACGTTGAATTTCTTTTAAACTACCCTCAAGAGGAAATCATATCAGATTTGACTGGCGAAGAAATAATTGAGAGTGTCATGGAAAAAGTAGAAAGCGGTGATGTGGAAGTCGAAGATGAAAGTGCAGTTATAGAGACACTTTCCCTTAAAGAAGCTATAAAAATTGTGGAGATATTGAATAGGTTTTTATTGCATCAGGAAACGACAACCCGAAAAACTCTTTTAATGTTAAGAAAAATCAAAGATGAATCAATTTTAAGAAAACCTAAGTTAGAACTGAATCATTCTTTACCAAATTAGCATAAACGCAAAACTAATTTTGTATAAACAGGAGAGTTATTAATTTATACTCCCTCTGTACCTCTTATATAGGCGGAATATTGCATTTTCCTTGTATCATTAGATAGGTGGAGTGGCAATTTCAAGATGACTTTTAACCATTTTACCCCTTTTTATGTTGCTTGGTTATCTTCACAATTGTGTTTATGTCTCTAACATTGGGAATATAATAAAATGTAAGACAGAAAAAAAAAACATGGATATTTATAAAATCAAGAAATAATTCTCAATCTAAGAGATTTTAACCACCCGCCTATGTATGTGGTACGGAGGGAGTATATTGGAAGGGACCTATAGAAAGCTTAAAATTTTTATTAATTTATAAATTTAACGAAATATATTGTAAAGTTTATTAATTTATCGTGATTATTAGTTTATTGTGGATTAATTTATAGGAGTTCTACTGTAGGTGTTATGGAGAGTCACTATTGGCCATGGTGAGTCTACTTATCAGTGAAAAGACACCTTGTAGAGTCACCATGGACTCTATATAAATTCATCTCTTATTTTTTATTTTGTATGGATTTTCACAAGTTTTTAGAAGCAAGAAACAAGTCTTTATATCAAGAGTCAGAGTTGACTCTAAGAGCACAGTAATTGTCAGCATTCGCTGGCCAAGTAGTATTGCAGTGCTACTTACTACAAGGCGTGAGCGTTGTATCTTGGAAGACGCCATCGTTAGAATTGTGAGCATTGTGTCTTTAAGGAAAGAGGAGTACCTCGCCTCGATCAAACAATCCGATAAATCTTTCTAACTCTTTTCTTCGTTAGTATTTTGTTTGTCGCATGAATAGGATTTCCGAAAAACCGAAATCGTGTATTTTTCCAATAGTTTGTTTATCTTGTCCGTATCATTCCGGTTTGATTTCCGTTTATTTATTAAATAAAAATATTTATTGTACTTGTTTTATTTTAATGAATTGTCTTATGTTTTCTCAAAGAAAAAAAAGGATATATCTATACAGAAAAAAGTTATTTGAATACGTTATCACGTGATAAACGAATGCACGCCTAAAAAAAGAGAGAGCATATATCCATTATAAAATGATGCACGCCTAATTTGTTTTGAATTCATTTGAGTTAGTTTTCTTCCGGCAAAATGTTTTATATACGACGGATGTGTTTTGTTAGCACTAGATTTATAATTAGATCCCTTGTAGAGAGATAAAGATGTGCGAATCGGATGTTAAATCGGGGTTAAATTGATGAATATTCTCTAATTTTTATCTAACTTTTCATATTCAAGATCTTACAGTTCTCTTAATCTCTTCCTGTACTCAATACAACAACCATCTATTTAAATCGTTTTATGTCTTAGATCTTTTTTATCCATGATTTTAACTTGTTTTACATTGAAATTTTCTTGTTTTGGTTGATATCAGAGTCTTTGATTCTTCTTTTAGTAGCCAATATTCATTAGTTTCATTTTTTTCATTGGTTTCTTTATTCTCTCAAATGGATTTGTAAATCTTTTGCAGGCTTCCCTAAACTTGTTATGGATCAAATCCGGTATTGGATATTTGTGTTCGATTTATGCATTTTGTTTTTGACTATATTTTTACATCAGGTGGTATTGCCTAAAAGATATTTATTCCATTCAGCAATTTCGCAGTATATACTAATTTCAGATATGAGTATTAATCAGTATGATATCCATTGTCATCCCCTATATCAGTATGATCACATGAGCAGCTCAATGAGTCTACCAATTCAAATCCTAGTCAAAATTCAAAAATTTCAAAATCTTTACTTTCCGCCTAAACCACTCCATGATTTTAGGAGTTACCCTTACCATTCTAAACTTATGCAATTTACAGCTAATAGAAAATATTCTAGTCAAAACCTAGATTATTCTGACCTCTTCTTTAGGAAACAAAATATTCTGGGGATAAAATCTTTAATAAAAATATCGTAATATAAAAAAAGTAGCTTTCCCTGCTTTATTCTACATCTCAATGGAAAATCAAACCCTAAACTCAATTACTTTTTTTCTAAATCAATGGAGCAAGCCACTAATTCCAATGTTGGTGGTATCACTGAAGGAATGAGGGTGACTAATACAGATCTGTTATTGGCTCTGCTAGAAACCTAAACCAAGCTGCTGATGTTTGGTCTAACATCTTGATTAGTAAACTTAAGACTAAAGAAGATGATATTGAAATCTCAATAATCAAGGAAAAACTGAATCTGCTTTGGAAAAAATACAGGAAAAGAGAAACAAGGGTTGTAGACGAGTACCTGTTTGTGTTCAAGTTTAATTCTCAAAGATATATGAAGGATGTGCTTAAAAAATCTCCATGGAATGTTCAAAGAAGTTTACTAGCTTTGCAAGAATACTCCACTGATAAGGCTTATAAAGATTATGTTCATAATAAACAAGAATGGTATGTGCAATTCAAAGGACTACAATTAGAGCATCATCATGAAGTTGTTGTGAATGAAGCAATTAATTAAAGATTTAGAATGGAAGATATCTACCAACCCTAAAAATTGCAGGCCAAGAGCTGGAAACATGATTATTGCACGCATTGAGATGGAGCTGAACAAACCATTGAAGAGAGGAGAATAGTGGAACACAAATGCTGGGACACCAGTTTGGATAAGGTATCATTGGGTTAAACAACCTCATAATCTATGCGACATTTGTTATATTGTAGATCATGATGATGAGACATGTGAATAGGTTGGAGAAATATTAAGAGAAAGAGCAATGACACAGGAAGAATATGAAGCACATTACATCACTAAAGCTCAAGAGAAGAAGGACACTGTTTTGAATGAGGGAGAAAACCAAGATAGTGACTATGCTCAAGTTGTCCAGATTGAACATGAGTTAACTAAAGCTGAATATGCTAGAACTACTAAGAGATCTAAAAATCAACCTACTCAAACAAATGGTTCAAACCCTTCTATTCAAGGACCCATCTTGGTTTCTCATGATGGGGATCATAATGACAATGTGACTAGAAATGCTCATACTGACTTTATGGATGGAGTAGAAATGATTGAAAACAATATTAATGCCGCGAACACAGATGCAGATGCCATGCACAACCTGGGAAGCCATGCAATAACGGTAAAATCTTCTCGTTGAAAAACTATTATCTTTCTTTCTCTCACTTTTTGTTCATTGATATTGTTTTTTTTTATAGTGCTACTTATTTGCCTGCTATTTTTCAGTTTAAATCCCGTAATTTTCATAGAATTAAGAGATGTTATTTTGAATTTCATCATATAGGAAAAACTAGTGAAAACAGACTGCCAGCTGCAATGAGGGTCCTAGCATGGAACTGTCAAGGTTTTCTTAAAAAAGTCACTAGAAATCATCTGCATGACCTGATTTATAGATACAATCCTGATGTTATTTTCATTAGTGAAGCTAAAATAGGACTAGAAAAGATGACTAGATTAGTTAAATATTATAAATATCCAAATCAAAGAATCATCTTATCTGTAGGAAAAGCAAGAGGTCTTATCTTGTTATGAAAGGATGGTTTTCATTTTAAAATTGTAAATGCAAACTCTTGGATATTTAATTGTCTAGTCACATATGATCCCTCAAAACCAAATTGGCTCTTAACATGCATATATGGTTCCCATTACCCACATAACAAGGAGAAGCACTGGAAGTACATTAGAGACTTAAGCCAGCAAGTAAATCAACCTTGGATTGTAATGGGAGATTTAAATCTGGTTTTCGAGAATGATAATAGAGCAGCTTTTCACAATACTTCTTCTTCAGATACTTATTTTACTTCTTCATCCAGAGACTCTCCTTATGTCAACATGATATTTGAAGCTGGCCTGGAAGATATGGGTTACACTGGTATATCATTCACATGGTCTAGTAACATTCATGGAACTGGAATTCGTGGTTCAAGATTGGATAGGGATTTATCAAATGAATAATGGATTTTTTCCTTTCCAGATGCTAAACTTGTGAATCTTCCACAGTTGGGTTCTGATCATTGCCCAATAATGCTGGATACTTCTTATTCATATGGAGATAGGAAGATAAATTAGAAATATTTCCAGTCTTATGAGAGAGATGCTACTTTGAAAACTGAAATTACTGCTGCTTGGGATCATTCAGTTGCAGGTTCTCATTATTTTCAATTCTCTAAGAAGTTGGTTATTGTAAGGAAGTATGTTTCAAAGTGGAACAAGGAGAAATTCGGAAATATTCACAGCAATATACATCTACTACATCAATAATTAGAACATATACAACAAAACAGTCAGAATACTTCCAATAATGATCAAATTCTTGAGGTTGAACAACATATAGAACATTGGCAACCTGTTCAAAATGAATTCTGGGGAAAAAATCAAGAGATCAATATTAGATGGAGATAGATAGAAATACTAAATTCCATCATACTAATGCCAACAGAAGAAGATCAAGAAACCACGTTGTTGCTTTAAAGGATAGTGCTGGAAATTGGTGTACAACAACAAGATTGGAGTTAGAAAATTTACTTGTTACACATTATAACAATATTCACACTACTTCATACCCAGAAAGAAATGAAGACATCTTAAATTGTATACCACAGGCAATCACAGATGTAGACAATCAAATGTTAATAAGTATTCCATGTGCATATGAGATTCTAAAAACATTGAAGAACATGAAACCTTGGAAAGCTCCAGAGCCAGATAGTTTCCACCTGGATTTTTCCAAAGTCACTGGGATATAGTTAGCCAAAGTATGATTGATAGTGTGCAACAATTTTTTCAGTCAGGTTTTCTTCTTAAGAAAATGAGACTAATATCTCATTGATTCCTAAGACTAAGAACAAACAATCTCCTTCTGACTTGAGACCAATTTACCTATGTAATACTTCATATAAATTTATATCAAAAATCCTTGCTACTAGAATGAAGAAGATTATGAGTAAAATCATCTCCCCTTTGCAAGAAGCTTATATACCAGGAAGACAAATCTCTGACAACATTCAGTTAGCTCAAGAGATTGTTCACATCATGCAGAGGCAAAAATAAGAAAAGCATAATCTTGCTCTCAAGTTGGACATGTCAAAGGATTTTGATAGGGTGGAATGACCTTTCTTAATGGATATCATGAACAAAATGGTTTTCTGTGAAGGTTTTTGCAAACTGATCATGCAATGTATTGGTACTACTAAGATCTCTATACTGTTGAATGGTGCACCCTGTAATTCATACATTCCTACAAGGGGAATTAGGTAGGGAGATCCACTCTCACCATACCTTTTCATCATTTTTATGGAGGTTTTTTCAAGATAACGTTTATATGCTGAGAAAAATGGCAGTTTAGAAGGGATAAAAATTGATCCAGGGGCTCATTCCATCTCTCACCTACTTTTTGCAGATGACTGCCTACTCTTCACTACAGCTGATCTACACAATGTGAATAATTTTCTTCAAATAATTGATAGTTTGGTAATGCTTCTGGAAAACTTGTGAATTTTGACAAGTCAAGTGTGTACTTTAGTGCCAAGGTTCCTCAAAGATTTTGCAGATTATTATCCCGAAGACTGAAAGTTCAAAGAATGAATCCAAATGAAAAGTATCTTGGAATTCCACTAATTATAAAGAAGAAGAAAACATAATACTTCTCTTACTTGGTTGACAAAGTTAAAGGAAAATTATTAACATGGAATGGAAAGACAATGACACAGTGTGGCAATTATTTGATGATCGGAACTGTGACAAATACAATACATGTCTATTTTATGAGCTGTTTACAAATCCCAGTTGAAATTATTAAGAAAATGGAAGCTTTACAAACAGATTTCTGGTGGGGATTTGATGAGAAGAGACGTACTCATACTACTTCATGGGAAACATTAGGCAGACATAAATATGTTGGAGGTTAGGGTTTTAGGGACTTAAGGATTCTAAATCAAGCTCTTCTTGTCAGGGATGCCTGAAGATTATGTACAAATTCTGAAGAGCCTTGGGCAAAGTCAATATAAGCTAAATACTTTCCATCTACAAGCCTATTACATGCCAGTATTAAAATGATTGTTCCTGGTCATGGAGAGGGCTGCAACATAATATTTCTTTCTTAAAAGCTAATAGTTGTTGGAGGGTTGGAAGAGGTAATAAGATCAAAATTTGGTTGGATATATGGATAATTGGAATGGATAATCCTCCAAGTCCAATGGCAGAGATAAATGACAGTGAAGAATACATATGGGTTATGGAACTTATACAACCAGATGGGAAAGAATGGAATTTGCAGCTTCTTCAACACCTTTTTAATTAGCAAACAGTGGATATGATCACAAAAATGAGAATTTCTCCTACAGAGGATGATAAATTAATGTGGAAGCTCACAAGGCATGGGGGCTTTACCTTAAAATCATCTTACAAGAAGATTTATGACAATAATCTAGGTGATGCTCAAGTTTCAACTGAGATTCAAGGCTCTACTGTAAAATGGAAGGAATTATGAGAAGTGTAAACTTGGCCTAAAGTAAATCACTTCTTTTGGAAATGTTTGTCAGACATTCTTCCCACAAGAGAAAGATTAGCAAGGACCTATGGATATATCAATCAGCAATGTCCTATATATGTGCAACCAGTTTGATGAAAGTTCCTTACATATCTTATTTTTGTGCCCTTATATAAGAGATGTATGGATGGAAATTCCAGGTGGTAGTGCCTTCTTACAAAGATCACACAGTTCTGTGTCATTCAAATCTTTCAAAGATGGATTTTACAAGTAAAGAAGAATGGCACAGAAGATAATTGGATTAATCTGGCTATGGTGGTTTCTTGGAGCATATGAAATGATAGATGTGACACTGTTTTACAAAACAAAAAATAGGACACGAGAGTTACAACAAGAAAAGCAATTTTCTTTGCTAATTATATTGGCAGTCTACACAGGAACACAAGTCAATATCAACGGATATCTCACAGGAGTTTGCAGTCCAACAATTGTTGGAAACCACCAAAATTGCCTTTCTTAACTATAAATTGTGATGGCTCATTTGATCCCAACACATGACTAACTGGTACTGCTTTTATTATGCGTGATTATGCATTCACTTGGAGGGGAAGCGCAGCAAACTGCTATGCATGAATAAAGGATGCGGAACAAGCTGAATTCCTGGCTTTTCTTGATGATGTCATATGGAGTGAAATGATGCAGCTTACAGATGTGATATTTGAAATTGATTTGAAGAATATTGCGGATTATATTAATAAGGATTCACCAGTCATAGCATGGGAGAATGAAGGAAGGTTTCTTGATGCTTTACTTGTTTTAAAGTCAATTCAATGCTGGGAATGCAAGTACATCCCTAGAAAATGTAATAAAGCAGCTGACAAGCTAGATAAATTTAGTAGGAAGTTCAAAGTTAGTAAAGTGTGGTCAGATGTTCCTCCTAACATTATAGAGGATCAGTTATTGTTAGTCAGGTTACATCTTATGGCTTAATAAAATTCTCAATTTTTCGCAGCAAAAATAAAATAAATGATGCACGCCTTTTTTAAAATCAGATTCAGGTACTCATTGAATGCACACCCATTTATAACCAGAATCATGTGAGATTTTCTTTATAAGGTAAATAA
This sequence comes from Papaver bracteatum, assembly GCA_023529315.1. Classification (NCBI taxonomy): domain Eukaryota; kingdom Viridiplantae; phylum Streptophyta; class Magnoliopsida; order Ranunculales; family Papaveraceae; genus Papaver; species Papaver bracteatum. The sequence continues at coordinate 142,054 of JAJJWX010002706.1, forward strand.
ATATGCAATCTAAATGATAAAGTACATACTCCTATTTGTCTATAATAAAACATATTGTAGATGGTATTTGTCATCAACGAACAGATATCACTGTCTAAAAAATATCTCGGGTTTCATGAAAGAAAAAAATCAGAAATCAATAAGCACTCAAAAGAGTGCACCCCAAATTTGATGAATACATGGTTTATACTATCAAAACTTTTTTTAGTAGATTTGTTGCATATACTAATTCTTGGGAACACGTAGTGCGGGATAAAAACACTTTTAGTAGCTACATAAATGGATCTTCTCAATGACATATATTTTGGCTTTGCGAGCACATAAACACCGCTCATAACAAAAGCGATTATACCGATGAACCCCCCTTGAATCGCAAACTGGAACTTACAAGAAATTTCAAATGAAATACCAATCATGATGGTAAGTTTTCTGAACAAGATAGGTAAAATATCTGCTTGTCTCATTCATTTGTTTTAAGCTCCATGGTTAATTCAATTATGCATGCACAAAATATATCATTTTAATATATTACAGCGTCGAAAATGGTTATCGTACGGTAGTATACATATATAGTCTTTTCAAAGGAAAACATGATTTAAGCTTTGACAGTACCGCATGCACATACTCTTTTTAACACATAATGATCGTATGTATATGTGTGTAACTGCAGGAATAACTGTACTCTGTTCATATAATTGAGAATGTCACAACGGCTGGTCGTATGTTAAAATCAAGACCACGAAGCTTGTTCCTCGTACGAATAATGTGTGTTCTTGCTGGTGAAGTATGTGACGAACTCATAGTGTTATAAGGTAAAATATGGAAGCCTAAGTAACATCCCGATTCCGTGAATTTCCTTTGTTTGTGTGGAAAGTATTTGTAAGTTTTCACCACTATTTATCTCCAGCAGTGCAGTAGAAATATTATACTGATGTTTCAAGAGGCTAATCTCCACTAGAAATATTGCTTTCTACATTATAAATAATGTAGGTTTTCTCCATTATCTATAATGCAGAAGGCACTATTTCTACTGCACTACTGGAGATAGATAATGGAGAAAACTATATATGTTCAAATACTTGCCACAAAGGAACTTCGTGGGATGAAGATGTTACTGATGCTTCCACTGTACCTTATAGCATTAGAATGGTGTGGGAGAAAAAAAAACATTCCTGCATGGTGGAGACTCTAATATGGATTCAACCGATATATTGCATAGTATCTAAAAACGTAATGGAAATCTTTGATGAGAAGGTTGAAGACATTATTAGGGAGGTTAGGGTTCATGCTTTAGTCAGTATTTTCTTCAAGTATGAAAAGATAGCATGGCTGCTTGCTTGCTACTTTTAGATAACCAGTAGCAAGTGTGCATCCAGTCGATCTTTTCATTCTATGTGTATTCATTGTGTACTAGCCTGTTGATATCACCTCATTTTTTGGCTGACCTCTGTTATAGTGCATCCAACAATTCTTTTAGTTTATCCTTCTTTTTTTTTGGCTTTGTTTCAGTTAGCAAATAGCATACAACAAAAGAACAAAGAAGTGTTGGCAGTACATGATTCAAAACACTTCCAAATTAAAATTTACTTACTCCCACCTCATTAACAATTCATTATGGTTACCATGAACTAAACAAAATAAGTTATATAACACAAGGGTGCTTTAAAATCAATTGAAACAAGTGCAAATGAAGAACGTGTATATCTTGATTCCAATGCGACAAATAGGATTTCTCTTGATAAGCGAGAGATCCACCTTAGGTCCAAGGAGATCACGGATGTCATCAATTCCGTACAATATCATGGTCGGTCTCTTAAGGGAGAGTACTCATGCAATGCATGCAATATCCTCATGGAGTCCCATCAGACGCAACATCTCCGGTCTGAACATGCCAGAATTTCCAACCTTAACCCATATTTTGAAGCCTTCATGATATATATGAATTTCCATACTGGGTTTAGTATAGGGATTGTAAATGAGTTTGAAACAAATGTTCTTCTTATCTAGCCTTTCGAAGAAGTCGGGCAAGATTCCCATCAAATCACAAAGAGTGAGCCATGGATCACATACAAAACCTTCAATCTTAAGCAACTCTGCAAAATGGGTTCGACCTGGAGATTCATTTTGGAAGACACGGTCAATAGAAGAATATCATTTTGGTTTAAAAGTTCGACTCTGTGAAAGCTGGTACATCATACTTGCAGAAACAACAGTTGTATGCATGCCAAACACATGAAAGCATGCATGTTTGGTATCTAAGGCACTTAATTCATAGTTTTACGCACCAATAATTCAAGCAGAAATTCTTTGACTATGATATTTAACTGCATAAAAACCGCTCACTCACAACAAAACCCATAAGTGAGACCCGTGTTTTTCCTTGTAGGGAGGACCCACCTTTTATGTGTGTGAGCGGTTTATACATGGTTTAATCACAGTTCATGCGTATTGATAGTGGAAAGAAAACACTTGGCTAGATCTAAGGACTGAAAAGTAGAAATTAGTTCTACAATTCTATGTTTTCGTGTGAGATTTACATCACTTACCTAAAAACGATTTACGGCAAAGACGGAGGGACCTAGGTGTAAGTGGGGTCTGAGTACCCACTTGTTTTTGAGATTTTCTTAGAGCATCTCCAACAGTGGGTGATGCAAATCCTACGTAGAGTTTTTATTTAGATCCTTAGAGCCTCTCCAATGGAATGTGTGTGAAGGAAAAAGTCTTAATCCACATAGGATCCACAACAATATTTATAAAAAAACATCTCCAACCCATTGATGTGAAGATGATGTGGCAAAAATAAAGTTAAACATCCTCTAGGTGAACCTCTAGTTTTAGACATTCACTTAGAGTATGTCTTCCCATCCTAGACACTTTTATTAATAAACATTATTGAAAAATAAAAATGGAAATGATTTTAACCAATTATATGCCTAAAAATAAGGTAAAAAAATAATTGAAAACTTTATGGGTTGGAGATACAACTTTATTTTTCCTAATATTTAGAGCATCTCCAACGGGACTCTCTAGACTTCCTATTTTCACGGCCACATAGGATACATTCTCTTTTTAACAAAATTCATTCTCTAACGGAAGCTTGGGCTAGGATGTGAAGATGAGTTGCAGAGACGGTTAGATCAACATCCTTTAACTCATCCTCTATTTTCAAAGGTTCACTTCAAGGATGTGAAGATTACGTGTCATTAACTTTTTCCTAACTTTTTTGAATAATTAACTTTTGATGATTTAGTTTAATATTATTTGACCAATCATATTCATACAACAAGGCAAATAGTTTGTTTCACAAAGACTCCGTTGGAGATGAAATTTTTAAACCTCCTTTTATTAAGGAAATCTTGTTGCAAGATAATATGAAAATGTCTTCCCAAGACTACCAGGGAAAGGTCCCGTTGGAGATGCTCTTAAGATTTTATGCTCAAAGGATGACTTAGAAGTGATGCCCCATTGTAAAATATTCATATTCACCATTGGAGAAACTCTTATTTGCGAGGTTATATATCCTGGCGTTTTTAGGGGCCAACAAAAAAGATTTAGGGGCCAACAATAAAAAAAAGGGTCACCCAAACGTAAAGTGAGTTACCCCTTATCTCGCATATTTCTTAATGGGAAAATTGCCCTTACATATTCATAGGTTTACATTGTTACTCGAACCTCCGAATATAGAGTGGCCCAAAAAATCAAATTTTGGAAAAAAACTCAAATTTCCAAAATGAAGAACACGACTACATTCGGGAGATAAAAATCATGATTATCTCCCGAATGTGGGAAAAACAAAAAAAAACCTAGAAGTAACTCATAATCGGACGACAAGTATCTCATTTGACCTACGAATATTTTTTGGCTCCCAAATGAGAACCACCATGAGCCTCGACATATAGAGCCTTGGCACTACTATATTCGGAGGTTTATATTGTTACTCGAACCTCCGAATATAAAGTGGCCCAAAAATCAGATTTTGGAAGAAAAAAAACTCAAATTTTTGAAATGAAGAACACGACTACATTCGGAAGATAAAAATCATGATTATCTCCCGAATGTGGGAAAATACAGAAAAATCCTAGAAGTAACTCATAATCGGAAGACAGGTACCTCATTTGACCTCTGAATATTTTTTGGCTCCCAAATGAGAACCACCATGAGCCTCGGCATATAGAGCCTTGGCACTACTATATTCAGAGGTTTATATTGTTACTCGAACCTCCGAATATAGAGTGTCCCAAAAATCAGATTTTGGAAAAAAAAACTCAAATTTTTGAAATGAAGAACACGACTACATTCGGGAGATAAAAATCATGATTATCTCCCGAATGTGGGAAAATACAGAAAAACCCTAGAAGTAACTCATAATTGGAAGACAAGTAACTCATTTGACCTCCGAATATTTGTTGGCTCCCAAATGAGAACCACCATGAGCCTCGGCATATAGAGCCTTGGCACTACTATATTCGGAGGTTTATATTGTTACCAGAACCTCCGAATATAGAGTGTCCCAAAAATCAGATTTTGGAAAAAAAACTCAAATTTCCGAAATGAAGAACATGACTACATTCGGGAGATAAAAATCATGATTATCTCCCGAATGAGGGAAAAAACAGAAAAACCCTAGAAGTAACTCATAATCGGAAGACAAGTAACTCATTTGATCTCCGAATATTTGTTGGCTCCCAAATGAGAATCACCATGAGCCTCGGCATATAGAGCCTTGGAACTACTATATTCGGAGGTTTATATCGTTACTCGAACCTCCGAATATAGAGTGGCCCAAAAATCATATTTTGGAAAAAAAATCAAATTTCCGAAATGAAGAACACGACTACATTTGGGAGATAAAAATCATGATTATCTCCCGAATGTGGGAAAATACATAAAAACCCTAGAAGTAACTCATAATCGGAAGACAAGTAACTCATTTGACCTCCGAATATTTGTTGGCTCCCAAATGAGAACCACCATGAGCCTCGGCATATAAATCCTTGTCACTACTATATTCGGAGGTTTATATTGTTACTCGATCCTCCGAATATAGAGTGTCCCAAAAATCAGATTTTGGAAGAAAAAAAACTCAAATTTCCGAAATGAAGAACACGACTACATTCGGGAGATGAAAATCATGATTATCGATCTCCCAAATGTGGGAAAAACAGAAAAACCCTAGAAGTAACTTATAATCGGAAGACAAGTAACTCATTTGACCTCCGAATATTTGTTGGCTCCCAAATGAGAACCACCATGAGCCTCGGCATATAGAGCCTTGGCACTACTATATTCGGAGGTTTATATTGTTACTCGAACCTCCGAATATAGAGTGGCCCGAAAATCAGATTTTGGGAAAAAAAACTCAAATTTTCGAAATGAAGAACACGACTACATTCGGGAGATAAAAATCATGATTATCTCCCGAATGTGGGAAAAAACAGAAAAACCCTAGAAGAAAAAAATAAAACAAAATTCGTTCAAATACTTTGACATTCGGAGGCATACTTCTTATTTTGTCTACCGAATGCATTCGGGGGATAAAAATAATATATTACCTACCGATTATGTAAGGGCAATTTTGTCATTAAGAAATATGCGAGATAAGGGGTAACTCACTTTACGTTTGGGTGACCCTATTTTGTTTTATTATTGGCCCCTAAATCTTTTTCTATTGTCCCCTAAAAACGCCAGGTTATATATATGTAGTAAAAATAGTAATGTTTTTCTCATGAACCATCTCCAGCAGTGTGGGGTGTTAGTTTTATGATTTGTCTTTTTTGGATAAAGATAAAACTGATTCATTTTTTCCTATTGGTTTAGAAAAATTTATTTACAATAATAATTAAAAAAAAATCAAAATGATGACATGAAGGTTATTCCCAAGGAACGCGTAATTGGGGGATATGGAAACTAATTGGGGGATATGAATTACTTCTCCCAACCAAAGGTGGCTGTTAAGGGGTGTTTTTGGGTCCTAAAATACTAAAACACCCTTAGATTAATTAAAAACATTATGAAAAGACTGTTATGCCCTTTCTCCTAAAACATAAAAATCAAATAACCAAATTCATATATCCCCCAATTCCCATTTGTACCGGCACAGTTAGGGTTAGGTTTTGAAGAAAAAAAATCTTCATCTTCTTCATCCTCGTTCATTCTTCATCGACGATTAATCGTTGAGTCAAAAATTTCTTCATTGACTAACCTACCATAACCATGCCTCCGAGAACCAAATCAAAAGCAAAAGCGAGAACCAAATCGATTGCTCAACAAACACATGAACAAAGAATCGAGAACATTGCTCACCAACTAGAAGAGGACGAAGCAGCGAACTCGGATGATCAACCAATCATGGCTTCTCTGAGAAGGTAAGTGATTTTTGAACTCATTTATGATTGTTTTAATCGATTTGTAGCCATGGGTTTAGGTTAGAATCTCCAACAATAGCTGAAACTGTCCAGTTACAGAGAGTATCGGCATTGGATCTTGGTTTGAATACCAAGCCGGTTTAGGTACCGACATAGAATTTGGGTCGAATACCATACCGGTTTAACTTCCTGAAACTGAATTTTTTTTACCGGCATACAATTATGGTTGAATACCATACCGGTTTGAATTACTAAAACTTAATTTCTAGAACCTACATACGAATTTGGTTGAAGCCTATGCCGGTAGTCAACTAAAAACACACAAGAACCATTTCTTGTACCGGCATTGTATCTAGGTTTATTGAATGCCGGTACTTAAAAACCGGCATGGGATACTTCCGTTCGCATATGCCGGTAGTGCACTTAAAACATACAGGAACATCACTGAAATTGTGCTCAATACCGGCACACAATTTAGGTTCCATAGGATACCGGTACAACGATACCGGCATTGGTTTGTTTAAGAGTTTGCATGCCGGTTCCTAAACTTCCATGAATTTTCTTATGTTTGTTTTGTTTGCTTATGTTATAGGTCAAAATCCAAAGAAACGAAGAAAAATAAAGGTCTTATTCTCACTAAGAGAAGGAGGAAGGACGGTATTGATACTCCTTAGTCCCTGCCTCCACGGGGGAAAGACGCAGGTCGCAAGAAGTGTTTGGGGTGTCAAGCAAGAGGGTAAATTTGGGAGAGTGGTGGTGAACTTAGTGCACTTGTAATCCGTGAAGGTACAGTTGAGGACGATGAGCATGATGAAGGGGAAGTGATGGGGAAGATGATGAGGTTCATCCAAGTCAATTAGCAAGCCAAATCAAAGTTGGTGGGATGAGTCAACAACCAACACAAGGAAAGGGCAAGGGCAAGGGCAAACACAAAGTTAAAGGTTGTCACCTTCCTCACATTGATGACATGATACCCGACCGCGATGATGGTAAAATTTGGGGTCAAGCTCCGGAACCGAAAGTACTCTTTGGGTACAAGCACTCTTGGGCTCGTACTATCTTTCAAACCTATGTAAGCATTTTTTTTATTTTGTGCATGTGTATTGTTTTATCTTTTACATCATATCTTAATCGTATTATCTCCTATTTGTAGGATCATACTAAGGTTGTGCGTGTTTTCCGAAACTAAGCCGCGGATGAGTGGAAATTGTCGTTGGAGCATGAAGATGTACAAACATTAGTAAAGAACTCTGGTCTGTATTCTTTGGTTGAAAATTACGTGAATCTAGAGATTGTGACCATCAATTGCTTTGTCGAAAGGTATCATGGTGAAACTGATACAATGCACTTCCCGTTTGGAGAGATGACCTTGATTCCTGAAGATGCTCATGACATTCTAGGCTTGAATGTTATCGGCAAATAAATTTCAGAAGGAGTTGAGTCTCGGGACCTAGATTGGATGAAGTTGCACGATTTGACTAAAAAGTTGTTTGGTTGGGACTTCAAAACTTCTTCGGATAGCTTTTATGTAGCATCGAACGTAAGTAAGACACAGACATTCAAGCTGACGATGCTTAAGAATATGTTTGAAAATACAAAGGCTAGAAGCTTGGAGGATGGATGATACCCTTCACAGATTCGGTATACAGCCGTCGTGTACCTGTTATACATCTTGGGCACTAGGGAATTCCATGACACTAATGGAAACAGGGTAAGTGCAAACTTTCTCCAGTACCTTGACCCATTGGAAGGTGTCTATGGCTATTCTTGGGGCACCGTGGTCATGGCACATTTGATGGCGGAGATGAGAATGGCTTCATTGGCTAAAGCAAAACAATTTTTCGGGAATTTCACTCTACTCCAGGTACAAATTTCTTTAATCTATGCTCACATGTATATTGTTCACATGTATTTTTTTAACTTATGTTCACATGTATATTGTTCACATTGGATTAGGTGTGGTGTTATGAACACTTCCCAACCTTGTTCAAGGACTGCCAATTCTTGAAGATCAAAGACCTTCCTGAACCCGATACCCTAGATCTCAGAGGTTCGAGTTTAACAGTAATTCGAAGCCCAGTAACAAAGGTCGAGTCATCGATATGAGATTGGATCTGGATGCTATGAGGAAGGAAGATATTGTGTTCGACACTTATAAGGAGATTAGAGGATACCGTCAAATTCCAAGAGATGTTGCATTTTACAATGGGCCGTTGTACCACCCAAAAGGATACATCATGGCCGATCCATGTCGTGTGATGCGCCAACGTGGATTTAAGCAATTATCCCGTTTTTGGTCAGCCTCTGATGATAATTATCTTCTTTACTTTTCTCGGTGCAATTTAACTCCCAACAAGTTGCATGTAGTGTATGATCCAGAACCAGAACCAACACATTGGAGGGAAAAAGAGCCATGTCGTTTGGTAGATATTAGTAAGTGGGAGATTGCGGAAAATGGTTATGAATTTGATGACAGATACATGAGGGATTACTTGGAATGGTCACATCCTTATGTCATGTTACCTCCCTCTGTTGTAGCTCCACACCAAGAAAACCCTCCTGTTGAAATTCCTCCACTTCCACAACCTATGATGGCCCAACTTCTTACGACTTTCGGAATGGTGGTAAGTTTTATTAATTGCTTATATTCATTAAATGTAAACATAATCATATATTAACATATATACTGATTATGTGTTTGATGTATTAAACTAGCGATGTCGGTTTGGAAAGGTTACGAAGATGTTAAGTTGCAAGCACAAGGACGGAGTGGTGTTATCTCTTCAATAAATCAAGGAACTCGAGGAAAAGCTTCATAGAATTGAAGAAACCGACCCTACTGTCAAAGTTATGTTTGGGGAAACAAGTAAGGCGTCGACCCAAAAGAAACAAAAGACCAATTTAGTGGAAGAGAATTGATGACAATTAGTGATGGTTAACTCTTTAGTTCTTTGGTTACGTCAAAAACAATTTCAAACTTGTTTTGGTTTGTACTGTGGGTTAACTCCTTAGTTCTTTGGTTTATGTTGAACATGTTTAGATTTCTAGTTTGAAAGTTAAAATGTTCCGTCATAGTAGAGCTCAGTTTTAGAAATACCGGTGCACATACCGGCATATACAGAATGCTCAAAACACTGCCGGTACTTTGTCCAGACATAGAAATTTCTATGCCGGGTCAATCAGTTTAAATTATTTGGTTCCTGTATAGAAACCGACATGTACCAGCATTGTGTTGTTTTCTAAGGTCCATGCCGGTATATCAAAATTCCAAGTACTCTTAAATATGTGACAGAAAACCGGCATAGTAAGATTCATTTTGAAAATGCCGGTATTCAAAGTATCCAAATACTATTACAGAGTTGACATAAAACCGGCATAGTTGTATTGATTTCCACAATACCGGCACTCTTCTTAATTCATTTCAAATTCTCTTTTATTTCGGTCTGAATTAATCGATTACATTGGATTGGAAACTTTAAATTTGAAAAATAGTGAATGGATTGCACTTAGTTAGAGATAATCTATTTCCATCCCTTTTCAACAATTGCGGAGCCTTTGAGCATTTCCCTAATATGTTCAAAGACATCGTCTGGGATGGGGGTGTCAAGGATCATCCTCATTGGATCTTCTTCTTTTTCAACATATTCCTTTCCCTTCATATAACACCCATCACACCCATCGATAGGCTTGCATTTGCCCTTGTGGTTTTCTCTTGACTCTGCTAGTTCAACAGCTTTGTCATACCATTGAAACTCATCACACTTTGGGTGATTCAAACACCTTAGAAACATTCTTTCATTTTCAGAATCATCAGTTTTTGCAATCCAAAACCGGTGTATCCCATCACAGCTTCTACACTTTGAATAAATAAATGGACAGTCCATGGCTAGGTGAGAAGGTGACTTGCAAATTTGACACTTGCAATGATGACTATGTAAGACAAAATTATATTAGTTATCCGTCATAGTATTGAAGAGTATGTTGTTAGTAAATATACTTACTTTGCAAATAGAGGTAGATGATGAATCCCCCATTCTTTGAACCGTGCTTGCTTTCTTGAGAGAATGATTTTTGTTATTTGGTGCTTAGTTTGTGTAGTTTTTTCCAAAGGAATGCGGGATGTTATATAGAAATGAAGCTCCAACGGTCATATTTTAAAAAAACTAGCCGTTTTTTTTCTTCGAATTTTACCCATTCCGGCATAGAGGTTATTATACATTGTATGCCGGTATTGTAGGCATATTTGGGTCGTTTCCTGTAAAGAAATTCCGCATTACCGGCATGATCGTTTTATAACATTAAGTGCCGGAACATAATACCGGCATAGTGTTACTTCCTCCTACATATGTCGGTGCCAGAAATTGAATGCCTAACGGCTAGTTTTTTAAACCATACACTAGAAAACATTAGTTCCGGCGTGGGATCTAAGTTACTTAGAGTGCCGTCACTAAAGTGGAAAAGAGCCGTTATGTCCACATCTATTTAAAGGAATGGATACACCCATTGCACTTGATACCTCAAAGATATATCTCCGATGGATTATCAATCACCAGCTGCCAAGTTCATCAATTCCCTCAAAAAATAAAAACGTATGAGGAACATATTGTTCACTCCAACAGGAAATCAATCATCAACCACGAGCAACTCCGTTGCCACAATACTAGATAAACTAAGAAGGAAGGAAGAAACCACCAAGTCAATTGCCGCAATGGAAGAAGAGATAATTAAGAGAAAAAGAGCAAGCAAATCTTGAACTTTATCGTCAAAAATTAGATAAGATAAAAGCGGAAGCTGAGGAAGTGGTTAAGCATCAAAAAGAAGCTAAGATAGAAGCAGATGTTGAGGAGGAAACATAGTGGATTAGATATTACTACATAGTATAGAATTTGCCGGAGGATCAACGCCCTTCAGATGTTTTTTGGGGCCTTGTAAGGACTGGTTCTTACAAGCATAACATGTTTGACGGTAAGAAACGCAAAATTGAATATGTTGATCAAATAGTATGCATTCGAACAACTGCACTCATCAAATCATGTCTCAAATACAATGAATTTCTTGCAAGATACAGTGGTGATAGGTATGAAGCGCAGGATGCATATACGAAGTGGAGAAAAGAACCTTTTAGGCATTTCGAAGCTGCTTTTCTTGTTGAATCTCGTTCCAATAAATGATGTTAGGTGTATTTTGCTTGAGAGATTTCATTCTATGTGTAACATTGTTTATGTGTTTATACTTTATTCCCTTAAATGATGTTAGTTGGAATTTGCTTGAGATCTTATGTTTGTGCTTAATGATGTTTATTTCTTCAAGTTTCTTTCAAATACCGGCAACCCCGATGAGTTAATTTGAATGCCGGTCTCGTAAAACCGGCATCATGGATATGTTTACACTCTATGCCGGTTTTACCACACTAAGAAGTTAAAAAAATCATGAACTTCTAATACCTACATAATCGGTATGTAATTGTCCATGCCGGAATTATGACGGTTACAATTTCATTCAACTTTTTTGACGGTTACAATTTCATTCCACTAATTTGACGGTTACCAAATCTTTAATGAGTCATTGGAAGGTTACAAAATCATCGGTTTCTTTAATGGCTCGTCGGTTTCAAACTACTCATGCTATATAAGTGACGGTTTTGGAAAGAAAAATATTCGATCTATCCAATCTCTCCCTATTTTTTTCATCTTCTATACCAAATCAATGGCTCGTCGCAAATCTCGTGATAAACCCAATCCAGAAATACCTGTTGATGCCCAACAAATTCCTGAAGAGTCTCTTGGTGAGGCGGACGTAACAGATTTGATTCGGTAAGTGATATATAACACAGAGTCTCCTTTTGAATTGAAGTACTTTTAGGGTTTATCCCATAATATATAACACAAAGTAAAACTTGCTAGGGTTCATGATGGATTGAAAATTCTGCTTAGGGTTTTGAAATTGCATTCTAGTAAAATGAAATTCTAGTCAATTGAATTCAATTTAAAAATCAAAAAAAATAATGTTAAGAACTCTGTTAAAAATTCCAGAAAACTGGCTTAGCTTTATAATTTAGGTATGCCGAAATCATACCGGCACTATCAAATTTTCCTTATCTATGCCGGTTAGTGTTCCGGCATTCACGGTATGGTAACATACCATGCCGGTTTTATTTCCCTAAAATTTTTAAATCTCTGGATAGAATTCAACCAAAACCGGCATGTGTCATATTAATATTTTCGATGTCGGTATATGTTCCGGTACTCAAGGTATGGTAAAATATTATACCGGTTTTTGTTTCATACGTCTTATAATTTTTTGTATAGAATTCAATATAACCGGCATCGAGTTATTTATGGCCGATAATGCCGGTATGGGTTCCGGCGTAGTTTATATGTCTATGTAATATGCCGGTTTTCTGTGTGTTCCTTTTTTATGCTGGCATCCATTATATAACTCAGTTTAACGTGTTGGAACATAGGTCTCACGCACCAATAAAGGACAAAGGAAAAGGAAAATTTGTTGAAGAATCAAAACGTAAGTCTTCTCGACGTAAACGTCAAAATCCGGCTACTGCTAAGGTCACAATTCGGGATCATCCTATAAGCGACTCAACCAGCACTGATGATGATGATAAGTGGGAAACTCCACCAGAACCGGACCTAGAAGGTGGCTCATCCTCACAAGCAGGTGGCTTAGGACAAACTGATGATGAAAAGGCACCCCCACCTCACTTCCCTGATAAGTACGACTTGATTCCTGACAGCAATGATGGCAAACATTGGGGTCAACCGATAAACCCGCAACTTTTATTTTCATATAAAGACTCTTGGGCTCGATGGATCTATCAAACTTATGTAAGTCGTTTGAAATGAGGTTATTATATTATTTACCTGTGATCAATTTAATTAACTTCGTTGTGTTTTTATAGGACCACAGGAAAGCCTAACGTGTTAGCCGCCATCAACAAGCAGATGTGTGGCTTTTGGAGGATGAGTGTTCGGCTGTTCAAGAAATAGTCAAAGCATCTGGGTTGTATCCTGCGATATAAAATTATGTGGCCACTGATACTATCACGACAAACTGCTTTTGGAGAGGTACAACCTACAGTACTTGGATCCGTTGGAAGACGTTCATAAGTATTCATGGGGCACTACATTCTTGGCACATTTTTTGGCAGAAATGCGTCGAGCTTCCAAGGCGAAAGGCCGTCAATTTAATGGGAATTTCACTGTGATTCAGGTATAGTGAACAACATAGTTTGTTATTGTTATCATTACATTTGTTAGTTTCCAACTATTTATATTCTTATACATTTTATGGGCACAGGTGTGGGCTTATGAACACTTCCGAGATTTGTTCATAGGGTATAAAGGATTGGAGGTTTGGTGTGATTATCAACCGAATATGGCTCTAGCTCAGAAATACTACTTCCACAATACCCTTTCGCCTAACAAGAAATGGTTTTTAGAAATGAGATTGGCTTTGGACTCGTTTTCTGTGGAAGATGTTGTGTTTGACCCTTATAGGAATGTCAGAGGAGTTCACCTTCAGAGACATGAAAATGTTTCATTTTACAACGGACCGTTATTTCATCCAAAAGGATTTGTTATGCATAACCCTCTCCGTGTGATGCGCCAACTCGGTTACAAGCAGAAAGATCTCACGGATACATCTTTTCATAAATATTCTCATGACTTTACTAAATGTCAATCATATGAGAACCATACTCTGGTATGCTACGACCCAGAACCTATTCTTGCATATTGGATCGAAAGGGAAGAAGAAGAACTTGTACTGGATACGGATGATTGAGAATTATATGAGAACGGTTTTGATAGTGAACCAACATTCCTAAGCGTCCATCTACAGTACTCGCATCCTTATGTTGTACGCCCGGATACGGTAGAGGTCCCTCCACCACCTGCACGTCCCTCCACAACTCCAGATACTGTACCCGGACTTCTACAGCTCGTTACGTTGTTGGTGCGTTCATTACTATTCTCTTAATATATATATATCAACTTATAAAATTGTACATACTAAATACATGTTTAAAAATTCCTTCACAGCGTCAGCGGCTTGGAAATCTGTCAAAATTCATTAAGAAAAAGACCAAGAAAGGAGTGGTGCTGACCCTAAAAGAAATGGAGAAACTCGATGAAAAGATAGACAAAATCGAAGATCCAGAGGCAAAAGACTTGTGGGACGAAAAGAAGAAGAGGGCAACAAGAAGCCAAGAACTGAGTGATTTTTTATTTCTTTTAGAATATTAGTTTGGTTTATGTTTGTTTGTGTGGCTTGGTAAACTTTGAACATCTCTGTTTCATTTGTTTTCGGTTTGGAACATCTTAACTTCACATTTGGTTTGTTTAAACTTTGCTTATGTTATTTTATGTGTCTTGAAATTTGCATTTTCTAAGTTTTTATTTTCCAAAACCGGCATAGTCAATATCGTGAGTTCTACACCAGAGCTATGTTTAGTTCCAGAATGAAAAAAAAAAAAAAAAGAGTTCCGGCATGGTGGATAACGCCACAACCATGCCGGTACTCAAACTTTACCTTGTTAATCAACTATATATGTGTATTACAGGCAGTGTTATGCTTTTTTTTTACAATGCCGGAAAGGGAAAAAATATATCTGTGTACTTATGGTGTTATTCTGGCACAAAAGAGAACATATATTGCAACGCCGGTACGAGTACCGGCATAGTAAAGTTTGAATCAAATCACACTGGAACGTACATGGCATATGGTTTAATTATTATAATTCAAACTTCCAAAAAAACAAAAGGTGGCGTATTAGTAAACCACATATATCCAAATTACTCATCTTCGCTTCCACACGTATGAAGTTTCAACTCCTCCTCTTCAAGAGGTTTCTTTGATAAGGCCAGCGCATCCCATAATTGGTGATTCTCCTCATTCAATGCTATCCATCCCTTCCATATATTTGGATGTAGTTCCTTGTTTTTAACCATCCCACAAACAGGTGGAAATGGACAATTGTCCTTGAGTTTTAGAATAACGAAATGATTGCCGTTCACGTACGCCAAAACAACTCTTCTCGTCTTAAGGGATCCCTCGCATTTTTGCCACTTTGGTGTAAATGTTGTGACTATGGTGGGGGTAAAATAATGAACAACACAATTAAATGTATCCGCTACTATATGCCAACAAAGCGGCATCATCATCCAATATTGAGTAGGAAGAAATGCCATCTCCTGCTCGGGTCCTAACACTCGAACACACATATCATCAAACACCTCTTCGTGACCAACCAATTGCTCATAAAATCTCCTCTTCTTCACAAGTTTATCGGCCATCCTCATTCTAGCATATCATCATGGTGTCATTCCTTTATGTACAACCGTCTCGAAGATTCCTAATTGTTCGGTCACGGCATGATAGCCACAATTTCCATATCCATCGACATCATCCGTGTACACAATAAACTCGCGAATAACCTCAGGAAGTTGGTCTATGTAAGACTCTATCTTCGTATGGTAGTGTCTATAAGTCCTACCCGTTTGCGAATCCTTATACATCGTCATATCACCAACTTTTATCTTAATTATATCCAAACCATCCTCTACAATCCCTACACTCCAAATGTCTTTGGTATTAGACGGGAGAATATTCTTCCTTGGCCTACCCCTACCCCTTTTCCTTTGAACCTAGGATACATCGACTATTGGTGTAGGTTCGGAATGCTCACCTTGTTGCCCTTGGTTGCTTAATGTTGGTACCTTCGGCGGCCTTCCCCTTTTCCTTTGAACCTCGGATACATCAACTATTTATGTAGGTTCGGAATTCTCATCTTGTTGTCCTTGGTAGCTTAATGTTGGTACCTTCGGCTGCCTTCCCCTCTTTCCTTTGAACCTCAGATACATCAACTATTGGTGTAGGTTCGGAATGCTCATCTTGTTGTCCTTGGTAGCTTAATGTTGGTACCTTCGGCGGCCTTCCCCTTTTCCTTTGAACCTCTGATACATCAACTATTGGTGTAGGTTCGGAATGCTCACCTTGTTGTCCTTGGTAGCTTAATGTTGGTACCTTCTGCGGCCTTCCCCTTTTCCTTTGAACCTCGGATACATCAACTATTGGTGTAGGTTCAGAATGCTCACCTTGTTGTCCTTGGTAGCTTAATGTTGGTACCTTCGGCGGCCTTCCCCTTTTCCTTTAAACCTTTGATACATCGACTATTGGTGTAGCCTCAGAATGTTCACCTTGTTGTCCTTGGTAGCTTAATGTTGGTACATTTGGAGGCCTTCCCCTTTTCCTTTGAACCTCCGATACATCGACTATGGGAATAGGTTCGGAACTCGTCGATTGTTGTTGACTTGATATTGGTTCCTTCCTCGGCCTACCCCTTTTGTTTGGAACGGGCGTTTCCGCGAATCTTGCTTCTGAAATCTCACTTGAACATAGATCTCGTTTTTTAGTTGCCACGAGTTCCTCTTCATGTCGAGTCATTTGTTTGAATTATTTTCTTTGTTTCTTCCTTGTAATTTTAGTTTGTGGTCTACCCGCCGGATCTCCCTTTGTTGGCTCTTCACTTTGTGATATCCATGGTCGTGTAATTAGTCTTAGTTGGCTCAACAATACTTGTCGGCTAGCCGAGTTTCCACATGAGTAAGCTTCATAAAATTCTTGGGCCTCCTTTGTATCCCATGGTGATTGTACGGGACCTTCGGTAGGGGGAAGGTCGAAAGATAATTTCTTCCAAAAAGGATCAATAACATCAATAGGTATCACTTCTTCATACTTCACAAGCATATGATGACACGGAAGCCCCAATGAAGACATGTCGGGACAAATACACACATCACCCGGTTTTCCGTAATTTTTCTCATATTGCATTTGTCTCATCAAATGTTTTATTGCCCAACGGGAGACGTTAAACTCTATTCCTTGGAGAAACTTAGTATGTTGAAGAAATTGAGTCATCCTTTCCATTGAGCTTTTCTCAAAAGCCTTCTTGATCCTATCGATATCGGCCTTAAAGTGTTGCTCCATTGCCTCGATGATCGTAACCACGTTTCCCTGTTCGGACTGGATGAGATCTTTAAATCTCCCATGAGAGGACTCCGCTATACTAGTTGCTTCATTCCCGTAATGTCTATAACGATTTTTCCACGCACACACACATTTTTCCTTGAACTTATCCAACAAATTATCCCGACAATATGAGACGGCACTTGGATACACTTGGATACACTTCGTTATATTTGGCAATAAACATGTTCAATCTCTTTTCATACATGTCCTCGGTAAGAGACCAATAAACTTTCTCCCAATTATTTAAAAATTCCAACCACATTTTATGATTTTCATCGTGTTCTTTGTCGACTCGCTCTTTAATCTTTCCTCTTTCATTTTATTCTTCTTCGGGTGATAGTTTCTCTTTGCGAACATCTTCCTCTAGTTGAGCAACCATTCTTTTCTTAATATCAGCCTTAGAGGGTTCAAACAAAGCATGACAATATTTTTTCACATTTTCACCTATATGATATATACATAGGAAATTTTGTGCATCCGGATATACATCGGATTTGGCATTCATTAGTGCGTCAAATTGATCGGTTATGATGACCTTCGGAAAACGATTTTCTGGGAACAATAATTTCAATTGTCGCAATGCCCAATGATAATTGTAATCCCTCTCATTTTCCATTAAACACCAAGCCAATGTGAATGTTACCTTGTCCGATGTTTGCCCCACGATGTTGAACAACGGCATGTTGTATTTGTTTGTCTTGTAGGTGCAGTCCATCATAAGAACATCACAAGACGTATGAGCCAATTGTGAAAGCAAAGGATGCGAAATGAATATTTGAAGCGGCTTCTCGTCTGGACCTCTTTTAATGATACGCGTGTAGTTGTGATCCCAAACTATCTTCTCAAATTCTTGCATAACACTCCTCCCTTCCCATTCCAACCTTTTAATGGTTGCTTGTGCGCTATAAATTGTAGTGAGTGAAGAAACGTTTGTCTTATCCTTTTCCTTGAAGGTTCTGAGAATCACTCTTGGTTTGATACATGCTTTGGTCATCATCTTGACATCCTCGAATTGATCAGGTTTTAGCTTCGCAACTAGGGAGTGACCTTAAAAATCTTTCGGATCGGGTGGTTGTGACGGCCAAACCACACCTTACATTCCCATTCTTTTTCTTTTTCTTTTTCTCCTCTTAGGTAGAATACAAGTTTAAAGGAGCACTCATCCTTCCTCGTAATTGTATTGTATACCCTCTTAGTCTTCTTTTCATATACATAACTCTTTCTCTTATGGATATTTTTCTCATTGTATTTTCCACTTCTCTCGCAAACCATCTCAAAAAGAACATCTGAACGTTGGCTATTCCTCACTAAGACACACATGTTCTTAAGAGCCGTCGCTTTTGCCCAAGCAATTGCTTCCTTTTCAGATTTTATTCCCTACATAAGGACAACAATGGGAGATTACAAGCAAATCCCAACATAAAATTGTAAAAACTAGGTGAAAGTATTGTTTGGTATGTTACCCGAGGCATTTTATACTATTTCGACGTATCCCGATGGAGCGGTTTGGAGATTGGTTGATCGTTGTATGTCACAATCTAAGGAATGAATGAAAACAAAATTGGATAAGTTCAAAACCGGCATTGTCGATAAGTTAAGTAAACTGCTGGGATTAATAACCGGCATACATAGTAATTGACTCTCTATGCCAGTATTAAAACCGACATTCAAAGAATTTCATTTTCCATTCCGGGATAAGGTTCCGGCATAATAAGATCAAAGAAAGGAATGCCGGTTTTTAAGTTCAAAATATCATTAACTTCTGTATGTTTTTAATGTACAACCGGCATCCTCGACATTTAAGTTTCCATGCCGGTATGATAAACCGACATTGTATGTCATGTACTCATACTGCCGGTTTGAATATTCCATAGAATATTCGGTGGTGGGTAAAAAGTATAAATGTGTACCAGCATGCAATCTTGGTTTGAATACCGCGCTGGTTTGTTCTTGAACAGTTGGGGAATTTTGTCCCGGCATATAAATTTGTATGAATACAGTGCTGGTTATAGAGGTTCCGGCGTAGTATTCATACAACGAGCATGCCAGTACTAAGGTTTTTCGGACAGAAATGGCGGTTTCAAAAAAAATAATCAAATTTTCGACCTCTTTAAAGCATTACCTGTGTGTTGGGGACCTGGGGTTGCTTGTATGCTGAACATGTTTACTTTCTTGAGTTGGTTCTTCACAAAACCCTTCATGGTCACGAAAATCATGATTCAAAGGTGTTGGTTCATCATACAACAATTGTGAGTTGTTATCATTAACCGAAGATTGTTGTTGTAATTGAGTTAAAGATTCAGCAGCTGCAAGTCTCTCATCACAATCATCTTCCATTTTAAAAAAAAAAAATTCTACTCAAAAATTTTTTCCCTCCTTCTACTCTCAACTAACCCACACAAATTCAAATAAACATAAATACACAAATTATATCCCCCAAATCATTAATATTTTAATAATCATAATTAGTTACTAATCCTAATTAGTGAGGGTTAGATTAGGAATTAATAATTTAATTATATAAGGGGTAACCCAGCTAGGATATTTGGATCCCTATTTTGTCATTTAGCTATATCCCCCAATTAGTTTCTATATCCCCCAATTACGCGTTTAAACGAGGATCTAAGATCCTATGTGTCAAAATAAAACAAAACCCTCACCCTCTGTTGGAGATGCTCTTAGTATTATTATTTTTATTTATTTATTTTAATTCTTCTTAGCTAGTATTAAGTCTCGAGATAAGATTAGCTAGTAATTTTTACATAGGATTCTAGGAATATCTTGACATAAAGAATATTATTTTAATACGTAGTCATGTAATAAAAAAATGCATGCCCCCTTTGTAATCAGAATCTCCCACTTAAAAAAAAAAAATCTCCCATTTATGAGCATTTTGCAAGGAAATAGATATCCAAATTAAAATGATGCACGCCTTTCTTAAAATCGGATTCAGGTACTCATCAAAAGAATGCACGCCAATTTAATCAGAGATTCAGAATCATGTGAGATTTTCTTTATATTATTGTATTGTATAAATAAATATGCAATCAAAATGCTACATGTGTATTTGTCTATAAATAAAACATATATATTGTAGATAGTATTTGTAATCAACAAACATTATACCACTGTCTAAACTATATTATCTTGGGTTTTATGAGAGAAAAAAATCAGAAACCAGTATGCACTCTAAAGGGTGCACCCCAAATTTGAGGAAAATATGGTTTTTGCAATCAAATTTTTTCTTTAATAGATATGTATACACTAATGTTTGGGAATATGTGGTGCGGGAAAAACCAGGTTTCAGTGGCTACATAAATGGATCTTTTCAATGGCAGAGATTTTGTGATCGGATAGAAGTCGGATTCATGAAAAAGAAATTGTTGGAAACTGTTATAATTGAGGGACAAGAAGAAGATCTTATGTGCATTTAGGTATTAGTTAATCAATCTTTTCTTGAAAGTAAACAAGTGCAATGGATATTCTTAATCAAGACATGGTTCAGTTAATTGCAAGCCATTCGCATCCAGTAGGTTTCGCGCATTTTCGTGCAGTCCCCAGAGCAAACAGTGAGTTATTACCCGTTGTCAACAAAACCTCAAGGATCAAAACAAGCACACATCTCTCCACATGGTTCGTTTTCCTTACAAAGAATGATGCTGTTTTAAATTTTGTCGACCCGATGCACAATAACGAAAAGTACCTAATGAACCTCACGGGAATGCTTGCTGGTTTGACAACCTGTTTCCACAAGGCTGGGTGGTTGTTGATGTCAAAGGGCATGCTTACCTATTTTTTCTACAATCCTTTCATGAAAGAGACCATCAGATTGCCGGACGTCCCAGAGCCTTATATTTTTTTCTAGCATTTGTTTCATTTCTTTGCCAACTGCTTCAAATTGCGTAGTACTTGGTATTATACAAGCAATTGAGCTTGTGTTCATTAGAAGGGGTACTGCGTACTGCTATATGGAGCACTAGTCCCATACTAGATTATGATCCGAAGAAGTACGTGCCATGCTTTAACGTACCAGTTTTCTACGATGGGCGTGGCTTTCAAGAGAGTTTTATAACGGTACTCTAGAAGTTTTTAATTTAGCAGATGAGAGTATTGATGTTTTCAAGAGTACCCGTCCATTCACGAAACAGAATAAATGTAGCTGTTTCCTGGTGTAGTGTGAGGGAAATTTTTTGTTAGTGCGTTTTCAAATTCATGGTATGCCCATTACGGTATTTGGATTGGTCTGGGTTAAAGTTGAATGTTTGCGGAAGTATACGTTATTCTCGTGTATATCAGCGGTTGCTCCGAATAGTCGTATGGAGAATGTAGGTGTAAATTATACACAGATCCAGGTGGCGATATCCTAGGCCTGATACACTCAGATACGAAGAAACGCGAAGCATAGAAGGAAGATTAGGGGGCGCGAGATTTAAGGAGTCACGTGGATCGGGCGTGCAGACATCGGACAAGACTTGATCTGGACTTCTGATAAAGCTGATACAGACAAGACAGGGCGGGTCAAACGAGGTGATATGGTCAAAAGGGTAAGAAAGTAGGAGACGCATCGGCCAATCGTAAGGGCGGCAACCAAGACAAGCGACATCGGGCCATCGGAACACCAGACGAGGTCGGCTTGGATAAGAGACAGGCGAGGGATGAAGTCACATCGGCCACACGAGACAGCAGAAGTTGGCCCAACAACAGAACAGCAACTAGATGTAATGTGACCAACACCGTAACTTAGTTGTATGTGACCTCTTCTATAAATAGAGCGACTCGAATTCAAGAAGAGGCAGGTTGTAATCTTTGGGGAGAGAAAGAGAGAGAAACCCGAGTTAGCATTAGAGAGAAGTGAATGAGAAGTAAGTGCATCTTGTAAGGAAATCCCACTAAGAGAAACACCATTGTAACACCGCAAAGTAATAAGATTCATCCTTTCACCCCCGTGGACGTAGGTAATCATACCGAACCACGTATACCTTGTGTTCATGGTTGAGCGTTTACTTTCGTTTGAGAAGAGTAGTACATTTCTATCCTTTGGATGTAGTTTGTAGTAAAATGCATCTACATTCTGGCGCCTACTAAGGGGACACGACTAAGATCTCCGGATACCTTGCCATTAAAGTCTTCAGAGACGATCAACAACTCCTCAATACACGTTAATGTGTTGGAGTAGAAGCTACGATGAACTCTGTTGGCCGAAGTAATGGCTGCTTTGAGTCATTTACTGAGCATCTAAAGTCATAGTAGTAGCAGCGTCCTCTTAGCGTCTTCAACAGTTTGATCGACAGAGAAACTTCACGAGCTCACCAGCGACTAACAGTTCGGGTTAGAAGCTACGTGAAGAATCTGTTGAAGGGACGACTGTTTGTTCTTGATAATTGTGTGTTTGTTAGCGTTAAGCGAGTTGTTTTTAGCTGCGGTAAGAAGTTGGGTGCTCGGAGTTACCAAAAGTTAGCGTTTTAGATGTTTCATCGTATAGTGAACTGTCGATCTAGTATAAGTTTTAGCCGACGGTGAAGCGTAGGTCGTCGGAAAGGTCGTAATTAAATCTCGAGAAAGTGGAGTTAGTACAAGTTCAAATTAATTCTAGGGGATACTTGCCGTACTTTCTAAGCATCACGTGCATAAGATCAATGATTTGGAGCATGTAGAACAAAGGACAAACTAACTTAAATGCATAGGTCGAGTACGGAGAGCGACGTCGTACGGAGTGATAGTGACGGGGCAGTGAGTACAGCTGCAGATTCAGCATAAGACCAAAATAGGGAAGATAAACGGAACCCACCTGATAACCAAAGTTGACCCTGCATAGTGACAGTAGTCGTAGGGTCGAACGTTTCGCCTTTTTTGTCCGTGCATTTTGTTAGAAAATTCAGGTCGAAGTAAGGGGTTCTTTTTCGTATTTGCTGACGTAGGTACGGGCGATACTCGGCTTATCACGCGACGTAACTAATGGCTAGCACATCAGGGACGATAAGGATGTTAAGGAATCTCACGGTCACTAGCAGCAGCATGTAAGCAGGGATAACGGGGCCGAGGCAAGGGAACAGTCGACAACCACCGCCCGAGGAATCTCATGCAGCTGCGCGAGGGATGCCTGTTGTAAACGAGGAAGTAGATTTGGGACGGGACGATAACACCTTACCTCTGCACCAGATTATATTAACTCAGAGAAGAGCCGATCAAGTCGATGGACTTATAGCTTCAGACACCGATGACGATGAGGAAGCACTTGCGGCGCGAGCTCAGAGGCAATCAACGAGGCGACAAATTGAACACCAGGAAGCTTTGGGAAAGGAACAAGAGCGTCTTAGGCAGATTCAGTTGGGGCGAGCAATAGCAAGTGACATCGGCCCGACAACCATTCAAACTGCCAATAATATAACCAATCCAATACCGCGCCCACCACCCACATCAGCACCATTACAACCTCGGCCATACCAACCCAATGGACATTCCAGTCATGAAAGTACGGACCCGACGTTGTTGGCCATTTTGGAGAGTCAGAGGAGACAAGAAGCGGCACTGAGGGAACTCCAGCAGCGGAATTTATCCTTGGAGTATGAGAACTACCAAATGAGGAACCAACGGACCAGATCAAGAGGGTCGTCAAGCCGAGGAACATCGGGTTATCGTGGCCGATCCGATCACATGCCACCCATGATAGGGCAGAGTAACATTAATCGGCCCAATCAGTCAGGTCAGCCGCCATTACCTCCGGTTCCCCCAACGCAGAGATATGGACCACCCGAGGACTCGTCCACCGATGAAGAAAGGCGAGGAAGGGACGGGAGACAAGATCAGACAACTCAAGCCAAGCTTAAGGAGTTGGAAGCAAAAATCAAGCAACTTTCGGGCGGAAGCGAAGAGGATAAGCTGGCCGAGATTATGAGTGAAGCCGAGAAAACGCCTTTCTCTCAAGAATTGGAACAAATGCCGTTCCCACCTAAGTGTGCTTTACCTTCATTCCCCTCTAGATTCGATGGAACTGGCGATGCGACCGAACACCTTAAGATGTATACCATGTCACTGATCCAGTGGAGAAGTAACCCGGTAGTCATGTGTAAATTCTTTCCAGCTAGTTTGGAGGGCGAGGCACGAGATTGGTTTTATTCGCTCGCACCTGGTTCGATCAACGGGTACGATGCGCTAGTCGAGGCCTTCCTTGAGACCTATATGCATAACAGTCGACCTCGGCCAAGAATGAACAAGATGTTTACCCTCGCCCGAAGATTCAGAGAGCCATTGAGAACCTTGACCGACAGATGGAGGAAACTGTGTACCGAAATCGGGAAGGTACCGGTGGACCAAGCCATCTTTGGGTTTGAAAACGCGTTGGGGAGATCGGACCCCATTTGGATTTCCATGTTTTCTGAAAAACCTAAGACCTTAAAGGAGATGAGAAGAATGCAAGAACACTACATCGCCTTGGAAGAAATTCAGGCCGAATCAAGAGATAGAGGGGTACAAGAAGCCGATCTTGGAAGTCGGTACTGAAACTAAAACGGTCACGGACGACCATATCAGGCGATCAGAAAAATGATCGGACCCTCCCCCGAGGAGCAGTGAGAAGAGGGAATGGATGGACAAAGGGAAGAAGCCGAAGCAGGAAGCCCGATCGTATACCCCACTAAACGCTTCTTTGGAAGAGGTGTTCAAGGAAGTTGAGAAGAGGAGCGACATCAACTACCCAGCATCGAGGGGGGTACAGTTCCAAGAGACCAGAGATCACCCCGAAACACTGTCACTACCATCAGATAGGGGCCATTCCACCAATAACTGTCGAGAGGTGAAAGATATTGTTCAACACCTTATCCGCGATGGATATTTGAGGAAGTATGTCCGCCACCCCCTTCGACCGGAAGCAGCACCCGATGCGCCAGTTCATCAAGTCCGCATCGATAGGGCGAACCAATTCGTAAACACCATTTCACATTAGGCTATGCAAAACTACGCTCTCGGCCCAGTAATCACCACTAGGATCCATAAAAGGGATCGTGATGGTAAAGAGGTATTTAGCGTAGCCAAGTCTATTCCCATGGAACCCTGGATGATGGTGCCCATATTGTTTCGGCTAAGGATGTCCCAAGAAACGGACAGCACACAGCGATCCACTAGTCATCACACTGTTGATTGAAAAGTGGGGAGTAAGAAGGATTCTTGTAGATAGTGGGAGTTCAGTCGAGGTACTGTTCTACGACACGTTCAGAAGAATGAAACTCTCAGACGATATGCTCGTCCCATCCACATACCGTATCTACGGATTCAACGGCACAGTAACCATCCCGAAGGGCGAAGTAACTTTAAGAGTTTCAGATAGTGGTGGCTACCTCGACACACTAACCACTTTCTGCGTAGTCGACGTCGCTTCACCTTATGAAGCCATTATCGGGTGCCCATGGATTGCGGGGATAAAGGGCGTGGCATCGGCCTACCATCAAAGGTTAAGGTTCCCGACTTGCAAGGGAATAGCGGAAGTTATGGGCGACTTTCAGGAGGCACGACAATGCATGAAAGTTGACATAGAAATAAATGAGCATCGGCGAGCTCGGCAAAGGCAAGAAAAGAACAAAGAAAAGGAAGTGAAGGCAGCAAAAGAATTGGAGGAGGAAATTTCTCAAGCGGTCCTGGCACACGAAACGCGAGAATAGGACCCTTTATATTAATTAAAGGAAGCATCCCCAGTCGGGGAGACCAAGTCAAACTTCTCGACAGTTGAGCCGACTAAAGAAGTAAACTTGGGAACGATAGAGGAACCTAAAGTAGTGAGGATCGGGGTATTACTATCGGACGAAGAAACCAAGAAACTCACGACGTTGTTAAAAGAAAACCTGGAGGTATTCGCTTGGGAAGTGCATGATTTGGAGGGTATCGACCCAAAGGTCTGCTGTCATCACTTAAAAATTGATCCGAAGTTCAAACCGGTTAGACAAAAAATGAGGCGTATCGCGCCAGAGTTACAAGCGGCGGTAGAGGTCGAGCTGAAGAAATTACAAGAATCCGGAATAATAAGGAAGTCCCACTACCCACAGTGGATATCTAACATGGTCGTGGTACCAAAAAAGAAAGGGGGAGTCCGAATATGTATTGATTTCAGCGACTTGAAAAAGGCCTGCCCAAAAGACAGCTTCCCCCTTTCCAGTATAGATCAATTAGTAGAATCAATAGTGGGATACGAGGCGATGACTTTAATGGAAGGATACATGGGATACAACCAAATACCACTGGCGCCCGAGGACCAGGAACACACATCCTTCTTCACGCCAAGGGGATTGTATTGTTACACCAAGATGCCATTCGGACTTAGGAATGCTGGGGCTACATACCAGCGATTGGTAGGCGATATGTTCGAAGACAAGATTCACGATACCATTGAAGTTTACGTGGACGACATGTTAGTTAAGAGTCGGAAATCAAAAAACCACGTCTGAGACCTTCGAGAGATCTTTCAAACAATGAGGAAACACAAGATGAAGATTAATCCTGCCAAGTGTGACTTATGGGTCACATCGGGAAATTCTTGGGCTACATCATCACTCCCAGGGGGAATAGAAGCGGATCCCGAGAAGGTACGAGCCGTCATTGACATGCCATCTCCCGCGACGATGAAAGACGTGCAGAAACTAAACGGGTGCATAGCCGCATTGGGGCGATTTGTGTCACGTTCATCGGACAAATGCAAGGTTTTTTTCGACATCTTGAAGAAAGGAGAAAATTTCCGATGGACGGACGCAAGCGAAGAAGCTTTTCAAAATATCAAGTTACACCTAGCTAGCCTCCGGTACTTCAAAGGCCTCGAGCCGTCGAAATTCTCACTTTATACTTAGGCGCGACACCCTATGCCATAAGTGCGGTATTGGTTAAAACAGAGATGGGCGTGGAAAAGCCGGTGTACTTCGCCAGTAAAACTTTAAGTCCGGCATAGAAAAACTACACTAGAATGGAGCAGATGGTGCTCGCGCTAGCCTTTGCTGCCTCTAAACTACGAACGTATTTTCAAGCTCATCGAATACGGGTGCCCACCAAATCGCCTATCGAAGCGGTCTTGGATAGTGCTGGGCGATCGGGGGAGAATCTCCAAGTGGGGAGCCATAATCAAACAATATGATGTGATATACGAGACAAGAACCGCGATCAAGGGACAAGTAGTGGCCGATTTCTTGGCAGACTTCCCCATCGATGATGAGGACGAGGTAGAAGATATACCGAATGATTTAAGAACAGAGAGGGCCGACGGACCGCTAGCCGCTAGTAGCCCAACGCGATGGGAAGTATTTGTTGATGGGGCATCTAACAAAGACGGATCAGGTCTCGGGTTGGTGTTCACCACGCCAAAGGGGAGGAAGATTGTGCATTCGTTCAGGTTATAATTCAAGGCAACGAACAACGTCACCGAATACGAGGCGGTGATCCATGCCTTACGGATAATTGTGGAAATGGGGTTGCATGAGGTTCGAATGACTAGTGACTCTCAACTAGTGATCCGGCAAATTACGGGCCAATACGCTACACACGATCCGGTGCTGCAAAAATATTGGGAGCTCACCCAGTTTTACATTAAGCAAATCCCAGATATTAAATTCTGCCACATCTTCCGAAAGGATAACAGACACTCGGATGCTCTATCATACATCGCCTCATAGTTAGTAGACCCAAGCATTGAAGGGATACGCGTTATGAGGCTGCTTAACCCGTCTATCCCTGAAACACCATAATCACGAATCGAAGTGGCCGTTAACACAGCCGAGAGATACAAAGAAGGCGACTGGAGAAAGCCGATACATCAATACTTAGAGACGGGTGAGCTACCTAAGAGTCGGCCTGAGATGAATAAGATCAAAAGTAAATCGGGCGCCTACGAGTTAAGGGAGGGGATCTTATATCGAAGTTCCTACCTAGGGCCACTCCTACGATGCTTAAGCAGGGAAGAAGGCCATATAATCCTACATGAGCTACACTATGGGGCGGCTGGAAATCACAGCTCGGGAAGAAGCTTGTCGGCTAAGGCAAAAACAATGGGCTAATTTTGGATATATATGAACGAGGACGCGAAGCAAATGGCAAGAGCTTGTGAAGAATGTCAGCATTTCGGGAAGAAAATCCATGCTCCCGGAGTACCGTTAAACTCGATCATAAGTCCGTGTCCTTTTGCTAAATGGGGAGTGGATATTGTCGGGCCGTTACATGTAGGAACAGGGCAAAGGAAGTATTTAATCGTGGCTACAGATTATTTTACCAAGTGGGTCGAGGCGGCACCACTGAGTCATATTCGAGATAAAGATGTTTTTAAGTTCATTTGGGATCATATCATTTGTCGCTTCGGGGTCCCGGTTGCCATCGTCTCTGATAATGGAAAACAACTACAGGGCGAGAACATTGATCTTCTATTTAACACTTACAACATCAGGAAGAGCAAAGCTACCCCGATTTACCCCCAGTGCAATGGGCAGGCCGAGATCACTAATAAGACCATCGCCGATAATATGAAGAAGAAACTGGACGGGGAATATGGCAAATGGTGCGAGGAATTATATAACGTCCTATGGGCATACAGAACCACCCGGAGGGAAGCTACGGGGTTCTCCCCTTTATGCTTACCTACGGGACCGAGGCGATTCTACCAGAAGCAATGATACCTACCACAAGAACTGAAGCGTGGAGGCGAAACGTGTCATCCGATCCGATCTTGGCTAAACTCGACGATTTGGAAGAAACAAGAGAGATGGCGCTACAAAAAATGGAAAATTATCGAGGAGGTTACAACGGAGTACAACAAGCGCGTTCGACCAAGAGAGTTTAATCCCGGGCAGCAGGTATTGAAATTTCTAGCTGAATGGGAGCGCGACAAAAAGGGTGGAAAACTAGCACCAAAATGGGGCGGGCCATATATAATTGAATCTAAGGCGGGTGAGGGATCGTATCGACTACTGCGACTCGACGGAACCAGAGATCTCAAACCATGGAACATCCGATTCCTGAAACTCTATCATCCTTGACGGGCAATGCGAAAAAACACGGTAAGCAAACGTGTCTTCTATCCCTGTGAAACCGTGAGGGGTATGGGATAGGGCACAAGAGTCTAATGGTCATTCGTACTCGGGGCAATGCCAGTGTGGAAGTGCCGAGGTGACTTACACTCGAATGGTCATTCGTACTCGGGGCAAAGCCAGTGTGGAAGTGCCGAGGTGACTTACACTCGAATGGGCATTCGTACTCGGGGCAATGCCAGTGTGGAAGTGACGAGGTGCCTTACAGTCGCCTGGCTATTCGAACTCGGGGCAGTGGAAGTGTGCAAGTGCCGAGGTAGCCTAAGGGTTCTGGTGGTTGGAAACCAGTTCCAAAGGTTGTTTAGACGCGAGGTCTACTCAGCTAGGTGGCCTACTTACATCTGAAAGGTCACCACCATCGCAAGTGGGCGTGTCCACTTGCCCGAGATCGGTTGATCGATAACCACTCGGGACCATCGGACCTAGAACTAGGATGACTGGTACCCTTCCACTGAATCCAAATAGATAGTGATGAGATACCCCGATCAGGACATGGCATAGGGCCCGATGACCCTCCTTGTTGGGTGTGTTCGACAGAAATGGTTAGAGTTCTAACATATAAAAGCAACAATTACAGGGCATAACACCAGGAAAAAAAGAGAAACAAACAACGCCGGGCGTTAATCAACAAACGGTTGGGGCAACATGCGGAACAAGAAACAAATCTATAGTGTCGTGCAACAACCAACACCCAGAGGAGAAACATTCAAAACGAAAACCACATCGATCGCATGGTACATCAAGCAAAAATCGCCAGAATAACATAAGAAACAAAAGCTAAATCAATAACACCAAGCGTCTGATAACAAAGTACGAAAAGCATCGCGCGGACGTACGAAATGAAAAGTTTAGCGGAAATGAAACAAACAACATCGGTGACGCAACACCCCCATTAAAACAAACAAGCAAGGTAGCAGAAATTAAAAAGGGGATAAGTGTTTAGAGCGATTTACAACCCGATGGAAGGGGCAACATAGTGACGCAGCACCACAAAAAGAAAGTTTAAACCTTTGGAGGAGCCGCGCCGTCCTTCCTCTGCGCGACCTCGAGCCGCTTCTTCTCCACCCAATCCATAATGCCAGCTTGAACTTTCTGATCTAACTCCTCCACATGGGCGACCCGTTCTTCCTCGAGTTGTTGGGTAATCTGGGAAGAGTTTTCCTCAGCCTCAGCTAACTTGAAGCCCAAATCGACCTCGGCCTGTTTCAATCGGCGAACCTCCAGATCAAGCTCCTGCGAACATTTTTGCGCGGCTACAAAACCACAAATATAGGATGTTATTCATCGGATATAACTTAACATTTTTGCAAGAATAAAGCGCGATCTGGATCTAAAAAATGGCCTCAACACATCGGCTAAGAGACACCGATAAAAAAGGTGTATGGTAACACCGATCGAAGCGACTCTACCGACTTGGACAACTCATCCTCGGTCCTAGACAACTTCATGGTTAATTCGTTATAATGTTGCTCATTGAACTCGTTACTAGGGCAATACTTCTTATGCTCGGCCCAATCGTTCATTAACCGATTACGCGACGCTTGGAGAACCGCAAGCTGCGATCTACTCCACTCTAAATCGCCATAACTTTATCAAATTCACGCACTCGGCCCAGTAAATCGTTGTTATCTCGCTCCACCACATCCTTATCTCTCAATATTCACCGGCGATCCTCGTGAAGATCTCGATTCTGCAATTGAAGAGCGTTTACCCTTTGCTCCAAACTCGTGGCTAAAGCAGTTTTTTTCGGCAACAAGACGCTGAGAAGATCCCAAATGAGACCGTAAATTTTCCATCTCGGAAGGATCATAATCAAACCGGCGATGTCGTTCTAACTCGTCCTCAAGACCTGCAATCTCCTCAGTTTGACGGTCTATTTTGTCGTCTTTGTTTGCCATTCGTTGACGAAGATTTTCCACAAGGTCTTTCTCAATATCCCATTTTCTCTTCAGAATCCTAAACTCCGAAGTAGCGTCTATACTTATACTAGATACCTCGGCTAAGAAGAAGGATACCCGACTCAGGATACGGCACGATAAACTCAATCAACACAAGTCAAGAAGAGTCATATACCTTGAGCATCGGCAAGTTTGATCTCCAGCTCGTTCGCGCGACCCTTCTCATTCTGAAGTTCAAGTTGGAGAGACTCTATCAACTGTTTATCTCGAAGGCGATTGGCGGCATCCAAGCGTACACGGTTCATGATCTAACACAAACAAACGAATTTGCATCATAAGCAACACTAAGGACAGAAATCATAAGTGGGGCATTACTATACAGAATTGAGTCGCTCACCACAGTGTCAAGTTTCAAGGCCATGTCGCCATAACAGGGTACATCATTCAACATGTCTTCACCAGTATACTTCCCAAAGTCGGAGGAAGTAAGCGCACCCAAGGAATTCATGATCGGGCCGAAACAAATGAAGCATGTCTCGGCGCTAGAAGACGATCCTCGCAAACCGGGGCACATTGGGAAGCTCTACCGGAACATTAGTAACAACATTCTCTACGGCGGGCGTCTCCGAGGGCTCCGCTGGTCGCCCACACCTTGTTCACCGGCTTTTTCACAGCTCTCTCCAAACAACTCATCCTCATCGGAAAGATCAATGAGGGGGCTCGTTTTCGGCGGTGGCTTAGCAATATCTTTACCTCTGCCAGGATTATGCCTAAGCGGAGTAGGGTCGACATCGTCAACGTCATCATCATCGCGCCTCGGGTGTTTCTGCACAAGTGTCTCGTCAGAACATGTGAAGGCAAAAACCAGGGGCAAGTACATGTACTTATAAGGGAATCATTATGTTTGTTACCTTCCCCTGGTCTTCCTCAACCCTTGTGCTAGCACCTCTTTTCCTAGACCCGAGAGTCTTTGTGGAACTGACCTGAGATTTGCAAACAACAACAAGTGACTAACTGACGCCCGAATCTAACAAGATAGAAATCAAGAAAAGCGCGTACCTTATCGGCCTTGTAATCATTAACCACCCAGAAAGAATAGGGCTCAACGGGAAAAGTAGGCGACGGGAAGTCACCATGAGGGATAGGACCTCGGACAAGAAGCGGAACTCGGGGATAGGTCGGATCATTAGAATGTCGGGCTCTCCTGTTGGAACCATGGCCCACAGGATCGGAATCCAGCATCATTCTTTCGACACCCTCGGGCATAGTTTTAACACGATGAGGACTTGCAGCAAACCCAGCAAGATCGCCCAGGGTCGAAGTACCAGCTCGATAGTTGACAAGTAAATTGGCAACGGTATACTCAGGAGCGTCCTCGGGCTTGTAGGTCGACCACTCGGCAGTAGAACCATGACCATCGCGGCGATACCTCCATTCGTTCATAATTCGGAAAGTATTGCCAGTCCATTGAGCTAAAGCACGAAAAGGCCGAATCTGGGACAAAACTTCATAATAAAATGGGCTATCAGGGTTGTATAAGGGAAGACGGAGACCTAGCTCTAGTTGACCCAGGGTGATAACCACACAATTGGCCGATTGCTCGTATTTCTTCATGTCCGCCTTCTTCAATATACCATTTCGGCCCGAGAGAAGGGTCACCTCGTAACTTTGGAGATCATACTTCTCCTTCAGTTTCTCGATAAATTCCTCATCAGAGAGATCTTTCACCACCCTTTTCTCGGACCTGCACGAAATAGAAGAAGAGCTATCACAAGAAAATAGATCTCATCGCGCGATCATCATGCCTAGAGGGGCTCTCAAGCAAAAACAAAGAAACAAGCGAAGGGTCGTCGAACTCGAAAAAACGTCATCAACGGAACTTTTTTCGGCCATGGAAGGAGAAGAAGCCATTAACGAGAGATAGTGCGTAGAGTTTGGTATTCGATAGAGAAAGACAAGGCGACTAACATCTACGGTGACGATTAGTGAGGGGGAATTGAAGGAAGAAAAATCAAGAAAGTTAGGGTTTTTCAGAAGCGCAAAGCAGTGAAGGAATCCGGGGAGAAAAGCTACAGTTGCGGGACAGTAAAATAAAATGACAGAGAAGAAGAAGGAAGAAAGAGGCGGGCTATTTAAAGGAACCATAACCGACGTCGACGGTTACCAGTCATAAAGTGGAGTTAGTGGGGCGCTGCATGGCGGAATTCGGCATGACCAAAGACGTGGGCGATTAGAACGAGGTTCTCCCACTCGTGTCTCCCACACGAGCGGGAGAAGGGGCATAAATGTAGGTGTAAATTATACACAGATCCAGGTGGCGATATCCTAGGCCTGATACATTCAGATACGAAGAAACGCGAAGCATAGAAGGAAGATTAGGGGGCGCGAGATTTAAGGAGTCACGTGGATCGGGCGTGCAGACATCGGACAAGACTTGATCTGGACTTCTGATAAAGATGATACAGACAAGACATGGCGGGTCAAACGAGGTGATATGGTCAAAAGGGTAAGAAAGTAGGAGACGCATCGGCCAATCGTAAGGGCGGCAACCAAGACAAGCGACATCGGGCCATCGGAACACCAGACGAGGTCGGCTTGGATAAGAGACAGGCGAGGGATGAAGTCACATTGGCCACACGAGACAGCAGAAGTCGGCCCAACAACAGAACATCAACTAGATGTAATGTGACCAACACAGTAACTTAGTTGTATGTGACCTCTTCTATAAATAGAGCGACTCGAATTCAAGAAGAGGCAGGTTGTAATCTTTGGGGAGAGAAAGAGAGAGAAACCCGAGTTAGCATTAGAGAGAAGTGAATGAGAAGTAAGTGCATCTTGTAAGGAAATCCCACTAAGAGCAACACCATTGTAACACCGCAAAGTAATAAGATTCATCCTTTCACCCCCGTGGACGTAGGTAATCATACCGAACCACGTATACCTTGTGTTCATGGTTGAGCGTTTACTTTCGTTTGAGAAGAGTGGTACATTTCTATCCTTTGGATGTAGTTTGTAGTAAAATGCATCTACAGAGAACAAAATATATTTACCTAGATTGCACACTTGATACAGGTAGCTATCATTCTGTTGGGATCACACATTCTGCTGAGTTCTATGACACTTTTTAAGTGTTGGGACTTCTCGATAGCCAGAATCAAGTGTGCAGCCAGTCTCTTTTCATTATATCTGCTGTGTAACATGTTGATATCACCTCCTTGTATGGCTGCAATTCTTAGTTTTTCCTCTTTTGTTTGCTTTGTTTTGGTTAGCACGTAGCATACAACATAAGAACAAAGAACGTGTTGGCTATACATGATTCAAAACACTTCCAAGTTAAAATTTATCACAAAATTGGTTTAAAATACCAAAAGAAATAATTTCTGGGTGAAAAAGACATGTAAAATTTTATACTGTTTAAATGGACAAAAATGTAAAAATAGCCAGGTAGTAAACAGTTTCATCCTACCCATTTTCAAATACTTTTTCATATTTTTAATTTATATCAGGATGTATCCTTTTACTCGTCCATTAAAACCATGTTTTAAAAATATTTGAACAAATGACTCATTTTCCGAAAATTTATTTACTCCCACTTCAGTAACAATTCATTATGATAACCATGAACTAAACAATCTAACACAAAGGTGATTTAAACTCAATTGAAACAAGTGCAAATGAAGAATGTGTATATCTCGGGGGAAATAGCAAAAGCATAATCTAGTAGTTGATTCCAATGCGACAAATAGGATTTCTCTTGATAAGCGAGAGATCCACCTTGGGTCCAAGGAGACTACGGATATCATCAATTCCGTACATTATCATTGTCGGTCTCTCTAGGGAGAGTCCCCATGCAATGCATGCAACATCCTCAGGGAGTCCCATCGGACGCAACATCTCCGGTCTGAACATGCCAGAATTTCCAACCTCTACCCATTCCTTGAACCCTTCATGATAGCTATGAATTTCCATACTGGGCTCGGTATAAGGATTGTAAGTGGGTTGGAAACGAATTTTTTTCATACCCAGCCTTCCAAAGAAATCGCTCAAGACTCCCATCAAATCACCAAGAGTGAGCCCTCGGTCACATACCAAACCTTCAATCTGATGAAACTCTGCAAGATGGGTTCGATCAAGAGATTCATTTCGGAAGACACGATCAATAGAAAAGTACCGTTTTGGTGTAAAAGGTTGAATCTGTGCAAGCTGGTACAGCATTCTTGCAGAAACAGCAGTTGTCTGCGTGCGGAGCACATTTTTATTTGCTTCCGCTCGCTCCCAGACATATCCGTATCCTTTTGATCCATAACCCCCAGACTCATGCATTCTTTTCACCCGATCAACATAATCTTCTGGAAGACTCAGCGTAGCAGACGCTCGTTAAGAAAGAATGTATCGTGGGCGTCACGAGCAGGATGTTGCTGCGGTTGGAAAGTTGAGTCGAAATTCCAAAAGCTGCTCTCGACATAATTGTTTGTAGGCATCTCCTCAAAACCCATTTCAGTGAAGATATTTCGGAATTGCTCTCGCACCTTCAGTAAAGGGTGAAAGTGTCCACATTCTAGAGTCACTTTCGCATTCAAGTTATATTCCTTAAACTTCAGATTCTCCCAGTCCCCCTTCAGAAGATGTGCACGAGTTAAATCTGTCACAAGTTTCTTTCGTTCAAGAGCAAACTCAGATCCTTTGCTAACGGAGGAGAACCCGGTCCCTTTCACTGATTCAATCAGCTTTCTCTTCTTCAGCATATCAATATCTGCAGGTTCCGCAGAACGTCCCTGATCATCTTTAATTTGTAGAAGCAAATCTTTAACTTTATCATGCACATGTTCAACCTTTCTGCGCAACACCTTCTCTGTCCCACTGATTTCGAGCCATTTGTTTTTTAACGCAACTGAACTACCAAATCCGAAGAACTGAGGACCAAATTTTTCCTTAAGTTCTACAAGGGAAATTCCTTCTGGTGGTACAGCTGAGAAGATTCGAACTTCAGGTGACCCTGATTCAGAATCAGAATATGATTTACCTTCTTCAGTGAGAAACCAACTCTCCTTAGTTTCCTTAAGAGCGACAACAAGTTGACAACCATGAAGACTCTGGATGGCACTAACGATCTCATTATGATCTATTCCAACAGATGTTGCGAACTTCCCAGAGTCTACGATTTCTCCATTCGAGTTTAAATATTCCAGAATGGCTTTTTCCGCCATTCCAGAAACTATGCGGAAATTAAACAAGAACGGAAAGAATTACAGTGGCTCGGCTATGTGCCTCTCAGAATTCACACAATGCTTAAACTAAAGGGCCTATTTATAGACATTCCTAAGCTAACTAGCAATACTTGAGGAACAAGTTTTGCTAACTATTTATGTAATATATGTCTATGGTCGGTTTCCTAACTTGTCTTAAGAATCTAACTTGATGAACAAGTTTCGCTATATCTAACGAGATTAAACGCAACAAAACAAAATTATTGTAAATAGATTTTCCGGTGGAAAGAAAAATAATGGTGGTGCGACGATCATCATGAAATAAATGAAGGGTATGGCTTATCTTTACAGTTGCTTCATACAAAAATACAATTAATATCGTTTCAACTTTCTCGAGTAAAAAATAATAATTAGAGGTTACTACCAACATTATTTGTTGGAGAACCAATTCCCACCTGCAGCCAAGAAAATGTACCACTTGCACCACCACCAATATGCATGTCCTTTAGTTCACTTAGTTTTGCTAGTTTCAATTTATTACCATCTTCAGCTGTATCCACATCTTTATCTTGAGCATTGGTATTATTATTATTCACCAGGGTAGTAGCACAATTGTTACTGCTGTACTTGTTGTTGTCATCGTCGCTACTTTGTATCCATGGTTGTAAGTACATGTCTGTGGACATTTCGAAACTTAACCGAGGCCTACTTTCTCCGCGAGTTCCGATAATGTTATATTCATCAATAGGTGCTGGTAAGTTAAGATCAAGAGTAGGTTCATTTGAGCTTATGAACCTAGTGGGTTGTGTTTGAAGGTGATGATGATTGTAAATTTGGAACTGGTGAGGATGAAGCTTATTAATTATCGACGACGTTTCTGTAGAACTCGATGAATTAAGCCAATGACACCTTTTATGACCTCCTAAAGCCTGTCCAGAAGAGAAAATCCGATGACATATAGAGCATTCATGAACTTTAGATTTTTTCTTGTAAGAAAATGGTTGATGGTTATAGTTTTGGTCCAATGAGTTCACGAGTGGTTGCGTAGTCGACTTCATGGGTACGTTGAATTCTTCATTCGTGATCACATCTTCTTCCATAACCACGCTCTCATCGAGAACATTGTCGATTTTGGATGCAAAACAACCTTTTACCTTCTTATGACTCGCTCTATGTCCTCCTAATGCTTGGTGGGAACTGAAAACTTTCTTGCAAGCCTTGCACTCAAACATACCTTTAATATTAGTAAATGAAACATTCTTGCCAGCCTTTTGATCAAAAAGGGATACTCTATTGTAATTATTATTACTATTTAAGGTTATTGCACGAGTGGTACCGCTGCCGCCTAAAAATGCCACCGGTTTTCTTCTTTCCTCATCCTCCCTAATAGCCGATGCGCAAGATTCCTCCGTCTCTGCCACAATTGCCAATGGCTCAACAATTTTTTCATGCGCAGCGTTTGACAGCATTACTAGACAATTTGCAAGGTCTTCTTCCTCGGTTGATGGGCAATGAGAGGGTATGTATGGCGAATTTCCCACCAATTTATTATTAACAACTGATCTCCTAGTTCTCTTACCTTTCGACCACCCATACCCTCTTGGTGTTATCCCATCTTCGGCGTCTATATCTTCGTCGTCTGACCCCCTGGATGATACAAGAGACTCGGCGTCAGCCGAACTACATTTCCCATGCTCAAGGAAGGATTTCCATGACAAGAATTCTTTACCGCAGTTTTCACAAGTTCTGCAATTCTTGTGCCGGTTTGTATTAGTCCTTAATGCATACATGCGTTTATTTTTACCTTCTATCCTTTCCTCCCAATCACTTTCTACGTCTTCTTCGTCCTCGTCCTCATCTTCTTCGTCTTCTATGATTCCATGATCTTCTCCAATTCCATGTGCTCTCATATGGCCTCCTAAAGCTCTTCCACACCCAAATCCCTTCTTGCATACCTTGCAATAATGCTTAAAAATTGGTTGTTGTTGTTGTTGTTGATGATCCACAATAGTGGTCATAGAATATATATGTACGTGTATATATGAAATTTATATATACTTACAATAAAAGAAGAAAAAGAAAAAGAAAGAAAGAAAGAATAAGAACGAAAGAGAGAAAAAAGAAACGGGAAGAGATGTGTTCTTATAATAGTTGATGTTGTTAGTGTCATTCCAAGTTTCTTGGATTGTCTAAGGTCTGAAAATGGTGTCTGTTATTGAATGCAAAGGAAACTGAAGTCATGACAAGTGGAAAGAAGTGTAAGGGTGAGAGACCTTTTCGATTAACAAACTGAAGCAAAACTCACTATAGATAGACAATTCTTGATCATCTAGATGTGGTTGTACTAAATAGTAGTGAGCCTAATGAGTTAAATTTAGCAGGTTCAAATTATTATTATTAGGTATTTTTACGCGTACCGATTTCGTGAACACTTTATGACAAGTATTTACATGCAGATATGATAGTGAATTTAGTTATTTAAATTCCCTAAATTACCATTCAATGTGATTGCAGGAGTTTTTTTATTAGTAGTTAACTCCAGGATACACATGATCAGAAGTAACAGAGCTCATAAATCAAGATTTATGGCGTGATCCAAAATTTACACCGGAAGTGATACACTCACCCGAGCTGTGTACCGAGTGAGAGTGAATTGAGTGGTCCCAGTTCACCCGGTGGTTTGGCGGAGGTGGGTTTAGTGTGGTCCCACCCCTTCTATCTCACTCGAATCCCACAGGATATAAATCATTTCTGAATTTACACCATCTTCCGTTCCATTATATTGTTCTGAGCTAAATTGACCCATAATCCAAAATCAACCTCATGGCCGAAAATTTCTAATAGAACCCAATATATGTCCGGAAACCCAAAATCTCCATGTAGTTCCAAAACTGCCACTTTAAGTCTGTAAGAGCAACTCCAGTGGGGTGGGAAAATAAACAAATTTGCCCATATTCCCAACCCATATGGAACAAGTAAATGGTTAATGGGTGGGCAAAGACTCAAATATGAGAGTTAGAATTTGCTTATTCTGTCTCAAGTTGAGTCGATCGACTCAGCTTGAGGCGATTGAATCAATCAAAGATGATCGGACAAGGTAAAGCCAAGTCTCGGCTTTGGTTGAGACGACCATCATTTCAAATTAAGTCGATCGGCCTTTTATGAGCGATACCGGGTAGTTTATCCAACGACTCTAATTTCATTATATTTAAATTGAACGAAATTCAACTCTAAAATCACATCTTCTACACTCAAAATTTGTCTCATTTTAGGTTGTCCTTGTATCCTTTGGAAGGATGGTATTGATAAAGACTCGCAGATTTCTATTTGCTTGAGTATAGATCAAATTGAGAGATAGAGATATTAACTCTTTGATATACTTTTTATTAAGATTGAATCTGACTGTCTTGTTAATTCTCTTAAAAGTATATTCGAGTTGGTCCATACAGATTGTTAATCGAAATATTAGATGAGGTTGTTAGACCCCGCTTTTTCAAGTTCATCCGGTAATTAGTAAGTATACATTTTCAATTTTCCTTTGCAGTTATTCCCACATAAACAGAGTTCTTTATGGAATTCTTCATTGATTACCGTTTTTCGCCTACAAGATTTGGTGTTTCAGATCTTGAATTTCACTTAATGTTGTATTGACTACTATGATATATTAACAAATAATAAAACCACACAGAACTGTAAATCAGAATCTTAACCTCAGTTATCACTATAATTCCAGCACAACTCAGATCGAAAAGAGGAATTAGTCCATCCACCTTTTTTTTTGTTTCTTAGCTTTGTTTCTTCACAGACGCCCAGTGCGAAACTACGCCATACAAATCAAAAAAAATTAAGCTAAATACCAAATCAAAAATGTATCGATGCCACACACAAATCAAAAATGCATCACCGCGAGGTAGCGGAGCCACGCCACACCAAATCGAAAGTTCTAAGCGACGGGTGAAGCCATGTCACATAATAAAAAAATTATACACGGCGGGGCGTAGCCCTGTGATATCAAGTCAAAAATACACGACGGGGCGAGGCGCAGCCGAGCCATACCAGATCAAAAATCCTAAGCGGCGTGGCGAGGCAAAGCCGCGCCACACCAAATCAAAAATCTTAAGCGACCGGGCGGTTGAAGCACCGCGACACCAAATAAAAATGCACAATAGCGCGAGGTGAAGCCACATCACACCAAACCAAAATTATGGTTAAAAATGTAAATAATTATGGTAGATGGTTATCGGGTTCGTCTGGTGCGTAGCACGGACACAAAATCTAGTAACTCATTAATTTATCAATAAATTAATACTTCGCTAAATTGATAAAATTTAGCAATCCCAAACCTGTTAATAATTTTATTGTACCACGAAGATTATTATTTTCATCACTAAGAGAATTGGGAAATGAAACGGAAGGCAAACTTAACCCAAGTTTAGCAATCCCAAACCTATTAATAATCTAGTACTCCCTCCGTCCCAAATTAGATGAGCTAGTTGGTTCTTATTTTTTCCCAAAATAGATGAGTTATTTGACTAATCAAGGGGGTATTTCTAAAACTATCATTTTAATTGATTATTATTACTATAAGAAATATGTATAATTTGATAGACATGTTTATATTCGTTGCGTAGGTGTTTTAAAATGCTTTTCAACGGTATAAAGTTTACAAAAAACCGTCACATAGTTTAAGAAATAAATCATTTTTCTAAGTTTTATTAGTTATTATCCATAAATCATAAACCGTCACATAACGATCCAGCTACTGGTTACCAAAGATGGTGACCCTTTCCTTTACTTTTTCGAAATGAACTTTTTCTTTATCGAGGAGATAGGTTGTAGATGTCCAGAATGTATTCCTTCCCTCCTTTGTATCGAGGAGGCCAGAAAGCTCAACTTAAGTAGTCATTTCTTTTTACAAATTTTATTATCTATGTCATTCATGTTATCTTTTTATTTTTAACAATCGGTAATGTTTTTAGGGCCCATTTCGAATTTTCGCATAGGACCTCCAAAACGTTTGGTACGGCTCTGGAGTTGGGAACCACAAAATTATTATCATTGTTGCTCTAGTTGCTTTAGTTTTAATATATATATTGTACCTATTTTGTCGATACATTTGCAAAGGGGGTGAGTGTCCTTCATTGTGGTTTGATAGCTAGATTAATTATTGTCCTTGGTATAAAAAGGAAGACGCATTCTAAAACGTATAATATCTATTTGTCTTCCTTTCTGTTTCCTTGGTAATGTTTTCAAAGTTCAGGTGAAAAAAAAATATGGTGATATGTTTTTTCACGCCCCCTCACGTGTATAAGGGTATTGTTAACTGCGGAATGAAATTGGAATCTCAAAACGTTATTCTGATATCATGTTAGAATACGATCATCCAACTCAAAACCAATTGGCGATAAGTGGAGTGTCCTATAAAATTATAAACCACAGGATCTTAAATAATACAGACAACGTGGGACTAATAATCTCAACAAATACCAACCAGTCGTTTAAA
Source organism: Papaver bracteatum (assembly GCA_023529315.1). NCBI lineage: Eukaryota > Viridiplantae > Streptophyta > Magnoliopsida > Ranunculales > Papaveraceae > Papaver > Papaver bracteatum. The sequence continues at coordinate 184,120 of JAJJWX010002706.1, forward strand.
AGTTAAATCCTAAACCAATGACACGATAAATCCAACTGTTGGTTACCAAAGATGGTGACCGTTTTGATTACTTCATTTTTTAGAAATGAACTTTTTCTTTATCAATTATATAAAACAAAATTAAGATTATCATGGATCAAAAGCAGGAGGGGGTATATTAGACTTAAACCCCCGAGAGATACTTTATTGATCTATAAATAGATATCTGTAAACCATTTCTAAATCCATCATTCTTTTTGATAGATATCAATTTTACAAATGGGCTGTGGGAAAAAGATAGGTTGTACATGTCCTGAATGTAAAGGATTTGATGTCAAAGCTGGAGTTGCTACTGCTGCTGCAGTGGGTGCGGCAATTCTAGGATTGGGTATTTACCTCTTTTCTGATAATTCTGAATCTAGCAGCAGCAACAGGAAGACAATGAAAGCCCCAGGCAAAGATGAAAGAATGTATAGGGATAACTTTGAGAAGGATCCAGCTTCTTACTTCCGTAGCGAACGTAAAGGGCGCAAGGGCTAGTATAGCATCTTATGCTTCATATATGTCATAATGACTTGGTATATATGCTTTATGTATGTTTAAGATTTATTTTCATATCCGGTTTACTAGAAAACTGGATCGAGTATAAGAGAGGCTCCAACTCTCTGTGTATGTTGAAGTTGCATGTATGGTGAGTGAACTATATATACATAAATGAAAACTATGAGTTGTTTTGTATCTCCTTACCGCTTCCTGAAAAATCATAGGCGGAATAAGTGTTGACTAATTTTAATTTCCTCAATTTTCTATGAAGCCTTTGTTTTTTCCAACGTACTTAGTATTTAGCTCACTCAATATATCTGAGTTTAGCTCGCCTAGTTTAAAATTCTCAATGTTGCGGTGGTTGTAAGCTTTGATGTAATCTTTATGGTTGGTCCAAGTCTAAACTACATCTCTAACTTACTACTGCATATACAATATTAATCATTGAAAAAAGAAAAAACTACGTATCAATCGTGTATATTAAAGCTAATGCAGGGGAAGTTTTCTTCCATCGTCCAAATATAATAACCGTAAATACTCAATATCCCAGAAATTAACGTCTAGATTAACAACTTCTCAAGTTTGCAAGTGCTATTTTGAAAGTAAAAAAAATCAACAGGCGCTTTTATGTAAAATTCTTCAGCTTTCTAACATTAAATATTCGATTAAATCGTCATTAAATATTGTATAAGATTCTTCAGCCTACTAAGATTAAATCGTCATTTCACCACTACATGTAAACAGTAAATGGATCATAGCCGAAAGTAGTTAAGTGCAGTATAAGTGTTGAAGTTTGGTTATTGCCTTGCCTTAGTTGCCTATATGCTGAACATGGGGAGGTGTAGTGTTTTAATATCTTTTTTTTTTATTTACCCTGCTTAAGAAAATAAAATAAATAAATAAATAAAGTGTTGAAGTTCAATTATTTACCGAGAAATTTAAAGTTTTCCAAAGTTAAGTTCAAGGAATTATGAATAATATTAGTTGGGAACGAAAGGAAGATGTCACTTTCAGGTATAGAAGAATATTAATTAAAAGCTATATGCGCTACAAAAAGATAAACGAGATAAAAATCACCGGTGTCTGGCCCTTTGCATATTTTATGGACACTTTAGAAAAATAAAGTTTAAAGGCTTAAAGCACAAAGATAAAGGGGTATTGCACACAGGGCCAATTCCATTGTTGCTTTTTTATTCATCTTCCCGTCTTCCGGTGGAGCAAGGCTCTTCGTTTGAATTTTGTTATGGTTTTTTAGAGATCGAATGGAAAAGAGTATCCAGGTGATATTCTGTGTTTGTGTCTCGTCTCTTCTCGCTCTCGACAGACGTTTTGCAACTTGAGTGATGTTTCAGTCGACTAGGTTTACTTTTTCCCTCGAAGGATTAAAACCCAAATCTGTATATAACAGGAGTAGAACATAAACATGTTTCTTTTCTTTTTTTTTTTTTTTTTTTTTTTTGTTCTTATGGAAATTTTACCAAATAGAAGACCATTTCCAAATCCAAACACCCTATAGATGTGGGCTAAATTATTGTCCTATATTGATGTTGTTACTTCGATGCCTACTGAAGTATTGTTTGGAATCTGGTTCCAGATCGTCTCTGCGGGTCAAGATGTCCTTTTTCTCAACGCTAGACTTGGTGGGAGTGCCAAAGAACACAGCAGAGAGTTAAAGAGAAATTGTGAACACAGCAGAGTGTAGGAGTAAAATATCGCAATAACAATAAGAATGCGAAGTGGAGATAATCCAACGTACGCGAGAACCATCGCACATGGCAAACTCAAGATGACGAATTGGATGATCTCAGCAAAGTCACGACGAGTAAAGCATGATGTTCTATGCGAGGTATAATACGTACGCGAGACCTATCGCGCGTCGTAGTTTGAGAAACCTAGAATGCATGACTCAAGGGAAGGCTACACCGACCCCGGAACTTGAGTCATGGAGATTTGGGGTGAGAAAAATGATGATGCCCATCCGGGAGAGGTACCTTAAATTTTCAGTCTAAGTGAAAAATCTTAGATTGAGAAACTAAGGTGAGAAAGTCTCTCCTAGGGAGTGCAGAAACTCGATCAGGGCGCCGAGGTACATGGTTGAGTCAAGAGTGCGGGGGGCGTTGGAGCTTCTTTACCACTCTTGACAAGTCATGACTATGATGCACTCGGTCCGAAGATACCCCACTTAGGGTGCGATCTCACATACATAAACCATATCGGTAGTGGAATGATAGATTGTGAAATCAACTGGTTGTTGAACTACTGGATGGGAAGAGCCATAACCTTAACCCGGTAGAGGTAAGCTTCCTTGAAAGGGAAACCAGGGGGAGATAAGGACGGCACCCTCCATTAGGAAGCTGAATTGTGTCAAAAAACATAAATATTACGAGACTTTTTACTCATGGGAGTATTAAGATTTATAATATTTATGCAAAAAAAACTGACGAGGAAATAATACGATAAATGGATAAGATGAGATCAATGGGTCGATACACTAAAGTGTAAAGACTTCCTGTGATCTCATCGCATATAAATAAGGCAGTATATGAACGGATAAGAATAAGCGGTTAAAAGGGACGTGTCAGGTAAATAGTGGTTGAAAATATACGAAAACATGAATTTTAGAGAAGTGTCGGCAAGATAGAATATGAAGGGATACAAGGGTGCGATATTAATTAAAAGATAAAGGTTTCTCATATCGCTCACTCTATAGAATAAGCGAAATGAGAAGAGGTAAAATGTAGGAGTAAAATATCGCACATAACAATAAGAATGCGAAGTGGAGATAATCCAACGTACACGAGAACATCGCACATGGCAAACTCAAGATGACGAATTGGATGATCTCAGCAAAGTACTCAGTAAAGCATGATGTTCTATGCGAGGTATAATTTGTGCGAGAATTAGTGAATGTACATAAGCGAATGTAACGCACAGTGATTCCGAAAATAGTGGATCTCTTAGCTGTCATCCACTATGAGGAATCTTATATAAAGGTAAGAAGTCATCACGTGTGAGAGAGATCTTTTGGTGAGTGCTAGACAAGAAATTAGGAGATAGAAAGTTATTTTGGAGATCAAGTAAACCTTTGTAATACTTTGATTAACAATTGTAATCTTGACATTCAATAAAGAAAACACGATTATGATCACTTAATCTCTTCTAGGTAATTTGGGATGTGGTTGTAAAGATTTCTTGAAACTACACAGAGAGTTAAAGAGACAGCTCAAAGTAAAGTTGGAGCTGGGAACCACAAAATTATTATCATTGTTGCTTTAGTTTTAATATATGTATTGTACCTATTTTTTTGATACATTTGCAAAGGGGAGCGAGTGTCCTTCCTGAATGTGGTTTGATTAGAATAGCTAGATTAATTATTGTCCTTGTTATAAAAAAGAAGACGCATTCTAAAACGTATAATATATATTTGTGTTTCTTTTTGTTCCCTTGGTAATGTTTTCGAAGTTCAGGTGAAAAAACATATGGTGATATTATATAAGGGTATTGTTATCTGTGGAATGAAACCGGAGGCACCCAGGTTTCTTCAAGAATACTGTCAAAATACGAGCATCAAACTCAAAACCAATTGGCGATAAGTGGAATGGCTCATATAGTTATAAACCGGAGGATCTTAAATAATCCAGATAACATGGGACTAATAATCTCAACAAATACCAGTCGTTGAAAAGTTAAATCCTAAACAAATGACACGATAAATCCAATTGTTGGTTACCAAAGATGGTGACCGTTTTGATTACTTCATTTTTCAGAAATGAACTTTTTCTTTATCAATTATATAAAACAAAATTAAGATTATCATGGATCAAAAGCAGGAGGGGGTATATTAGACTTAAACCCCCGAGAGACACTTTATTGATCTATAAATAGATATCTGTAAACCATTTCTAAATCCACCATTCTTTCTGATAGATAGCAATTTCACAAATGGGTAATGGCGTTGCTGCTGCAGTGGTTACGGCAATTATAGGATTGGTTATTTACCTCTTTTCTGATAGTTCTGAATCCAGTAGCAGCAACAGGAAGACAATGAAATCCCCGGGCAAAAATGAAAGAATGTATAGGGATAACTTTGAGAAGGATACAGCTTCTTACTTCCGTAACTTACGCAAGGGCTAGTATATAGCATCTTATGCTTTGTATATGTCATAATGACTTAGTATGCTTTATGTATGTTGAAGATTTATTTTTATATCCGGTTTACTAGAAAACTGGATCGAGTGAAGAGAGGCTCTAACTCTCTATGTATGTTGAAGTTGCATGTATAATGAATATGTATGGTGAGTGAACTATATGTACATAAATGAAAACTATGAAGTTGTTTTGTATCTCCTTACCGCTTACTGAGAAATCATCGGCGGGATCAAGTGTTTACTAACCCTTGTTCTAGCTCTTTTAAAATTTCCTCAATTTTGTATGAAGTCCTTGTTTTTTCACAAAGTTGGTCAATTAACCCAATAATGATAATTCTTGGGTGAATAAAACACGTAAAATTTGATCATGTTTAAATGGACGAGAATGTAAAAATACCCAGGATGTAAACAGTTTCATCATACCTATTTTCAAATTTTTGTTCTTCTTTTTAAACCGTGGATGGATAATAGCCGAAAGTAGTTAAGTGTAGCATGTGTTTTTTTTTTTTTTTGAAGCATGAGAAAAACAGAAAGAACGAACTAAAGTGCTATTACATGTGGATATTTTATACCCACGGAATCATTAAATAAAAGAAAAATTCCTCACAGACCGCACAAAAAAACTCCCCCAAAACCGTTGTGACACAAAACCAAAAATAATGGCGGGACCCCCTGCTGTCATTCGCGGCCCCACCGGAACCCACACAAAAAAAATGTGAGGGGAAAAGAGAATATCGTTTTTGGGTTGTCCAAAAACGCGATACGTTTAGAAGGGCTGTAAATAAAATTTGGCTAATAAATTGTGGTATAGCCTGGTCCCGGACTGATGTTGATAAGTTTCCTGCTTGACTTCCGTCTGCCGCATAGTTTGCCAGACCGTCTGATGCTTGATTACCTTCTCTATAGTTGTGTTGTATAGTGCAGTGAGGAATTTGTCGCATTCTTTGTTTTATTTCTATAATCATTTTTGCAACATACCACGAAGCTTCAAGTTCTTTTTTAATGAAGCGCATCAAATTTTCTGAAGAATGTAGCATGTGTTGAAGTTCAACTATTTGACGAGGAATTTAAGGTTTTTCAAAATTAAGTCCAAAGAATCGAATTATGAATTGAGCGCTTCTAAACAGACCGAGGGGGAAAACCCTCTTAAAACCGCCTCTCACATTTATTTATTTTGTTTTTTTGTGGGTCCCAGTGGGCCCCACCCCCTCGGGAGACGTGCAGGGGGTGAGTGGTGTGAGGGGCGTTGTTTTGGCGTGGTTTTTTTCTCGGTTCGCCGAGAATTTTCGTTATGAATATTAGTTGGGAACGAAAGGAAGATGTCACTTTCAGTTATAGAATATTAAATTAAAAGCTGAACACGACCTTAAAATAAAGAGCCAAACACAAAGTTGCAACGTTGTTAATAGGGGTATCAGTTTGCTTGAAAGGTATACCAATTTAACAGCGACTAATGCGATGTTGTTTTCTATGGATTCCAGTGCTAGTAGTTGTACAATCTCAAGAAAAATGCTACAGCCTATTAACAACTACAGAAACTCTTAACAAACCGTGGTAAAAACCACGGTGAATCTACTTCTCTGACATTCATTAAAATTTTGGGGCCCAAAAATGGTCCCGCTAATCTCCCAAGGGGTGAAGAGGGACGATTTTGGCTTAATTTTTTTCACAATTCGTTTAGAACCAGTGTAACACCTATTTTCTAGATGCTCGAAGATATTAATTAAGGTCATTCTGGTTTATCAGTATTATTAATTGTTTACTCCCCGTATAAAATTTAACTAGTATTAGTTTCTAAATGCTTGAAATTAGGTTATTTTAAGACATTTCAGAAGGTTTCCTGAAAAAAGAAAGAGAAACGAGGTAAATATCACCCGTTTGGCCCTTCGCATTTTTTATGGACACTTTAGAAAAAGAAAGTTAAACGCTTAAAAAGCATAAAGATAAATGGATATTTTTGAAAGCAAAAAAAAAAGTTAAAGCTTAAGGATAAATTTTTGAAAAGAATATGGACACTTTTGAAAGGAAAAAAAGCTAAAAACATCTACAAAATATAATTTTTCTAACAAAAAAAAAAAAGGAAGCAGGTCTTCCCGGCGTTTATTTTTCTAAAGAATATGCTTACAGCAAATTTGTTACATATGCATGAGTACATAGAGCTTTGGGAACCATTTCCAAACCAATATTACTAAGGGTTTCACTTATTTATCATTCATACTTTTCCTATTTGCCACCTTTATCATAATTTCAAAAATTAATATAATTTAGAATTCTATTTTTCCTATTTACCACTTATTAAAATCAAATTACCGTCGTATTGTCTTCTTCTCTTTTACATCAAAAAAAGAAAAAAAAATCGTTAAAAGAAGATTAACCCTAGATTAGGGTCATGTGTTTAATTAGTACACCATCATGTTTAACTTTAACTTTTCCTTTGTTGAAACAAAATCATCCACTGAAAGTACGGTAGCAGTCGTTCATACATAGGTAACATAGCCCACTAATTATATATGATCAGTTCTAGGACATGTTCTTTTTTTTTTTTCTTTTTTTAAAGTTCCATCAAAGAGGTCCAGCTGGGATTTCAATTGAAAAAAGTGTCTGTGTGGTTAAGAAACTCTAGTAGTTTGGCGATGATCCAACCTTCAGTTTTTTTTCCGTAAGTACCGTAAGTAAAACAGATAAGAGGGTGTAACAATCCAGTAATTTTCAAACAGAAATTCGAACGTGTTTTCCCTGTACCAGTTTTATGATTACGTGATGAGAAAAGAGGAGAAAAAATGAATGGCCCATGCAGGTCTCGAACCTGCGACCTTCGCGTTATTAGCACGACGCTCTAACCAACTGAGCTAATGGGCCATCACGTCTAGAAACTAATTTACACAGCTTTAATTGAGGATGCATTGTGGTGGGACAGTTTGAGCCAAAACGTCTGGCTGTAGCGAGGGAAGAAGTAGCATCTTCATTAAAGCATTTCATCCCATTTTCCAGTAAAATACTAAAACAATGGCAGTGATTTCATCGTGTCATCCTCCAAACCTACAAAATCCTTCAATTTGTACAAGAAAACGGAAACTACACCACTTTCCGGCAACAACATCTTGTGGATTTCTTAGGCAGAAAGCAGCTGTTAATACCCCCTTTCCCTTGTGCTGCTTAGACAATTTCAGTTCATCTAGTAGTAGTAATACACAAACGGCAGCTGAGGAAGCTTTGCTGGCCAAAAATGATTTACTAGGTTTAATTGCGGATGAAGAACGAGGCGTTAAAACACAAGAAAACACATTGAAAAGAATGCAGATTATTAAAGCAATCGAAGCACTGCGCGTTTTCGGTAAGAATTCAATTACAACTAGTGCCGCATCATTATCTGATACATGGAGAATGCTATGGACTACTGAGAAAGAACAACTATTTATCATTAAAAACGCATACCTCTTCGGCGGTACACAAGCCGGTGACATTTTGCAAGTAATCGACGTTGATGCTGGTGTTCTTAATAACGTTATTGCATTCCCTCCTTCCGGCGTATTCTTTGTTCGATCGAGTATCGAAATTGTGTCACCTCAAAGAGTTAATTTTAGGTACACATCGGTTCATTATGATTCTTTCTCCATCATATTTATTTTTCGCCATTTTCGTGTGAAATTCTTGTTGTTTCTGAATTATGTGTTTATAGATTTACTAGTGCTGTTTTACGTGGTGAGAATTGGGAGTTTCCATTGCCACCATTCGGTAGAGGCTGGTGAGTTACTTGCCTTTCATTTTTTATCTCTTTATATTTTTGTTACAATCAATTTCGCTACTTGTTTTGCCGTTTGTAAGTAATTTATGAAGACTGTTTTTTGTTGCAATTTGATTTCACCTGTGTAGGTTTGAGTCGGTATACATTGATGATAATATTCGAGTGGTCAAAGATATTCGAGGTGACTATTTGGTTGTTGATCGTGCACCTTATAAATGGAAGGAATGAGTTGATAACAATTTAAAATTTACTGCTTTGTTTTTTTCTTGGCTCACTATATTATAAGCTTTATTACAATGATCAAAACGAGTCTTATAGGGTTCTTCCATTTTCCGTGATGGTTTTCTGAAAACAAAGTTGAAATACTGACACTTGCCTTGACACAACAACCATTTTCAAGATGATTTGTCTACCAAATAGAAAGTTAAAAATTGGTGAGAAAACAAAACTTGTTCTTTGGTATACCATGATTCTGTATCTACCTTCAAGGGACCGATTTTAGTTTGTATGCTTGCGAATTTTTCATACTAATCACAAGAGTAGATACTATTGTGTACAAGAGTGAAAAACTAAAAGCATAACTGAAAAAGATGGAAGATGAATCAGTGTGCGCCGTCCAATACCAAACTCTCGTCCACAGCTTTTGAGCCACCACAAGATCTTGAGACGGATTCAAAAAGCTTTTCAATCTCGGGTGCACATCTCGTGAATGAGCGAGTCCAGAAGCTATATCGAGGATTCTGGGAAGACCATGACCACGAGTATGAAAATAGTGCAAGACACTGTCACAGCAATCAAAAAAGGAAAATAAAAAGGTCAAGTCCTGCAAACCTTGATCAGCTCTATGAAAGTGATGAGCAGACCCCATGGATGAGGACGATTAACAATTAAGCGCTCCAATAAAACCCTCGTTATTTGCTCCTGAACGACTTCCTGCTTGTAGATAAATAAAACAACTTGAATTAGATTACACTTCCTCTAAAATGCTTATAGTTGACCGATAATAACACGGCTCGAATAATTTGACAAACCCTTGCAAGCGTCACTACGAAAGAAATAACCCTCCACACCTTGGTTCTATTTTAAAGCATCTTTCAAAAAAAAAAATTAATAATTATAAAAGAGAGAATTAAACTGACCTGGTTGGCTTCAGCAAATAGGTAGAGGAGGACAAAGGAGAAATAGTGTGTATGGTTGTTGGGATAGCGTAACTGATTCGCAACCGCATTTAAGAAGAGGTAGCGGCCTTCTGTATCAAGGTCCCCTATCAGAGTTTGGAAAATATCCATCGCAGACCCCACCAAGAAAATATCCATCGGTGTAGTATGTGGCGCACGTGGGGCTGATGTCTTGGTTTGCAGTTGCTGGATAGCCTGTAAACGGCCAGAAAATAATCTCATTACCCTTCAAATACAAGTGAAGAAAAGAAAACAATAAAGTGAAGCTATAACAACCAACTCATCCCAGAAAAGATTGATAAAATTGGGAATATTTGATGCAGTTGTAGCAAATTTTGACGTATGATATCTCTATTACAAAACAAAAACACAATTGGTTTCAAAAGGTATCATCAATCAAAGAGTTGAAACAGAATTATACTATGCTAGATGTTTAAATAGAAGCCAGACCAGATGACAGCAAAAAATAAAGATGGTTTAATTATGTACTGTAATCAAGTAAATAAGAAAACGAGCCATTTGTGTTTTGAGGAAAGATTCTGAAAAATTAATCAAAGCCATATCACGCATGATGGTGATCTGCAGAAAAATTTATCCTCTAAGAGTTGCCAAAACTGACTCGGTCACTTGGATGAATTTAACTAAAATAGCTGAGTGTTCCTACAAAAACTGCCAATCACGACATACTTTCCTAGGAAAGCACTTACACAAGGAAATTAAGCAAAGAAAACAACCAGTTCACCAAAAAACTTACCTGCATGCCAACATAAAGAACTAGAGAATTGATCAATGGAACATTGTACCGAGTCCCAGCCAGCAGTACCTCGCCCTGAGGAAGCAGCATTCTCTGCTTCAATCCTGTCAAGAATGATGGCCCTTGTTGCCTAGTCTGCAAAATTGAAATCCAAAGGAGCACAACTTAGAAAACACAATGCTCAGCCAGTTTTATAAAATGGGAAAGACCCACATACTGGTAGAACTTCAAGGAAGTTTATGTGGCAAAATGGAAACAAAAAAATGTAAGGGGATTCAACAGATTGAGCAAGCTCGAACTTGATGTATGAAAAAACTTGTTGGTCACGGGAAAACAAATTGTAATTACCTTTAGATACTCATCAATATCACTCTTCAACTGTTTTGCCTTCAGAGCAGCATCAACATCAGAGAAAATGCATGGCGATTGGCTTATTTCGGCTAAAAGATCGATCTGTAAATCATTTTAAAGATTGTTCATATGTTACCAAGAAAAGCACAACACTAAATGGCAGGAACACAATCAGGTAACCTAATGGCACGTATGAAACCCATTCTTATCACCACCTTCAAGTTTGGAGTGGAAGGATCAGGAAGCCTCATGTTGCGAGGAAATGCACTGAGAATGACATTCCGCATCTGAATGCAACTGGGGGGGATAACATCGCAGAAGCTAAAATGATAATTGCAAAGGAACTCAGGGAAATCGTGAAGAAGCACCAGCAGAACACGCAAAGTGCCTTTATAGAGGAAGTGAATCTGCACAAATAAAAAGCATTCACCAAACAATAACTTATCGTCTTTAAAGGAAACCAATACAATTTAAAATCTTCAATAATAATCACTCAGTGACAAATGAGAGCCTAATAACTATGCGGGAAATTAGTTGATGACCCAATTTTGGGTCATCCTTACCCAAAAACATGAACAACTTTGGGTTACACATGAATGTAAAACCCTGCAAAATGAAAATACAACCCCTAGAAAATATGGAGACACTAAATTCAAAATGAAACCACCAGAGGTTGATCTTTAATTTAACCCAAATTTGGTAAGGACTCTTGACTAAGAGCTATTTAATAATCCAAGCCAAAACAAGGATCACGCAACAGTGTCCATGTAACTGCAAGTATATAACAAATCATGCCCCAGCCACCACTCACTGCCAAATGGATTTCACCGAGACATATCCACAAACTTGAAAGTAGTATAACTGACAAGAGATGCATGCTCCAGGCTATTAAGCAAAAGAGTTAATGTCCTAGTCTCAAGATAATGTTACACATGTGATCCAGAAAGGTAAAATTTTAACAAGAGCGCACACAAACTGAACAGATAAGCAGTAACTTACTGCACGACTCAAGTAAAATAAGCTTACAGGTTCTCCAAGCTCGGCATTTCTCAAGTACGGCTCCATGAACTTAAACAAATCTACAAGCAAGCGCTGGACATAGAGAGAAGTGTTCTGGGAATTTCCATATAGCAATTTTGGCATAAAACTCCTGTGACTCACCAGCTCCAGCCACGCAAAACTAGAAGCAGTCGAAACAAGTTAGTTGTTAGAACCCATCACGAAGAAGACTGATGACAGAAAATAAGAAATATACAAGCAGCTCTATGTGACACTCAATGGGGTATCTTCTGGAAAAGACTTCATGTAGCAACAAGCAAATTATGCAAAAATATTGGTGATCGGGTACAATGAGCTTGGAAAATCAAGGTATTTGACCATTTAGTAATTCATGTCAAATGACAATATACCAAATAAAGATCAAGGTATAAGGTAGCTATGAAATGCTAACCTAAAACCAGGTACTCTAAGAGGCTGCAATGCGTGAAAGGTATTTGCGAATGCTGCCAGAATCTGCTGATAACCAAATTGAAATAGTTAGCGACCAGAAAACTATAAAGGTGTCCATTTAAAAAAAATATATATATATATATATATATATATCAACCCTCAGAATTTGGGAGACACTATGGTACAAAACAGTAAATAACTAACTGAACCTGAAAGTTGGCACCCTCAAGCACAGGGTCAGGAGAACCAAGGTCCAGAAGCCAGTTTACGAACAGTCTGAAATAAGGCCTTGGATTAAATGCTTCCTTTTTATCATCAGCATCTTTTTGAATAACTCTCACAGTAACCAGCAGAATCTGGGCAACAAGACAATAGTAAGGTTAAGTTTTTGTAGAGAAAGAAAACATACATACAATCAAAAAGAGAGAGAAGAAGAGAAACCTTGTGGAGGAGAAAAAGTCTGTTTGATCCCTGATCCACTGCACAATACTAATAACCAAGTATGCAACCCAGAGTAAGTTAGAGTGTTAATGAAATGGATGCTCAAATGAGAGGTGCGATGTATGTAGGAATGTCAAGAAAAATATTAATACCTTCAGGATCAGTATTACAAGTTTGGCATACATATCAACAGCAATAAATGACAGAACTGGCACTTGCTGAGGTGATTGCAGTGTCAATGAAGCTGGAACAACCCCCTCGGTGTACAGGCAGTGGGATACTGATAATTCCTGAAATTTAAAAAACAGAACAAGATTTTGTTCACAACAACCAGCAGCTTGAGGCTTTTTTACTCTCTTTTTTTCTTTTGTATTCAACATTAAGTAAGAATAATTACCGTGAGCAGGCGGAATAAGCGATCTGTCATATCATCACCTTTAAGCAGTCCACTATGCTGCAACCGTGACATGAAATGGGTGACAGCTGCATCATTTATACCAGTAGCTTCACAGATCCGATAGCATTCATTAAAAAGCATCGAAACCTGCAGTCGGACAAAACTAATTAGTCAACATTTTTCGTATTGGATTACAATAAATCACGCTCATGAAATCCTTTGACAAGAAAAAAAATACCACTTGGACTGAAAAAAGTACATGACTATATTTGTGTTTGTGGAACTCGATAGTCTAAGAGAAAGCTATACAGATATTTCTACAATCCTCACTAAGTGAATAACTGCTGGACAAAGATAAAAATACCCAAATGATACAACTTGAGTGAATAAGGTAATAAGATGGACTCGGTACAAAATAAGAGATCAGAGGAAAACAGAGATCAATAGCTGGAAAAAGGAGAAAAGAAAACAAGGAACACCTAGCAAGTCGCATCATAGTCAAACTAAAAATGTAGTAAATTAGTAAGTGAACAACAAAAAGCAGTCTAGGTTCTTGCGCATGAAGTGGCCCTAAAAGCACTACAAACATAAGCATCAAACGTTTACCTGCTCACGGAAGCCAAGAGGATCTGCTGTCATAGACCCCTCATCCCTTACAGGTGAATGAATAGAGGGAGCCTGTAGAAACAGAAATGTGGTCAACCATTAAAACTGGTGTTATTTTAATGCGATATAGTAATCAGCAACATAAAAAACACCCATAGGGAAAACCTTTCTATCTCTCGACTGCTTTCCTTTCTCGTCCTTGCTAATTATATATCCTGGAGGAGCAGGGGCATTAGCAGAGGCATTCCGGGCAATCTCAAGAAGCTGCGGTAAAGATTCAGGGGATCCAGGTCTTGTGCCTAGCTGCAATATTAACATGTGGTAATCCATCAGTGATGTCTTGATACCAGTGATGGCTTACAGATCTGAGTATAATTTCAGGAACCTCGGTGATAATTTCAGATCGCTCATTTAATAACAAAAAATAATACACGGAAAACAGAAATAGAATACCTCAACTTTCACATTTGTAGAATCACTAGCTATAAGGTTTTCAAGCTGTACCTCGGAAACATATAAAGAGAAATAAAACACAGATGAGATGAGGAGAAACAAAAATAGGGAAGCATTAAGCGACATAGATAATTTTGAAAAAATAGATATAACAACAAACAAAGTTTGGATTATGTCCACCAAACACTACAGATGCCTAGCAGAGTGGTCAGAAAAGTTCCAACCTTTTGTGCAGCAGCTTCGTACTTGTCTAGCGCATCCCCAGTAGATATATAGTTTGCTATACCAGTGCCTAAGCGCTCTGTTGCAGAACTTGCAGGTGATGGTTGTGCAGTAGCTCCCAAATCCTCCTAAAACAGCCAATAAAAAGTGTTAACACAAGAAAATTAATGTTGACACAGACACTTGTACATAACAAGAATTTCTGCTCTTACTTTTGTGGAATCAGAGGAATCAAGAGAAATAGGTTCCTCGGAAATAATTGTTGAAGGAAATGAAGGAACCGTAAAAGTACGGTCAGAACCATGCTGCGTAAACACATCTGCCGCCGCGATATGAGCCGATGAAGAGCTGCAAGAAACAAATGGGATTACTAGGTGGACGTGTATAAATATAACAGGGTTCGATAAGGAGAGTGAAAAAATGGTATTTGAGGAGGTAAACCTATGAGTCTGCGCCGACGCAGGGTCCATGTCCTCAGAAATGAGATCCAGGGGAGAACCAAATCCTGAACCTCCTTGCACAGTTGAATAAAAAGTAGAATTCAGCTGACCTGATGCAGGGCCATTAGAACGAGGCAAGCTAGAACTACCAGAATCGCCAGTAAATGGAGCAGATTGACCAGCAGGCAATGCATTTGTAATCTGACTAGGTTGATTTTGCCATGGAAACCTTACAAAATCCTATAAACACACCAAAATAACTTACTTGCAATGTCAGACACAATAAAAGCAACTTACAGACAATAGCTTTACATAAGAACGGCACATGTACCTCGTACACTCGCTGCTGGGAGAGAGACAAACGCCCAGGTTTAGGACGAAGGGCCTCGGGCACAAATTTCAGAGGACCTTGTGTGTAAGTAGTTGCGTCAAAATACGTGGAACCTACAGCCTCTCTTTGCTTCCTTCTAACAGACAGTTGTCCAGCTATTTCCCCGTCAATTGTCTGCAATGCCTGCCTCAAAATAAAGGTGAACATCATGAAGGAACAAAGTAAGACATCTTACCCAAAGGAACAAAGTAAGACATCTTACCTTCTCTATAGCAGCCTTTTCAACCACAGCACAACCCAAATCAAGGTTATCATTCGTACTGATCTGTACAGCTTGTTCAAAGTCACTGGAAGCACTTGAAGCCTGGATCAAATTCCTCAAGTGACTAGAAATAGAAACACGAAGAGGCTCCTGGAATTGCACACACCGTCATGGGCAAATCAGAATATTCGAAGGGAAAATAGACAAATATCACATGGCTTAGAGATTTTGCAACACAAGTAGCAAGAAAGTTAACCTCTATATGCATCCACACCAAATGGCATACTTATACGGTATCGCATATATATGAGAAGAGTGAACCATCATGGAAAATGAATTTTCATAAATTGTTAATATTTTCCAACTAGGTCCGGTGGAGCTTAAAATCCACAGGTTTGAAATCCCGCCTAGTTTAGGTGGATTTAAATATTCCTGCCCTGTTTAGGCAGAGAGAAACATGAAACCTAGGAACTACGAAATTTACAAAGGCCACACTCAGCTGTATTCAGAAATTGCCGTTCCTATATGTTCAACCTGCATTTCTGCCTAACAAATCTGACAAATCGCTATAGACAGATACCCCAGATCGGCACAACACTGACGAATCCGACAATTTGAACTCCCACTGTAGGTATTCTAGTATGTATATACTGTTAGCTATTTATTGTTTATCAGCAAGTCATATTTTGTTATAAGATAAGTGCTAACACCAGTCAAATGTGCGTTTTGGTTCATCATCATCAAACTCGGCATAACAATAGCTTACTATCTCGTAGTTTATGATCTATCTAGTTGTAGAAGTATGATCCTATGCATGAAGTAAAAATATCAGCATAAAGTAAATCTGATGGGTTTGCTCCTGCATCAAAATCTCTCTACAAATGTTAAAGTAAAGCACAAATCATGTTTAAGCATAAAGTAATTATGGTTCAGGAGCTGCCGTGCTGGTTTGCTAAAATACATAACCAAGTTACTCAAAAAATCATCACTAAGTTATGCGACAAAACCTTGCAGGTAACATGTGCTAAACTTCCCGCGAGACTGGCAACCATAAGGTGAGCGGCATTACATATGCGGCTCTCATCAGACTCCATTGCATAGTCCTATATCCCATAACAAAGAAAGAATTTAAAAAGTTTAAGAAATATCAGAAAGCATTTATCACAAACGAACGAAAATGGTGTAGAATGGAACTTAGTAGGTTAAAAAAATGTTTTTAACTGACCTTTAAAACAAGTTCTTTTGTCGTTTGAATTGCTATAGTAACACTGCGCTGAACAACAGGAGACATGATTTCCTTGATGGCCCTTTCCATCGCCATGGGAACAATTCTGTTGCAAGCAACTGTGTTAGGACGAAGGATGACAAATTACTAGCCAATCAGTAAGACGACCGATGCATTAAACAAATCCTAACCTCTGAAACTGCATCTGTAGAGTCAAAGCAATCTTTGGGTTGACAATAACATCGGTTCCAATGTTAGGAATTGGTGTGGGAAGCTGTTCAAATAATGTCAGTCAAACTTTCCGATCAACGAACCAGTACCGAGGATCGAAACTGAAGTAAAGTACAGAATGTAGTCATACCTGACTAACAGAAAATGGTGACTGAGTCGGAGTGACTGGAAGCCCCTGTCCGGGAGGAAGCCGCTCTGGTAAATTTGAAGCAGGCATCTTTTCATCCTCGGTCAACGGATTATGAGAATGATGAGGAGTAGGATACTACATTTACCAAATGCATTAAACGTCAACAACTAGAAAAAGAAGTTTAGACATCTGAAGTTCAGTTAAAGGTACAACAAACCTGAGGTAATGCATTTGAACGACCCACAGGACGAGATAAATTCCCGATCTCAGGTTGTGGTTCAACACCTATTAATGCGTTAAGTTCAGGAATAGTTAGGGGTTGGGTGGCTGTGACCTCTTTGTTGGAGAAATCAGGATTTCCTTCAACTTCCCTGGACCGATCTTTCAAAAGCGAGGTCGGCTTCACATCTTTCATATCAACTCCAAGATTTTTAAATAGGACCTAGGATGCAGAACACATAATAAATGAAAAGCAAATGACAAAAAAGGTGCAATGAGATCAAATTGATAGTGTGAAAGAATGTAAGAGACCAAGCTCCACATTAGCATAAACAAGTGCAATGAAATACATACCTCAATGTCAAACTTGAGGTTCATCTTTAGATTTGGTAGAGCATAAATCTCAGCAAGTAAGCCAAGAATTCCCATGGTCCAGGGATTTGGGGGTTGATAAGCAAGACTGGATTGGCATGGTTCCAGAATCTGCAACATTTGTAGAATTAGAAACCATGTTTTTTTATATTTAAAAACAACAAATTCTTTACTTTGAATCAGCATGTCATTTGCTATTGATTCCCTATTAAAAAATGGATACCTTCGAGGTGAATGGAATCACTGCAATCATCAAACCTTTCTCATAAGCCTGAATCAAAAAAACAGTACAAAAAGGGTGAAATGAAAATTACTTTCTTAGAGACAATAAAACACAAAAGAGTCAGTAATAGGAACTACGAAGAAACAATGGAACATCTGACAGGATAGTAGAGAGCCATATGGCCAAGTAACATCACGTAATAGTATCACAAAAGATCGAGTAGCATACATATTAAGCATAAACTGACTGACAACCACACCAGCTGAATCATAGCGGACAGAAGGGTGATTACCTCAATTATTAGGACTTTGGGATTTATTTCCTTAGCCCTTAATGCTTGGTTTCTACCGATTGTGAACTTCCCAAGCCAACTACCAAGATTTTTCAGCAATGAGCGTTCTTCTGAACTAGATTTTATAAGCTTGGATCTTAGAAGGACCTGGAACCATGCATTTGAGTTAGATACTTTTCACAGAGAAATATAACTCAACAAAGTAAGAAACTTGGTATGGCCACCTTGCAGTTCTCATATGTAGTTTTAAGAATCTCCATGTTCAAAATTCTCGAATTAACCTTGTCCAGGAACTTTAGGTACAGATCATGATAATTGAGCTCCATGCTAACTCTGTTGAGAAAAAAAATATTACACAATTGCCAACATTGCCTAGCAAGATAATTAGATAGATAAATACAAACAAAAGCGGCAGAGTACAATGTCAACTCACAAAAAAATACATCAAACCAACAGAGCACAAAAATTCTAACCTTCTCATCACCATATACTGAGCAAACCATGGATAGAACTCTTCCTTTAGAACATCAGTGAACTCTTTTGCTTTGGTTTCAACATTTGCTACTGAAAGATTATTGATCATAAATAATATTCTATCTTGAGTCTCTTGTGCAGGAACCTGTTCCAAGGAGTAAAGACAGTTTATGGAATCAATATCAAGCAACAGGGGCAACATAATGCAAAAAGAAAAAACCAAATTCCCAAAAGAACGTTTAAGTGTAGTTCATGTTGAGGCAGAGCTGTAGGGGAAACAATTCAAACAAGGCTAACGAATTTGAATAGGGTACATACTCTTTCCTAGTGAAAAGTATATGGTAAGCTAGTAGGCCTATCTCCCAAATCTGAACAATTTTGGCCACATAATACATCTAATTACCACATAATTTACATAACATTTACCTCTGTGTGTCCAACTATATTGATATTCTATGCTAGCTTGAGCTAACTGGGCTGTGTTCACAGTATATTATTTGACCGCACATAGGTATGTCGCCTATACATCCAATTTTAAAATGCTATATCTGACTTGGGAACACAAAAAATTCCTTTATTGTCCAGATTGAGGAATAAGACCATTATTTTCTATTTCGGATGACACGTCATTAACTCTCAAATTCTCACTGCTGGCTAAGAGGAAAGGGAGTTGCTCCATATTTTTGAAGACCTGGCTGATACTATACCTCATAAACCCATCAAACCAAGATGAGGAAAAATACCAGAACATAATTCAGATATCATTTTAGGTACCTCGATGGGAGTCTCCCTCTCCCTTATTTCAGCAGCCACAACAAGTGTTTCAATGCTTAATGCAGAGCCAAAGCCAGAGCCATAAGATTGCTGTCTAGGTATGCCTGAAGAAAAGGGGGAGAGTAAGTGTTAGAAACCTGAAGCTAAAGTAGTTGAGCACTGTACTTCGCCAAGAATATTTTTGCATAAAGATTTACCATCTCGATTTATGTGTATATATGTATATAATGATAAAAAAAAAAAGTTACAGAAAATTACTGGTAGATGTTATTCCTCGAGAAGGACGCAGAAAACCTGGGGAGGATGACACAGTGACAGTCCCACTGGGTGCATTCTGAGATAGCCCAGTAGCCAATGGCTGTGCAACACTTGCCTGCATAGAATAGTAATGTTTAACTGAAATAATGAAAATGAGTGCAGCTAGAGCATAATATACACCATTTGTCAAAAGAAAAAAAAAAAGAAAAAAACGGTATATTTATGTACCTTCTGAGTACCAGCTACAACATCATGGGTTGATACAAGTGACTGCTGCTGTCCGGCAGGATATAAAAGTGGTTTTACAGAGATGGTACCCACACTACTTCCAGCAGATTTATGTCTGTCATCCAGAGAACCTAAATAACGTTGTTGGAGCTGAAATGGAGATAAAGATGGTTGAGCGTTAGCCTGCACCGTGCTGCTGCTGCTGCTAGATCCCATTATCTTCCATGAGGACTCAGACACCTATGAACCCCATGGAATGTTATTACTAAACAGAAAAACTTGAACACAGTATTACAGCTCCAATCAATCACCGTGGTTCGAACAAACAATAAAGAACATAAAAGTTTGGCAAAACAAAGGAATTAAAAAAGTACAATCTCAAAACCAAGTAGCAACAGTAAACACCATTATTGCTTAGATAAGATCGGTTCGTCTCACGCGATAGGGCCATGAAGCTTGGGATGGAAGGGGAATTAAGTGAATGACTCTTTTAAAGTTTCTCAAAAACAATGCTGGTTTGTAAATGGTTAGGACCAGATAAGATGTTCTACTTGAAAACCTGCATTCCTCTATATTCACATACCAAGAGCACAAAGAACTGAAGTCCAGAAATGTGGGTGGAACTTGACACCTAAAAACACCAACAACGGTCCTAACAGAAGATAAGCCAGAGAGTGATTTTCAAGTTCGTCTGACGTGATGTGGCCCTTTTCAGTTATTGGCTCTATATTAGTTTTAATGCTAAACAAAGCTTATATTTCAAGAAACTGCTAAAAAGTTCAGTGATGGATATAGAGATGAAGAAAAGGTAGTACCTCCATGTTTTCCACAGCGACTGGATTTGGTCCTTGGTGCTGATCTGTAGGGACAATGTTGCCTCCGTTTAATTCAGAGTGGCTGGATGAGATCGTGGCAAGAGCACGCTCAATGAAAGTAACCAGCTCTAACTGGGTTGTACGTAGATGAGAAATTTGCAAGATATGATTGCAATACTGAGGCCACTCTATCAAACGATCTATAAACTGCTCCAGCGCCTTCACCCCAAATACAAACATCTGAAGGTAACAGACAATAAGATATAAACATACAGAACAGCACTAACAAACAATACATGACAATGAAAAGAGAACACTAACTTTCGAATCAGCAGATTTACGCAACGCATCCAGAACACCACGAAGAGCACGACCAAGGGTCAGATGGGTCACAAGCTGGTTCTTTATCAGCGATCCTTCAGTTAATACCAGCCACGTGTATAAATAGAATAATACAGTCCAAAGAAACAAACTAGTTTAGTATGGATGTTAAGTGCATTACAATGAAAATGGTTTCTTCAATAGTAAGGCAAGACATTAGAAATAGAAGTTACACCCAATACTACAATTATTAAAAATACGTAGCAATTGGGAAATACCAAAATAGATGAACTAAAAGCAACAAGTTTCTTCAAAATTCGATTTTCACTATTTAAGCAAAAACAGAATTTACAAATATGATCTTGGAGGTGCAAACCTTTCTTCATAACTCATAAGAACCACACTGAACTTCGAAGAGAACCCACTCATTTTATTGTACTATGGCTAATGAAGTAACCCGAAGTTGAGTAAATGCAAATTTGATCGTGAGAAAAACACTCAGAAATCATCGCTACGACTCATTAGTTAATAACGCAATCATGATAATAGCAGCAATCCAGTGTAAATGTAACAAAATTAGTACTATCTTTTCCTCAGCGATAGAATGGGGGTCTTTGTTATTTGTACAAGTGCGGGGTCTAATCACCATGCGATATATACCATGTCTAGTTAGTCAATTTAAAAAATATGTATCTCCAAGTTTCATAGAAATGACTAACCACATGTAACCTACACCCTCGCCTCAAACATAGAACCACGTCAAAGGAATTGCACACGGAAAACAGTAAACTTATTACATGCACAGCACAGGAAGGAAATAACTTACCGAAGAGAACTGCAGCAATTCTTAGCTGCCTTTCAGGATATTTCGGGAAAAATGTGTACTCGTCGAACAGATTCTCTATCATGCATTCATATATAGATTGTTCCCTGAAAGTTTCACATGGTGAACAAACTAATCAATAGACAGACAGATAAATCAGTAACTAACACCAAACTGAGAATGTTCACCACAATGCGCATGTGTAAAATGAGAGAACCTCAATACTCATCATCAACAAAAGAGGGAATTTGAATAAGATAAACCACATTGATGCTCTTATATTACCTCTCAATCAATTTGCATTCAGTATGATCCATCCATAAAAGAATATCACACTTACTTTCCACCAATTTAAACTTATTTCTAAAGTAGAAGTTAACATCAGCACAGCAAAAGTTGGACACAGCCTAATGGAAGTCAATTCTGGGGTAAATGGGCTTGGGTTTGCTTAGTTGATTTCATCCCACACACCCTAATCTAGATATAGATTATCACATTACTACAAAAATTAGAAATTACACCCCCTTCTAATCCTAGCACATGGGTTCATTTATTGGTCCCTGCAGCATGACGCATAACAAAAAGTATGATACACGTCAGCAGCTTGGATGACTATGGCAATATAACACTAAGGTCCTAATGGAGAGACCGAGAGAGACAATAAGAAACTAATTAAACCATCCACACTACAGATTAAATTTGGCACAATTTGAAGGTAGAGATAGCAATCACAACACCGTATACAATAGCAAACGTGTTGGTTTTCTAATCACACATGGCGGTAGTTCAAGAGTACCTTTTCTCAGGAGACTCCTTGTAACGAGCAAGCATTTGAACCATTGCATCTATGGTCAATTGCCCAGAGAACATCTGGTGGAAGTAAGAATTAGCTTCTGCTTCTATATCATCTGGATATCCACCACTAGATAAAGATGAATTGCCTGCTCCACCATTCTGCAGTTTAGTACTATTTTGGGTAAATACCGCATGAATATTCTTCATTTCCTCGAGGAGATGATGACGTGAGACATTCTGTCCAGCATGACCTAGAAGAACCTGCAAAGAGAACAATTTCATGAGCAAAGCCATCACAAAAGTAACAGTATACTGCAAACTAGCAGAGCAACTACCTTAATGAATATCGGAACTGTCTCCAGATAAGCAATTACTACAGCTCTAGAATGTTGAAAGGAATTTGCAGGAACATCTTGGGGTACACCAAAACGGATCTCTTTCAGGAACATGAGGCACGCCTAAAAAGTACCAGCATTGATCTCGTGAATCAAATCAGATTTAAATGGATAGTAATTATCTGAAACTGTAATTGAATAAAGTATCTGGATCACATGCTTAAGGGTAGTGAAAATTACTTCAACAAAAGTGTCTCTGTAGGTGCTTAATCTATCACTTAACCACTTCTCTAGATTTATTTGTTCCTTCACAGAGGAAAGAGCAGCCAACTTTATACTGAATGAAAACGGAGCCATATCCAACACTGGACATAGAATCTGTAAGACAAAATTGAGATGAGTATACAGAGTGGATAACAAAAGGATAAAAGTAGTTACATATGTTACCGGAAAATGCAAATTACATCCCAAGAAAGCTGAAAGGTAACAGTACTAATCTAAAAACTAAAGAATAGGTAAACATAATATAAAATCTAGCAGGTCGACTTCTATAGCACTTTCAACAATTTGAAATACTTAGTAGTCAATGTTTCCTGTAACCGGCTATAACTACTCCTCTTATACAGTCATACAGTATCTACTATTTTAAACATGGAGTCTTTCTGAAAAAGACAACCCTGATCTGCATTAATAATCTTCATCTCTAGGATTTACCTTAAGCTCTTGGCAAATGCCAAAAAATTTCATCATGCTCTCTGAATCGAAGTTCGGGACATCTAAAAGTCCCCGCAAGACAACATTAGGATTATCATTCCACAGGTGGAGAACAACACCAGCTTTTGAGAAGTTCCCGAGCACCATGGGGAGAACACTCGACAGAACTTCATATTGAAGCAAGTTATAAGCCGTCTACAATGAAAAATAAATGTTATCAAATATCTAGCATCAACAAAGAAGACAATCAAAGGAGAAAAGGAAAAACATACATTAGTTTGGGATAATCCGAGCAGCAAGACTTCAGGACAGTGTTTCAAGGGATACTCGAGCATTGATCGGACAGAGCCAGCATGGCCCGCCTCAGCAAGTTGGCATAAAACATCCAACAGGTCAAGACATAACCAAGCCTGATTTCCATTTCCAGTTGAAAGCTTATGGCCATGAACTGCATCGACGTACACCTGACAACAGACCAGCAATCAAAATGAATCCAACAAATATAAAGTACATCGAGTTTACCAATCAGTGAGATATGAACATCATACCAGCTGTCTGGTGGAGTGCACAAACGTGAAAATTTCAGGCGACGCGGATACAGCATATCTTAGAAAAGATATCTGACCTTCAGCATTGTTCCACACAGCCCCACAAATGGCATGTAGAGGGAAGGGATCCTGCGACAAGTTGTGCTCAATACTAATGCCACAATGACAACTTTACCAAATCCACCTTTAGTAGATATTGTAGAACCAATACCTGGCATGCACTAGCGTAAACGGACATGAAAAAAGAAAACGAATCTTCGCTAGGGAAGTAGAAGCCCTCGTGGTCAAGGTTTTCCATCACATGTACCCAGTTGGTATCAGGAGCCTGAAGTTCAAATTACAACAGTCACAAAGCAAGTGATATTCATATACTGATTAAAATGAGGTTCACGAAAAGGGGAAATGAGGACGCAGTAACACAGCAAGCTGTCTGTAAATTTAAAAAAAAAATTAAAAAAAAACTCACAAGTTGTTTGATTGATTCAACAAGAGCATCGACATTCCATGAGCTCAACGATGATGAATCAGCAAACGAACTTATTCCAACAGCAGAACAGAAAGTTGAATGTGTGCTCTGTAAGTCCTCCAAGCCGACATGGGTGCGTGTGATCGTGCTTAGTATCTTACAGATTGTGACTTCAGTGAGAGGTAAGAAAATAGATAAGATGTCTTTGCAGTGGGTGGCGTTGACAGTGCATCCATAACCCAGCTCCTTGACAATATCAGCCATGCTCATCTCCTTCTCTATCTCCGCCAAAATGTCATCAAAGTCATTTTCGCTGCTCTCATAGAACAAATCCAATTGTCTGCCAACAAGTAAATGCAGCAAGCAGTAAATCAATACTGACGTAATTATGATTGAAATTCGAAGAAAAAAAATGTTAACTAATCCAGTTGCTTAATTGGTAGTACACAAAACCTTAGAGAGTTGACTT
Organism: Papaver bracteatum; assembly: GCA_023529315.1. NCBI lineage: Eukaryota > Viridiplantae > Streptophyta > Magnoliopsida > Ranunculales > Papaveraceae > Papaver > Papaver bracteatum. The sequence goes on from JAJJWX010002706.1 coordinate 209,131, forward strand.
CACATGTATCATCCAAATTACACAATGGAGATAATATTAACGGAGTCCTGTTTTTCATCTCCAACAATGACACCATTTGAATAAACGAATCCACAAGTTTCGCAACTCCCTCTGACCGAGACAGAAACAAAACAATGTTCTGAATCTGCTCATTTGAATCAATCGTACCCGCATTTGCACATAATTCCTCAATCTGACTCATACAGAAGCTTTGTCCTAAACAACAACAACAACAACAAGCTACAATCAATATCTCTACTCAAAAAGCAAAACAAAAAAAACACAAAAGATACAAAAAAAAAAAAAAAAAAGTTCACAAAATTACCTATACTTCTGATGTCGAGCTCTTGGGAATCAGATAAAGCAAGTCCAAATGCAATTTTCTCAGAAACTGAGAATTTTAACTCATTCAACACATCTCGAAGAAGAAACTCATGAGGAACAGTCACATTTCGTAATGCCTGACATAATACAGTACTGAAGTTTGGTTTATCTAATTGATATCTAAAGATAGCAGCTAGAAGTTGAGGTTTTAGGTTAATACTACGCGTACTATCTTCTCCTCCGTAAAAATTCATATGATCTAAACAGGTTTCAAGTAATAGTATACTTCCTTCACTTCCATAATCAACAAACTGTTCCAAAAATTAAAACGAATACATGATTAGAACATGATTTAATCAAATTCCAAAGAAAATAAACCTTGATTGAAAGAATCTAAGTGTATAGATACCTGAGATAACTGAGAAAATATAGAGTCGAAGTTGGAATCGGTACAGGTGTGAAGTAAGAATCGTATCTGTGTTGAAGCAGTCGACGCGAATGGAAGCATTGTAAAACTCGAAGAAGAAGATGAAGAATGGGTATTTTCTAGGGTTTTGTTTGCGATTTTGATAGTGGAGAAGAAGAAAACGAAGATGGTGCTGGGAGGTTTTTTATCGATCGTATTACTGTGGGAAGGAGATTCGATTGTAGAGAAAATGGGGGAAAACAAAAATGAAGGCCCAGAATCCCTATTTATTATGAACCCTCGGCTAATGAATAGAACAAAACAAAATAGAAATATTGTGCAGTAAAATCAACAACCCCTTATCCATGTATTTTTTTATAATGATTTAACTGCCCTTACTTGATTTTCCTATAAAAATTAAAAAGAAAAAGAAAAAAGTTAAAAAAAAAAATGGGGAAAATGATGAGTTGTGGACATTTTTCAGCAGCGATGTTGCTCCTCGCAACGAATCTACTTTAGCTAAATTGCAAATGAAACATCTAGCTGCTCAAGCCCATTTTATTTCGCCTGGTACTGTTTGTGTTGACTCAATTGTGGTTGATTCCAAAGTTGTTGTTGGTGCCATCAAGAGTTTCCCTAAAGGTACTTCTTGCGATCGAGACGGTTTGCGTGCGCAACATTTAATGGATGCTTTGAGTGGTGCGGTATTAGCAATGACAGATGAGTTGGTATGTTCAATTACAGGGGTTAACGTTGTCAATTTATGGCTAGCAGGAAAATGTCCCAATAGGTTAGGTGAGTTCATAGCTAGTGCACCACTAACACCATTATTGAAGTCAGGTGGTGGTCTTAGGCCCATTGTTGTTGGTACCATTTGGTGCAGATTGGTCTCTAATTAAGATAGCGGTCTTCTCCGTTGGAAAGGCCATGACTTCTAACTTGGGAGATCATCAATTTGGTGTTGGTATGCCTGTTGGTGGTGAGAGTATTTTACACGATGTAAATAGCTTGCTGGAGTTGAATGGACAGTCCGCCACTATGTCCATGTTGCTTGTTGACTTTTCAAATGCGTTCAATATGGTTAGCCGGACTCATCTTATTAAGGAAGTTCGACTCCATTGTACAGGTATTTTTCGGTGGGTGGAAGTTTGATATAATAGGCCTGCTAGACTTTGTTATGATCAATATATTATGTCATGCGCACTTGGTGTTCAAAAAGGGGATCCTCTCGGTCCGTACTTGTTTACCTTGACACTCCATCCACTTGTGAAAACCATTGCCTCCCAGTGCAAACTTGATTTGCATTCCTAGTACCATGAAGATGGGAAAATTATTGGTGACACTCTAGAGGTATCTAAAGCTCTGAGGATCATATAATCTGAGGGACCAGGCAGAGGTTTACATCATTAGTATAAAACAAGGTTTGGATAAGTTTTCCTTTGTTAGAGGTGGTCAGGATTTGTCTGGAAAAAGATAAATCTACGGCTGTAGTTCTCTTGATGGAAATCTAATATAATAAATATAGTAAATGATTAATATAATAAATACCTAACTAATTAGTGTTCCACACTAATTGATATTAAATGATTTATTAATTGCTCATAATAATGTTTGTTCACTAATTGCTCATAATAAACTAGATCACCGCTGCCACAGTGGGGAGGGCCGACCGAAGAAAATTGAAACACAGTTATTCGTAATGGTGTTATAAGGCTAAAATTGATATGCATTTAATTTATGGTAGTTTACGTAAATTTCTACCATTTTTTATGCATCTTTTGTGGTGGTTTCAATCAATTTACCCTATGTATTATGTATCCTTTGTGGTGGTTTGCACTAATTTCCCTATGTATTATGCATCCTTTGTGGTGCTTTGCATAATGGGTATACATTAAATTTTAAAAGTCAACATCGAATTTTTCGTAAAAAACACTAAATTATATATTGTTGTTTGTACTCGTTGCGTAGATTTTTTAAAATCCTTTCAAATGATATAAAATTTGTAAAATTCTAAGGCACCGATTTTTAGATATGTTATATTAAAGTTTGGTTGCCAATTATACCTCTTAAAAAATAAGATGTATAAAAAGTTATAATAATTAAACTAAAAGGAGGGACATTTTAGACTTTTCATGTCCCAAAGACTACCACCAAATTCATTTCCAATCTTTTTATCAAATTGAACATTTGTGTTAGGTTTCATTTGACAAAAAAGTGGTCATAAAAGGGACTCTCTCCCTACGGGCCCTCCGGTCGGTCGGCCCAATAATCTATTAGTTTCTTCCATTATAAAATTTCTCTTAGTTAAATTAATAAATTTGTATTTCTTCTATTAATAAATAATTTTGATAAAAACAAAAAAATATCAATAGATATTAGTTGTGATAGTAGGTTGTGGAAGCGGCGACGAAGGTCGAATGAATCACTAATCTAATAATATCAGTAGATATTAGTTACGACACGGGTTAAGCCCTATAAACACATAAATAACCACTAATCTAAGGAACAAGTACAAGAGACCTGGATCTTCCGATAACTCATATAATGGAACACTTTATGTTTTGTTTATGCAATCCCATTAAGCAAAATCAATACTAATACTTTGTTATTTCACTTTCTTATTATTATCATTAAGAATATAAAACACAATTTGGATAACTTTGCTTATGTAAGTGGCGGTTCAAATTTTTCCTCACAAGAGATAAATCTAGGGAGGTAATCGTTGGTCATAGTTGATGGTTGTGATTGAGATTAGAAATGCATCTAATGGACAAAAGTTATCATGTCATTAAGGTTCCATAATTCTTCATAATAAATAGTCTATTAATTAAATGTCAAACTAAAAAAGATAATATATAAATTATTCTACTAATGATGATAATAAAAGTATATTTTTATTAGCTAATACTTAGAATTAGTTTGGTATTGATGTGAGCTTTACAAAAGTGCTTTTCCGATGTACGTTATTGTGCGGAGCTATGTAAAAAAAACAATTGGTTGCCGATGTAAGTTACTGTGCCTAGCTTTGTAAAAAAAAAAAAACAATTGAACGGTTGCAAATTATAAACTAAAGCTAAAACTATTTTTAAAAACAGACATATCTCTGAAAATATCATGTTCAACTATAGTTAGTGAGAAAATGACAAAAGCAGACATATTTCTGAAAATTGGCTATTCTATTTTATAGTGCGTGAAGTAAGTAAATTTTATACTATTAGAGTACGTACACATGTAATATTAAATATACTAATTAATATTATTACTAAAAAGTATTATTTTTCTAAACCACTTTTTAAAAATCCATAATCTCTTAATATTTATCGTTGAAAATAAAAATATATTTTAGTGATACGATATAACATAAAATGTAGTTTGAAAATAAAAAATAATTATCTTTAAAGAATATAAAATATAAAAAATAAAAATTGGTGATCATATATAGATTCAAGGATAATTGTTGTGAGTTATAAACAAAATGGAATAGAATTGGAAAATAAAATATGAAGCTAGGGTGAACTATAGCTTTTGCTTTTGAAGCTTTTAAAAGCTCATTCTCCCCACTTTACAAATTGATAAGTTTTGGAAGTGTACACTTTATGAAATCTTTAATAAACACTAAGATGAAAAAATATTGCTATCAAAATGTTTTCAAAATACTTTTTTTGAATGAAAAAAAGCAGCACCAAACTTAGTTAAATTGACTAACAATTATATAAGTGGACCATAATGACGGTGGCAAGTATTGGTGCCCAGTGAGTAATTTCGCATCACCTCACGTATTTCTTGATAAATGGTTTAACGTTATTTTTATTCAATGATGATGGATAGCAGAGTTTATTGTTAGTAGAGCTTATTGTTATTAGGTTAATTACTTAATAATTTGACTTATAACTAATCATGATTTTATTATTTTTATGAAACAAATAACCTCACATTTTGAGGCATAATGTCGTAGAATGTAATGGCCTGCTCTCTACCGATAATGTCCTTACTAATCCACTGCGTTCATCTGATAGTATTGAGTTTTCAATGGTAACCGCTGCGTTCGTCTAGCAGCAGCTTCTTAAGAGGTCACCCATCCCAAGATTACTCAATACCGAGCATGTTTAACTATAAATATTTTTCTCCAACTACGAAGCCAATTATGCTGAAAAGGTCTCGGTGTTAGCAAATGACAAACCATTACCACTATTCCAACTTAATTTGGAGATGTCCTCGGGTACGTAATATGTTTAATCCTAGACTCTGGAATTTTTTCTCACTCATGAGACTCTGGAATATGTTTAATCCGTCAAGCATACTCTTTCTCCCTCGACATTTAACCCGTGGTCGACTCTAATACCATTTTTAAGGACCTGATCTTTTCCAATATTGTTCCCACTTAGTCATTGTGGTTATCCGATAGTGTGGGATTTTCAACTAAAACTGATGTGGACATCTATTAGCAGTTTTCTGGGAGGTAGCCCATACCTAGATTACGCTCGCCCGAGAACCCATAAATTCAGTGATTTTTACCAACTATGGATCCAACTATGTTGAAAAGGCCACAATGTTACGAAAGGACAAGCCATTACCTATATTCCATTCGGTGAACTCTTCCTGCCAAATTGAATTACGTACATAATATTTATGGGAATTTTGAAAAACTAGAACTACATCGTATGTGGGTAAAATGATTACCATCGGAAATGACTTAACATTTTTAGTATAATATATTAAGTGAATGAATTAGATTTTAAGTATGTCATCATCATTGAAATAGTAAGAACATACAATAAGCTTGGACTTCTCCATACATAGCACCGAGGATTTTTAGTTAAAAACCCCACACCTCTTATCCCAAGGTGGTCAAGTGGGGTTTGGTGTTATGTGGTTGGGCCCTGAGTAGTGTGTGATGGTCCATGAAGATCCTAACAATTGGTATCAGAACCCGTGGTTGGGGATACTGTTCGAACGTTGAAGTGGTTGTGGATGTCACCCGGTTTAGGGAGCAAGTGATATCATACTCAAGGTGAAGAAGGCAAGGCCCAAAGTTGAACTGGCGCTCAAGTTGGAGTTAGTGTCTCACTCATTAACTCATGTGGACCAGGGTTCTAGATCGTAAAGGCAATGCTCAAGGTTGAACTGGCGTTCAAGGTGGAGTTAGTGTCTCACACATTAACTCTCAATTAGTAAGGTTCTATGTGGGCAAGGAAATTCTCAAGCTGGAGTTGGTGCTTTCCTTCTCATTAACTCAAGGTGAAGTAGGATTGTAGGGAGCATAGTGACAATCGATGGGTAGCATATACAAATTGTAATCATATGGTGAGGTCTGATTGGACTGGTGAAGTGGTTTAATATCGTCAAGGTGGAGATTGTTGGAGTATGTGGAACGATAAACCACTTAATTATAGCTAGGGATAGTCCCATATGGAAGAAAGAGGAGTACATGTTGAGCTTAATAAACTTGGGCATCTCCTTACGTAGCGCTGAGGCCTTTTAGATTAAAACAACACACCTCTTATCCCAAGGTGGCCAAGTAGGGACATGATCGGTGCTATGTTGTCGAGCCCATAGTAGGTTCCCATTTTCCATGAACATCCTAACACCATTCACTAAATATAAGAAAGATGCAAAAAGGTAATACAATTTCAAAAGATCGATAAGATATCTTTTTAAACTAAAAAACATATCAAATAATATATATTTTTTTGGGACAAAATATGTAAAAATTATTTTCGATATAATTTCATTGTTGGCTTGAGGATATAACTCGAAAAAGGAGAGACATAGAATGGGAAGATGTCAAGGCGGAAAATGCTAGAAAGGATGTGAAGTGGATAATAAAAATATCTATCGGGTTTCTCTTTACTTTTGCAACGATAAGAAGGGTAAACTTGATATTAATACATATTATATTTGATATTCATATGTCGGAAAATTCATAACTAAATAAAAATTATGCACGTGCTGTTATGGCACTGGTTAAGACCTAGTCTTAATATAAAGAAAACGGAGGTCTATTGGCCAACCGCCGACCTTAGAAACTGTGACGATGATATTTTTCCTCGGGATATTGGATAACCAACCAATGGTGTTAAACTTTTTTTTGGTGTGTGTGTGTGGGGGGGGGAGTGAATTTAGATTCGAATTTTATTAGTGACATGGCGCTGTCTAGAGTTCACAAAACTATCTAGTTAATGCCCGCCATCAAAAAATTGAAAGACCCTCAGAGTGAGATGTTATTGCTTCGCAACTGCACCGGTGTGTCCAGACTATATTTTGATATGCGTACTACCAACCCTGCAGCTTTAAAACAAGCTACTGATTTAATTGATGATCATTTATTTCAGTACTTGAGACTTCTGGTTACAAGTGATGGAGCAGGGTTTGGGCCTTTGCAACAGCGAATCACTACACTCCCCATCAAAGAGGGTGGCCTCAGGCCCGCCATCAAAAAATTTAAAGACCCTCAAAGTGAGATTTTATTGCTTCGCAATTGCACCGGTGTGTCCAGACTGTATTTTGATATGCGTACTACCAACCCTGCAGCTTTAAAACAAGATACTGGTTTGTTTGATGATCATTTATTTCAGTACTTGAGACTTCTGGTTACAAGTGATGGAGCAGGGTTTGGGCCTTTGCAACAGCGAATCACTACACTCCCCATGGCCTCAGGATTTACACTATGACAGATATCCGTAACTACTGTTATCTTTGAAAAAGCGGGGGTCTAACAACCACACACAATATTTCGATTAGTAATATGTATGGACAACTCCGAGTTACTTTCTAGAGAATCAACTAGACAGTCAGACTCAATTAATAGAAAATATATCAAGGAGTTATTATCTCAATTTCTCAATTTGATTTACTCAAGCAAATACAATATGTGAGTCTTAATCAAAGAGAGATAACTTGGATGGTACCAAAGACCAATATCCAAGTGTCAATCAATTTAAATCAACAACCAACAAGGTCGGATATTCTAATTGATTGAACAATGCACAACCTGTATTATTTCAATTATATAACGAAATATAATGCGGAAAAGAAATAACACAAATACCAGAATTTTGTTAACGAGGAAACCACAAATGCAGAAAAACCCCGGGACCTAGTCCAGATTAAACATACACTGTATTAAGCCGCTACAGACACTAGCCTACTCCAAGCTAACTTCGGTCTGGACTGTAGTTGAACCCCAACCAATCTCACACCAATCCAAGGTACAGTTATGCTCCTACACCTCTGATCCCAGCAGGATATTGCGCACTTGATTCCCATAGTTGATCTCACCCACAACCAAGAGTTTCTACGACCCAAAGTCGAAGACTTTAATAAACAAATCTGTCTCAGACAGAAAAGTCTACAAGGATAGATAAATTCGTCTCCCATGAATAAACCTATGAGTTTTGTTTCGTCTTTTGATAAATCAAGGTGAACAGGAACCAATTGATAAAACCTGACTTATATTCCCGAAGAACAGCTTAGTTTTATCAATCACCTCACAATAAACTTAATAGACGCAGAGACGAAGATTATTGAGGAATCACAAATGATGAGACGAAGTGTTTGTGACTACTTTTATATCTTGCCTATCGGAGATAGAAATCTGAAGCCAATTATTGCAATTGTACTCGTACGATAGAAGATGCAAGATCATATCACACAACTATGATAAAATAAAAGTAGTATCGGTCCGACTTCACAATCCCAATGAAGTCTTTAAGTCGTTAACCTGGTTTTAGAAGAAGAAAACCAAAGGTTAAAGGAGAATTGACTGTAGCTTAGCAAACTAGTATCACACAAAATGTGTGGGGATTAGGTTTCCCAGTTGCTAGAGTTCTCCCTTATATAGCCTTTCAAATCAGGGTTTGCAATCAATGTTAGCTTAGTAACAAAGCATTCAATATTCACCGTTAGATGAAAACCTGATTAGATACAATCTAATATTTATCAACTGTTAGATCGAAAACATAGCTTATTATACACACATGTACTGAACGTTTGTAGGCTTGTGAAAACCGTACCCAAACTTGTACATTAGTTGGTTCAACACTAGTTAACCAAATGGTTAGCCAAATGATAACCTTCATATCAACCATATTCTTCTTCACCATAACTAGTCCAAATGACTCAAATGAACTAGCTAGAGAGTTGCTCAATTGCTTAGATCTTTATGTACTACAGAAGACACTATTGAAGCAAAAACGATGTGATTCACTCGAATCGATTCATGAACTATAAAGCCACGATTTGCAATAACATTCCTTAGTTTATTAAGATAATTTCACAAATATCATTTTTAGACATAACCTACTCAAGTTCGCGGACTGGGTTAGCGGACTTAAGTTCTCGGATGGAGTTCACAAACTCCAGCAGAAATTCTCGGTCGAGAATTTCTGTCAGTTCACGGACTGAAGCTCACTCACTTCTCCGGTTTCACTTGATCAATAAAGTTCGCAAACTTCGGTTCAAGCAATAAGGACTTATATGTATATGTGTTACCACAACAATTATTATATCCTCCAATGGTTATATTGTCAAAACTCTCATTTCAATCATTGAAACATTATCAGAGGGCGTTATATAGTTGTTATTCACAAATTATTTTTCGTTAGAGCAATTTCCAAAATAATTGAAACATTACATGACTTTCGTCACTAGGTAAAGATGAACTTAGATAAAGCAAAAGCTTTACCAACACATATTTCGAGAAATAGATAAGCGAGATATACTCATATCGAAATATTCACATGTGTATAATCTTAGTCTATATAGTAATACGACTTTTGTCTCAAGATAGGAAATAGAGTAGATAGACTTTTGAGTAATAGATATGTTCAAGTCTCCACATACCTTTTAGTCGATGAAGATCCACTAGTTCCTTGAGTAGTCCTTCGTCTTGTATGATGATCGTCATGGAGTTCTTGAGCTCAACTACACTTTCTATCCTAGTTCGAGACCTTAGCTATAGTAGACTAGAATTCAAAGACTTTATAGTTTTGATCACTAATATTGACAAACATGCTTGAGATAGCAACACATGCGAGTTCGACCGAGCAATGCTCTAACAATCTCCCCCTTCGTCAATTTTAGTGGCAAAACTATTAATACATATGGAATACAAAAAATATATAAATAAACTTTGTAGCTCCTATTCCACATGTCGTCTAATCTTCAACAATACTCGAAATCTTCGTCACTTCCAAGTAATCCAATGATCCCAAAGGTTGTAAGTTTAGGATCATCGTTGTTGAAAATCCATTGCTATAACAACGAGAAAATAAGAGTTCTCAATCATTGTTATACAGTGTCATAGTATCATTTCACAGCGTCAAAGTCCAATTGCATCACAACTTTAACAATAATACTATGGTGATACTTCACTCCCCCTTAGTCAATACTCCATCTCACATGGAAACTACTCCCCCTTACATAATGATCAGAAAACCATATGTATTTGTAGTGTGAACTACATATTAATTCTCCCTTTTTTGTCAATAAAATTGGCAAAGGTACAAGAACGAGATCCTAATGGAATTTTCTTAAGAGACATTTCATGACCAAAGGTAAATGTATATTATCTTGTTTAGATGCAATCATAAAGCCGAAGCTAAATGCATTCATCAAGGAGTCTATAAAGATACAAGATAACCCCTCTAATATTCCACAACCGCACTCCCCACAGAGATTTGGCAATTAAGCACAAGTTCAAAAGAACTCTCCCCCATAAAATGTCATTCCCAAGGGAATAACAAGAGCGACCTTAATTTCAAAAGAAAAGAAGGATTTCTTTAGACTCAACAAATCACATACAAGTATGAATTTGGAATCCAAAAAGAAATATTCAATCATATTAACCAAAGCGAACCAAGATTAATTTGACTAAATATGCTCAATACAAGTAAACTTATGGAGACTTAAGAGATAAACTAGATTAATCACAAGAAAACTCGCAAATAATCTAATTGACATACTCAACCAAACTAATTACAAAAGTAATCAATTTAATTGGTCACACTCGACATAAGAAAATCTATGGAGCAATGACTGAGGTAATCATGAAAAACCAACCCAGTCAAAGAGATGCTCAAACATAAGAAAACTAATGGAGTGCTAACTAAATTATCACACAAGATGATTAATTTAGTTTAATCATGTTCAACATAAAGTAACTTACGGAACAACAACTAAGCTAATCACAAAATTAATCAACTTTTGTTGTTTTAGTGCTCAACATACGACACTTCATGGAACAACACAATATTTACACAAAAATTGTGGATCGGAGAATCGAACTTATACCGTGGAATAAGCAAGGATTCATTCTGTTTTCCATCACCATTTGCACAATGACACACAATTGACATAATCCTTGAATCACAAAAGATATTAACCTATCTTACATCAAAAATTGACAATATAGGCTTAACTTTTGTGTTTGTTAAAAGTCTATTCATTCTTTTATCAGTACTTGCATAGCAATTCACGAACAACTTTACTTTTTGATAAAATATGGGACAATCAAGTTCATGGACGTAAACACACATATCCCATAACAATATTGCAATATATAAAATCAAAAAGATTAATACTGCAAACATCATCTTCCAAACAAGTTTAGAATTTAAGCCAATAAATCTAAAAACAAGAAGATGAAAACTTTGGACATAGCTATGTGTAATCACAATAATGGCTATTCCAAGACATTAGTTATTCTTATAAACAAAACAAGAAAAATAGAAGATTTACTAGGCAATAGGACCTTTGAGGAATTCTTTATCATCCCCGAACTCCTTGTCGTCCACAACCATTGGAACATAAGGTTCATTACGGTAGGAGTTTATATCAATAAACCTTTTAGGTTGCTGTTGTCAAACCAGGGCCTTCTGAATCTCGTGAGTCTTATACACAAAAGCCTTTATTTGTTGAATCTCCTTACACAACTCCTTCATTACTTCAAGAACATCAGAAAACTTATGATAATTTGAAGGAACGGCTTTTGTCTTCCTCACATTCCTTCTTTTCCTTTTCAATGTAGGAGGCACATGAGATTTTTCTTTTTCCTTCATGATTGATGGCTTGACAATCATATTATTGTCCTTTCCATCTGAAGATATCATTCTTGGAGCGTCCATGAACATATGGGTTTGTGAGAGGAATTCACAATTAGCTCAACAAGTAGTCTTGAGATAAAAGGAGGTTTTAAAGAAGGAAAAAGGAATGTAGGATTCGAAACCTTTAAACAGGTTCGTAAACGACGAACTCTTAACCCTATGAAGAGTAGAATTGTTAATAGTACCTTTTTTTTATAGACAAAAAGAAGACAAATCTAAGAAAAGAAAAGAAAAAACTTTTCTTAAAGCCTGAGAGGTACAAAATCATTGTCTTTTTTGATCAGGCACATGAGACAAGATTTAAAAAAAAACACAATCATGTTGTGTTGTGGTGAACAACAATTTGTCCACCAATTTTCTCTTGGGAGGAATTCACAGACCTCTGTCTATCAAAACTATTTGACAATAATTTCTTCTCTAATGGTCTTAGTTTATCCTTGGAAACTAACTTCTTAGACGAAGATAAAATCTGACATACCTCAGCGGTATTCTAAGCAAGTTTATGCTTTCTTGCTAGATGATTTGCTCTTCGTTGAAGTTTGTTGACATGCCTTTGTTGGTGTTTGAACTTGTAACACTTTGAGAGTTCATGACCCTTTAATGAACAATATGAGCATGTCAAACTTGGATAAAAATCAGGCTTCTGGAATGTGTAAGCAGCTAAGCACATATTGGGACCTGAAACATTATAAGCAGTGTTTCCAAAGATTGGGTCAACTTTTTCTTCTAGAATATTTTGGATTATCTTTTGAAAGAATATCAAGATTGATATGTGTATTGCTACAGTTGTCAAAATTAATATTTTCACCAAGAAGTGCAACACTTGATTTCTCGTCTTCATTAGAATCATAATTGTCAGACATTTCATCAAGAGTTGCAGCAAGACCTTTGTTCCCAATGTATTTTCTCTGATTTGGACACTCATTCGCAAAATGAACAAAAACCTTACACTTAAAGCACTGAGTCATATCCTCATCATCAGTTTCATTAATATCCCTATTTTTAGGAGGAACACGATAATGAGGTTTGACTGATGCCTTAGGCTTATCTATGGAGAACCGTTTACTTCTCTTCAACAGAAGATCCCTAAACTGTCTTGTGATCATCGAGATTGATTTGTCAAGATCTCCATCTGATGAATCTGTCTCATAGTGATCATCTTCATAGATATATACTTTTTTTACTTTTATCAAGTAATTTAGTGTCTTTTTGTTCTTTGAACGCAACATCCTTAGATTTGGATGAGTGTTCATGATCAAATATCTTACTCTTTCCAACCAGCGTATTTCTGGAGAGAGTATCAAGGTTATTTCCCTCAAAGATGACATGCTTCTTAGAATCATATCTAGATGGCAGCGATCTGAGAATTTTCAACACAATGTCCTTTTCAGGAATAGTCTTACCTAATGCAAAAGATGCATTAAAAATTTCAGACACTTTGTGATTAAACTCATCAAATGTTTCTTCATCTGCCATACAAAGGTTTTCCCAATCAGAATTTAGATTTTGAAGTCTAGCTTCCTTTTCACTGGAATTACCTTCGAATACGGTTGCTAAGATATCCCAATCTTCTTGCGACATAGTGCAATTAGACACATGGTGTTGAAGATTTGGGGTAATGGCATGTATGATCACATTCAAACCGTTAGAGTTTTGCTTTGCAGCAAGAATCTCGGCATGAGTGTATTCACCAATATTCTTTGGAACATTTACACCTCCAACTGCCTCAACGGGAGCATCATAGCCATTAACAACATACACCCATGATTGGAAATCACGTGCTTCAATAAAAGCTCGCATTGCAATTTTCCACCATAAGTAATTAGAGCCATCGAAGGATGGTGGTACGTTAATTGAGATAACACCTCTGTCCATAGAGTCAGATCGCTACAAACACAGACTTGTAATGTCTTTAACATGTTTGCCTGCTCTGATACCAATTGAAAAAGCGGGGGTCTAACAACCACACCCAATATTTTGATTAGCAATCTGTATGGACAACTACGAGTTACTTTCTAGAGAATCAACTAGACAGTCAGACTCAATCAATTGAAAATATCTCAAGGAGTTATTATCTCAATCTCTCTATTTGATTTACTCAACCAAATACAATCTGCGAGTCTTGATCAAAGAGAGATAACTTGGATGGTACCAAAGACCAATATCCAAGTATCAATCAATTTAAATCAACAACCAATAAGGTCGGATATTCTAATTGATTGAACAACTCACAACCTGTATTATTTCAATTATATAACGAAATATAATGCGGAAAAGAAATAACACAGATACCAAAATTTTGTTAACGAGGAAACCGCAAATGCAGAGAAACCCCGGGACCTAGTCCAGATTAAACATACACTATATTAAGCCGTTACAGACACTAGCCTACTCCAAGCTAACTTCGGTCTGGACTGTAGTTGAACCCCAACCAATCTCACACTGATCCAAGGTACAGTTATGCTCTTACGCCTCTGATCCCAGCAGGATACTGCGCACTTGATTCCCTTAGTTAATCTCACCCACAACCAAGAGTTGCTACGACCCAAATTCGAAGACTTTAATAAACAAATATTCCTCACACAAAAAAGTCTACAAGGATAGATAAATTCATCTCCCACGAATAAACCTATGAGTTTAGTTTCGTCTTTTGATAAATCAAGGTGAAAAGGAACCAATTGATAAAACCATACTTATATTCCCGAAGAAAAGCTTAATTTTATCAATCACCTCACAATAAACTTAATCGACGCAGCGAAGAAGATTATTGAGGAATCACAAACGATGAGACGAAGTGTTTGTGACTACTTTTATATCTTGCCTATCGGAGATTAAAAATGCAAGCCAATTATTAAAATTGTACTCGTACGATAGAAGATGCAAGATCAGATCACACAACTACGATAAAAGTAGTATCGATCTAGCTTCACAACCCCAATGAAGTCTTTAAGTCGTTAACCTGGTTTTAGAAGAAGAAAACCAAAGGTTAAAGGAGAATCAACTATATCTTAGCAAACTAGTATCACACAGAATGTGTGGGGATTAGGTTTCCCAGTTGCTAGAGTTCTCCCTTATATAGTCTTTCAAATCAGGGTTTGCAATCAATGTTAGCTTAGTAACAAAGCATTTAATATTCACTGTTAGATAAAAACCTGATTAGATACAAGCTAATATTTATCAACCGTTAGATCGAAAACATAGCTTGTTATACACACATGTACTGCACGTTTGTAGGCTTGTGAAAACCGTACCCAAACTTGTACATTTGTTGGTTCAACACTAGTTAACCAAATCGTTAGCCAAATGATAACTTTCATATCAACCATATTCTTCTTCACCATAACTAGTTCAAATGACTCAAATGAACTAGTTAGCAATTTGTTCAATTGCTTAGATCTTTATATACTACACAAGACACAATTGAAGCAAAAACGATGTGATTCACTCGAATCGATTCATGAACTATAAAGCCACGGTTTGCAATAGAATTCCTTAGTTTATTAAGATAAGTTCACAAACATCGTTTTTAGACATAACCTACTCAAGTTCGCGTACTGGGTTTGCGGACTTAAGTTCCCGGATGGAATTCACAAACTCCAACAGAAATTCTCGGTCGAGAACTTCCGCCAGTTAACGGACTGAAGCTCACGCACTTCTCCGGTTTCATTTGATCAACAAAGTTTACAAACTTCGGTTCAAGCAATAAGGACTTATACACATATGTGTTACCCCAATAATGCTTATATCCTCCAATGGTTATACTGTCTAAACTCTCATTTTAATCATTGAAACATTCTCAGAGGGCGTTATATAGTTGTTATTCACAAACTATTTTTCGTCAGAGCAATTTCCAAAATGATTGAAACATAACATGACTTTCGTTACTAGGTAAAGATGAACTTGGCTAAAGCAAAAGCTTTACCAACACATATTTCAAGAAATAGATAAGCGAGATATACTCAGCTCGAAATATTCACATGTGTATAATCTTAGTCTATATAGTAATCCGACTTTTGTCTCAAGATAGGAGATAGAGTAGATAGACTTTTGAGTGATAGATAAGTTCAAGTCTCCACATAAATTTTAGTCGATGAAGATCCACTAGTTCCTTGAGTAGTCCTTCATCTTGTATGATGATCGTCATGGAGTTCTTGAGCTCAACTACACTTTTTATCCTAGTCTGAGACCTTAGCTATAGTATACTAGAAATCAAAGACTTTATTGTTTTGATCAATAATATTGACAAACACGTTTGAGATAGCAATGCGTGCGAGTTCGACCGAGAAATGCTCTAACAAACTTGCTTCTCATAGTCAAATAATTTCGGTTCATAAGGTGATTCTTGGTAACTTATTCTCTTCAGACAAAGGTTCTGCTTATCAGTCGGCTCTTCGAAACTTCAGCCAAGTATGCGTATTACCTTTTAACTATTTCGTTGATGATACTGCCCACCCCTTACTATGCACTCCTGGATCATCACTTATTTTGACGTAGTTAAGAAGCAAATCCTCGTCCAATTATCAATGTCTGCAAAAGACTCGATTTTGTGGAAGTGTAATCGTGTTAAGCATGCTCAAGATTATTTTTTTTTGTTGTACACATTAGAGGTCTGAACCAATGCCTTGGTACAACAAAGTTTAGAGCCGTAGTTTGTTACCGTCTTGGTATTCCCCTGTTTTCTGAAGGTGGGTTATTGATAAGACCACGTTTCATGGAACATGTCAACGGTGTGCACCCGATGCGTTACTCAGGCATAATTGACATATATGATCCTTTATATGGGTCAAGTCTCTCAAGATTGTGGAAGCCACCCTGGCTAGAAAGTGAATGGTGCAGCAAGCACACGAGTCCAATGGAGGCACAAGGCATTGGATAAGCATAAATATTTATTATTAGAGATGATATATTTATTTAGGTATTTTATTATATTTTAAGTATTTAATTATTTTATGTAGAGTTTATATTTGTTTGGAATAGTATTTTAGGAGTAGTATTGTTTTCGTATTTTCCAAGTAATGTAGCCTATAAATAGGCCTTATCAGTTGATTAATCATAATAAGAAAATTATTAAACAAATTTCTACCCTTTGGTTTATTGATTTCTTTGAATCATGACCTTTTGAGCTTGAGCTGCTGGTCGTTGGTTAAGAAACAAATCATTTCTTATCAATTGGTATCAGAGCAAGTTCGCTCTTATCCCACTTCCGCTACCAAAATCACTATCAACCACCAAAATCATCCGCCACCCCCATCTTTTACCGTGTCATAAAAAAAAATCAGACATACACAACATAGATTGGGATTTTCTATCTACATGTGTGTACATTTATTCAAGTCCGACGTCATCTGGTTTCATTGGGTAGATCAGTAAGAACATTCAGAAGCTTAATTGGTTAACAAAGTTTGTTGTGGTTCGATATATATCTCAGGTAAGAAAAATCTATCCGAAAGTGCTTAGTTGTTTACGCAAGATAAATTGGTTCGTTTCCTAATTCATCTTTTGTAGTGTTTTCCCTAAACCCTATAAACAAATATTTTAAAATTGCTCTTGCTCGTCAATTATCCTATTTGTCCAATTTTTTCTTTTCTAAACACTTGCTCAGCCCATTATCCAAATATTTAACCCATTACCAGTTCGTCTACAAGCCTACAACTGCACCCGTTTTAGCCCCACATCAAATCCAACAGATTCATTCCATATTTTTTTTCCAGACGGTATGTATGAACAATCCAGGAAAAAGTTATTATGTCAGCATTTCGATGGCAGAGATCCCGAAGGTTGGTTATTTCAAGCGCAATTAATTTTTGAGTTCCATAAAATACCGCTAGAAAACTTTGTGAAGGTATCTAGTGCACTACTTCTTGTTGGTGGTCCGTCTAAATGGTACAAGTGGATGCAAGACTATATTTCGGGGTCTTAAAAGAATTTTTGTTTTTCTTTATTAAAGCGCTTCGGAAGTGATGACCCAATGCTAGCACTAGCTAATTTGCAACAAAATTTAGAAAAAAGTTGTGCTTATTAGAAATATGCATTCCAAGAGTTCAAGGAGCATCAAAGAGCTAAAGTCGTGAAGCCACAACTTGTTGCAACTACATACGATTATTTCCCTATTGAGATGCCAAAACCCGGTGAGATTAATTTTTATGATACCGTTAATGTTCCTTCGATAGTTGTTGGCGAAGAAAACCAAATTGTAAGTGCCTAAAAATCGGACCTTGAGGGCAAGGTCCTATTTAAGGAGGGTGGAATGATAAGATCACATGTGGAGCCAATATCAATATATATAGTGTACTTTGAGGGCAAAGTCTCATTTAAGGAGGGTGGAACGATAAGACCATGTTTCATGGAACATGTCAACAGTGTGCACCCGATGCGTCACTCAGGCATAATTGACATATATGATCATTTATATGGGTCAAGTCTCTCAAGATTGTGGAAGCCATCCTGGCTAGGAAGTGAATGGCGCAGCAAGCACACAAGTCCAATGGAGGCACAAGGCATTGGATAAGCATAAATATTTATTATTAGAGATGATATATATTTATTTAGGTATTTTATTATATTTTAAGTATTTAATTATTTTATCTAGAGTTTATATTTGTTTGGAATAGTATTTTAGGAGTAATATTATTTTCTTATTTTCCAAGTAAAGTAGCCTATAAATAGGCCTTATCAGTTGATTAATCATAATAAGAAAATTATTAAGCAAATTGCTACCCTTTGGTTTATTGATTTCTTTGAATCATGACCTTTTGAGCTTGAGCTGCTGGCCATTGGTTAAGAAAAAAATCGTTTCTTATCAGTTATGCTCAAGTTATAATAAACGTATGGATATTTTTGGTGACCACGCTCTTCATTGTCCCAAAGATGTTGGGCTTAAGTTTCGGGCATGACCTGGTACGTGACGGAATTGTTGACATATGTTACAAAGCTTGTGTGCCTGATCGTAAAAAAGTATACCTTAGTTTTTTGTCTAATGATAATAGAGACTTGCGTCATGCTGATATTCTTGTTCTTAACTGGGAGAATGGTCAAGATGTTTGTATAGATGTAACAGGAGTCTCGCCCTTCACAGGCGAAGGCACTCATGTTTTTGTCCCATGCCAAGTTATTTCAAATGTTGTATTGTCTAAATGTAACAAATACTTGGATCAATGTGTTTCACATGGTTATGGTTTGGGTGTCCTGGCCTTTTCCACATTGGGGGAACTTGATGACGATACTTTGTGTTTTTTTAAGAGATTGAAGAATTGTCTAGCTAGCATAGCTCGGTTGAACCCACTAAGCATTGGTATGTCAAGTTTGGTTGTCATATTTTAGTATCAAAACCAAAGTAGTTAATATCATGCTCGATATTGTATCCGCCGGGTAGTATATATGTATATACAAAAGATTATATCGGTTTTTATCGGTGTAACATCATTAACAATGAAATTTTAAATATTTATAACTATTTAAATCTAAAAAGATTGGTGTTGGGTAATGCATTAATTCTCAAAATCAAAAACTTCACAGTACAAATTGAAGGGTACAGAAGAATATAATGATTAGTAAGAAGGGTTTTATTTACAAATTTTCTGATCTAAATTATCCATTCTACCAAATTACCCTTACCGATATTGTCAGTGTATCAGTGAACCCGATATAGCGTTTTGTACCGGCCTATATGAGCGTTTTTATCGCTCAATCCTTGTATCACCGATATTTTAGGTATCTTAAAGGTATTTCCCGATACATATAAAACCTATAATAACGGCCGATACAACCGATATTGACTACCTTGATCAAAACTTATATAGAGTCGCTTGATTATTTAATAGATTCAACTTCGTTTAGGTTAGACTAGAAAGTCTAGGAATGTTGAGACGTACAAGTATTATTCTAAATACCTGAAGAATGTGAAGAAGTAATGAATACAACAAAGACATCATCCTTCATCTTGAGATTAGTAATATTGACTTGATCTTGTTTTCATTCCTAACATATCTTTCAAGTCGCTTTATATTGAAAGCACAACATGCAAAAATGTATATATGATACTCTGTGAGTAGACTTGGTCATGGCATTATGATCAAAGTATCAAGGAAATATATTACGAAGTATACCGGTTATCTTTTGAACTTTGTAAATACGACATCAACATAATCTATGTATTTAGATACTTGATTATATGTAGGATATAGGTGTGATTTCATCCTAGGAAACTATGTATTATTATATTGGTTTAAGGAAGTAGATGTATGATCGAAAGGGAAATGATAAGTGTGTTGGTACGGTTCTTTATTGAATATCATTTGGATGACCAATACAAGATGACAAGGTATATCTATCTTGACTTATGTTGAGAATCAAGGTATAACCGGTCATAACCTATAGTGTGTAGCATGTTGTAACTAGTCACAAGCTAATTTGGAAAGCAAGGTGTAACCGGTCACAAGCTACATTGGGAAGTAAGGTGTAAGCGGTCACAAGCTACATTGAAAAACAAGGTGTAACCGATCACACGTTATATTGGGAAGAATGGTGTAATCGGTCCCAACCTATCTTGGGGAGCATGGTATAACCGATCACAACTAATATTGTGATTCATGGTATAACCGATCCCAAGAGCAAAATCGAGTTTCTAAAGTTCACACATTTGTTCATGTTGTGTGTGAATTAGGAATTAGGGTTTGCTAAGAGAAACTTCTAGATGTCGATATTATTTAGACATGTACAGAAATCTTATCATTAATTATTCAAAGATATTTTTTGATGCTCAATGTGATCCCGAACCGAAATTTTAAATAGCATTTAATTATGATGATTTTTGTTAAAGGGAGAGCAAAAAGTGATACGAGGAGTGTGAAAATCGTAGTCAACTCACTGACTAGAGATAACTCAGTATATTTTTCTACGTTAGCCTAAAATAACCTTACTAATCCCACATCCCCTTCACACATGTAAAAAAAAACACATCTCATTTCTATTGTCGTCTTCTTTCGTGGAAAGAAGAATCCCCAACTAATCACAGTGTATGTGCCTTTCTTATGCAAGTGTGGAGGACGTTTGACTCATTTGAGTTCTTCCCATTATACTTACTTATTTTTAGTATTGTTGATGTTAATTTAGTTCGTGGACATGTTAATGTTAATTGGAATGTTAAAATAGTCACAGGATTGACCGATTGAGGGTTTTAATTTTAGACATGTTGACATATTATTAAAAAAATCAAGTTTAGGATTAGTATCTAGACAAGCTTCGTCAAAATTTTTCCTGCATCTGATAAAAAAATAAAAACTTGTCCATGCCCATTATGTGGAGCGATGTCCAGATTTTAAACCCGCGCCTCCATTACCATATGAATGTGCAGCTGGGAAATACGGTGCAAAGTTAATTCTTAATCCACATTAGTGGGCTAGTTTCATGTATCATAACATAGATCACGTTTTCCCTTTTCTTATTATCCTGTTTGGCGAAGGCGAGATTCTTAAAAGCTTAATGTAAATTTTCTAGGGTTCATGATTATTGCCGAAGAAGGAGACGACATAGGGTTTTAGCTTTTTCGAGGACACGATTTTAGTTGTTTTTGAATGTGTGAGAAACTTGTGCTCCTAGCAAGGATAATTTAGACTGAGTTAAAAATAACATAAAGGATCGAGCCTAGTTAATGAGTCAACCACGATTTTTGCGCTGCTCAGATCACTTTTTGCTCTCCCTTTAAAATATATACGTTATAATTACCAGCAATTAAAGCATGTACTCTTGAAAAGGATTGCCAGTAAATGTGGAATACTAATAGTAAAAAAATTCTAAGAGAGATTTCATAAATATTGGTTAACATTTATTGGAAATAAAAAAACGAAATTAGGTACATTAATGCATTTCTTTAAAATATTTTCGGTTTTGGAATTTCCTTGTTGTCCAAACAACCTTGGTCTATAAATACGTGAGTTTGCATTTCTTACAAACTATTCTAAGAGCCAGGAAAAATTCATTTGTGTTGTTTCTGGTGGAGCCGTCTATTCGGAGAGGAAAGTACCTTAATTATGCGAAATCTCTTAAGACGGTTCGTTTAAAGACTTCTGTGGGATCAAGAAGCTCCACGAGTACCATTGGTGGGAAACTAGATAATTGCATGCATTGTTATTTTAGTTATTGATTATTAATTTGATTGACTAACGGTTTTTGAAACTTTGATTGCATCTGGGTTATTATTCTTGAGAGCCTTCTCTTCTGACATAAGGGTCACTCATACTAGATTAAAGTATCGACTGGATCTTTAGAACTATTTGTAGATCTAAAGTCATCTTATGATAATCCAGTGTTAACAGACTCTGTTCTATGTGTGGTTGATCACAAGAAGATTCAAGTTTGTGTTGTGCAGGTTTTTGAGAAGGCAGTTGAAGATTTGAAGACAAAGAAGATTTTCTTATTAGTTTTCGTATCTTGTGAATTTGTGCACACATCTTGATCGGTCGAGATCTGACTTACATTAGATTTATCTATCAGAAAGTCGTATTGATCGGCAGCTATCATTTGGTGGTATTTTTCAATATCGGAATATAATAGTTGTGAATCTTAATATAAGTTACTGATTCGGATTGATCTATCCCGGCAAAGGATTTATTAGATTAAACAGAAGAGCCTTTGTCGACCACTCAACATATCTTTTATATAAAATATAATTAAAGTGGTTACCAATTTTTTTTGTTCCTTTACTGTTTGGAATACGATATAAAGGAGTTGAGTACATAAAGACTTTACTGGGTAAAGTAACTTGAGATAATGACTTCTATCTTGAGATTCACGTGTGTGACCAAAAAGTCGAAGACGCGGGATACTGAGGAAACTAAGTAGCTAAGGGTAGTCTACTTGGTCTCAACTATAGGAAGTTGGCATTAGATTTTGGGAGTATTAAAAACTGAACTAGTTCCCAGGGTTTTTCTGTATTTATGGTTTTCTCGTTAACAAAATCTTGTGTGTGTTACTTACTTTATAATTATTTTATATTATAAAAAAGTAAATACACTTGTGCATTAATTCCTGGTCATATGATATTGATTATATAGTGTTTCGGTTTAATCCTGAACCAATTATCAAGTGAACACTTTTTGTTGTATTGTCTCGATTTCATATCCATAGACGATCACACAAAGTGTATACCATAGTTGGTGTATTGTCTCGGCTTTTTCCATAGATATTCACACTTGGTATCAGACATATAAGTTGATATTTAAAAGATTGTGGTGTATTTTTGTGCCCTCATCTTTTCAAATCCGACAAGCTAGTTTATCTTGATAGACCTTTTATACCTTGTTGTATTTTAGACAATCTATTACTTGGTGTTTCTCTTCAGAAACCGCATTTAATAGACTGTGAACTAAGTTTTGATTATTTCGATAATCCTAATCTTGGTTGATCTAAACCGATACAAAGGAGTTTATATTTTTCAAACTGAAGAAATATTGTACTCAACATATCTCTGATTTAATTCATAAGATTGATTAAAGTGGTTACTAAAACAGACAAGTCATTTACTGTTTCGTAATACAATCCAAGGGTGTTGAATGATTTAAGTCTTCACAATAGGTGAAGCGACCTAAGATAGTGGACTCTATCTTAGGATTCACGTGCATAAATGAAAACGCAGGGGGTACCAAAACACACCACCAACTTTTTCGTAGGAAATTTGTATGGACAAACTGAAGCACAATTCGGAGAGTTTAACTTAATGAAGCTCAGTCGAGAAATAATATCCAGAGTTATATTTTTTCCTCCCACAATCAGGAAGTTTACATAGACTAGTCTGTGAACCTGATTTGCGTGTGAGAGTACTTGGGTGATTCTAAATATCAATTTCCCAAGTAATCAATCAATTCGGATCCAACAAACAAGGTTGGACGTATCAACTATGATTGATTAACACTCAACCTGTGATATTTCAATTATAAAGATAAACAATATAATGCGTAAAATAAATAACACAAACACCAGAAATTTCGAGCGAGACAAGCGCTTTCCCTGTCATCAGAACTTATTTGTTTTGAGTTAATCCTTGCTTCGGTTGTTGCAAGTTTTTCTTCCAACTTATATAAATCTTCAGGAAGATTATCACATTCAAGTGAATTTTTACTTAGGTCATTCACACGATCTTTGAGCATCGAATCGTTAATGTTATTCCAAGAATAAAGACTTGAGTAAATTCTTCTTAATTTCTTATTTTCTCGATAGAGATGGGTTAGAAAAGGAGCGACATAAGAAGTCGTCAACTTTTCCAGTTGTTTCAACAAATTAACATACACTGAGATTTCCTCATCTGTTAGAGCACTGCTCGGTCGAACTCTCAAGCATTGCTATCTCAAGCTTGTTTGTCAAATTTAGTTTCCAAACTATAAGTCTTGATTTCTAGTCTACTTATAGCTAAGTCTCGGATTAAGATAAAATGTGTAGTTGAGGTTTAGACTTTACGGTGTTCATCGATTGAAGACATAGAACTACTAGGGGGAGCTTATGAAACTTCATCAACAAAAGGTATGTGGAGACTTGAACTCATCTATCAGTCAAAAGTATATTTCTATTATATCTCATATTTGAGACAAAAGTCGTATAGCTATATAGACTTCGATTATACACATTTGATATTTCGAGCTGAGTTTAACTTGTTTACATATTTCTCAAAATATATGTTGGTAAGATTTAGCTCTAACCAAGTTCATCTTATATTCTTGACGAAAGTCAAAATATGATCATGTGAAAATCGCCTGGTAACAACTTATATTATTTGTGTGAGACGGTCATTTGGTGTAGCCTCGGAATGTTTTGTACTGATCATGTGATCAAAACTGCTTTGAAGCTAATAGTTTGTTTGAGACAGCTATTGTCGTCTTCTAAGAATATTCCAATGATTGAAATGGGAGTTTAGAATAATTAACCATGATTTCATATAACATAGTATGCGTAATTGTATGCTAACTGTTGCAAGTTATTCCAAGACCGGGAACCATAGTATGCATACCCGTATGCGTACTGGTTTATTAGTTGAAGTCCGAGAACTTAATATGCATACCCGCATGCGTACCGACGTAAAGTTCAAGTTCGAAAAGTCAACTGAGTTTGGTGGTGTACGGAAATATGCGCACCCATTCTCATATTGGCGAACCCATACCAAGTACGAATACTTAGGTATGCGTACCCGTTTGCATATAAAATCGGTTTGTTCATGAACTAATACATTTATAAAATAAGGAATGCAATATTTTGCAAACCGTGGCTATTATGTTCATGAATTGATTCGAATGAATCAAAATCGATTTTTCTTCAATTGTGTCTTGTGTACTTCTGTGAGAATATAAAAAATTGAACAACTCTATAGCTAGTTTCATTTGAGTCATTTGAACTAGTTGTGACTGTGGTAAACAAGGTTGATATGAAAGTGTTCATATAGATAACTTCAATTAACTATTATTGAGACAACAAGGTGTACACTTTTAGGTACGGTTACCCATATCTAAATGAAGTCACTTTTCATTTGTGTGTAACAAGCTAAGTAAAATCTAACGTTTGAAAGATATTAGCTTGAGTCTAATCAGGTTTTCATCTAACAGTGAATATTGAATGCTTTGTTACCAAGGTACCATTTATTGCAAACCTTGATTTGAAGACTGTATAAGGGAGAACTCTATCAACTGGTAAACCTAATCCCCACACCTCTTGTGTGATACTAGTTGCGACTAGAGTCGATTCTCCTTTAACCTAGGTTTTTCCTAAAACCATTATAGGCTAATGACTTAAAGACTTAATTGGGATTGTGAATCCATACCCAACTATTTTCTATGTAGTTGCGTGTTCTGTATTGAGTACTATCTTCTATAGGATTTTCTCGAGATTTAATCGCCGATAGGCAAGATAAAAAGTAGTCACAAACATCTTCGTCTCATCGTTTGTGATTCCACAATATATTGTTTCGCTACCATACGATTAATATTATTGTGAGGTGATTGATATTACTAGGTTGTTATTCGGGAATATAAGTTCGGTGTATCAATTGGTTCTTGTTCACCTTGATTTATCAAAAGACAGAACAAAAACTCGTAGGTATTTCTGTGGGAGACATATTTATATTTTCAATAGACTTTTATGTATGAGACAAATTTGTTTATCAAGTCTTCTACTTTGGGTTGTAGCAACTCTTAGTTGTGGGTGAGATCAGTTAAGGGAATCAAGTGCGTAGAGTCATGTTGGGATTTAGAGGCGTCAGGAACACGATTGTACCTTAATCAATGTGAGATTGGTTAGGGCTCAACTACATTCTAGTCTGAAGTTAACTTGCAGGCTAGTGTCTGTAGCGGCTTAATACAATGTGGTGTTCAAATCTGGACTAGGTCCCGGGGTTTTTATGTATTTTCGGTTTCCTCGTTAACAAAATTTCTGGTGTCTGTGTTATTTCTTTTCCACATTATATTTTTTTATATAATTGAAATATCACAGGTTGTGCGTAGTTGAATCAATTAGGTAATCCAACCTTTGGTTGTTGATATAATTGATTGACACTTGAACATTGGTCTTTGGTACCGTTCAAGTTGTTTCTCATAATAATCAGGCTCATGGATTCTATATGTTTGATTTGTTGATTACATTGAAAAACATGAATACAACTCTTTAATATATTTCCATTGATTGAGTCTGATTGACTAGTTGATCCTTTTGGAATTATATTGGATTTTGTCCATACAGATTGCCTAAACGAAACATTGGGTGTGATTGTTAAACCCCTATTTTTTCAATTGGTATCACAGCAGGCAAACATGTTTAAGACCTTATAAGTCTGTGTTTGTAGTAATATGAATCTGTGGACATAAGATTGTCTCATTCTTACGCATATAAAATTTCTCCCAAAGTTTTTGATTATGGCAAATGTCCTGGGCTTACCTCAAAGGATAACTCCTTAGCCGATTCTTCCAAATCCCGAAGTAGAAAGTTTTTGCTATCAGTTTCTGATAATATTCCCTCTAATGTAACATTTGACACTATGTCAGAAGCTGTAACGGAACTCACCAAAACCTTAAAAAAAACTGCTGAGATTATTGATATTCAAGAGTCTAAAATAAAATCTCTTGAAAAAAAAAATGCTCAACTCATTGATGAACTTGAGAAGTCTCTTAATCGAGAATGGGAACTCTACAATATCGTTGAGTCCTTCTCTAAAAATATCAAGCAACTTGTTCAAGAAACTACCATACATGGTGAAAAGATTAATGTTCTTGAAGATATTGTTAAAGAAGATTCAGTTATAGAAAAATGTTTGATCGAGACTCATTCATCAGATCTGAACATCTTTTGTGTTGAAAAAGAGAAACTGGATGCATCCTTGCTTTTATCCCAGGAACAGTGCAAATCCTTGGAAAGGGAAAAATCTATTTTAATGAGTAAACCTTCTTTCGTGCCTATCTCTAATTCTCATAGGGGATTAATGTACATGAAGAAAAATACTCCTAAGGAAGCACCTGCTAAGAAATGTTCACATGACTTGCAGTCTTCTTATAGGGATAGTAGTTTAAAACAGGTTTCTTCCGATGTTTCTCTTCCACGAACCTGTTCCTTTTGTGGGAAAAGAAATCATTATGATTTACATTGTTTTGCTATAAAGAAACAGATTTATGAGTTTGAAAATCTACTTCTTTTTGTCGTTGACAGGGACTATTGTCTGAAAACATCTACAATGGATTTCATTCCTGCAGAATACCATAATTCTCATGCACAAGGTTTCCAGAGTCACTCTTTTAGAAATCGCTACAGGAATCACGTGGCTCCTTATGGTGTTAATTTTTGTGCTACAAATTCACACCTTCCCAGTGCTATTGAGAATAAGTCTGGTAGACCTAAGTCTAAAAGAATGAATTTCCTCAACTCTGACCCTCTGGAACCAATATCAAGAGGACCTAGGTTTAGTCCTCAGAAAAATCCTTATGATGGAGACTTAAAAAGGGTTATGGCTTATTTCTCTGGAATAAGAAATAACCGAAGAAAGGTATGGAATACAAGGCTCAAACATTTAGATGGTATTTAAAACTCATCTCTCAATGTACATGGTGGGATTACATCTCACTGCGCTACCTAGCTCTATGTAATTTCATCCTTGTATCTAACTTGAGAGATGCAAGGATGACATTTGCGAAATTCTCAAGTTTATTGTAGGTTACCATTTGTCGTATGTTTGATTTAGTTGTTTTCTTCTTTTATGAAGGTTGAGTTATTTCTTGACTCCTTGTAGATGTTGTATCTTTTACTTGCTCTGATTAAATTTTTTAATTATTGAGCTATGAAGGCAAGAGATACCTGAAAACAGAGAGTATTTTTCTTCTTTATGGTTCTTTTTTGATGCATTCATAACCGGTCCACGGACGTCCATGTCTTTCTTGGGAGTATTAGGGTTTCCATAACAATGGTGTCCTTATCTTGTTCATAAACATATATATATATATATATATATTATATTGTTTTTTTCTTCCCTATAACAAAAAAAAAATGGAGAGCTCCTCAAGACCTCGGGAAGTTGTGAATCTTGAGATGGAAGAAGACATTAAAGGATGCGATTTAGTTCAATAACTTGTCTTGAAAAAGATGATTGAAAGGAAACAATACAACTCCTGGATTGAAGAATTTGTCAAAGATTTAATTCTTTTTCAAAATGACTCTAGGGTCGAATTTGCAAATCTTTAATTGCAAATAAATCAGCTTATTGATAGTCATACCAAAATCCTTGAAAATCAAAAGATCTTGATCAGGAATCAAAAGAAACTCACCGTGGACTGTGTCAAAGCTAGGCAGCTTCCCCACATTGTTGATCGAAAAGTTAATGTTCTAACTCATGAACATGGATTCTCTACAGTCAATAGAATCAAGGATATCAATGATACCTTTTATGAAAGAGCCTTTCAAAGGTATAAAGTCATCAAAGACACTTGATTTTGTCTAGGAAACTTCTTATGAGAATTTATTCTTGTGTTTGAAGAAGGATAACTAGGGTTTGGAATACCATGTATTGTGATTACACATTGTTATTTCCAATGATTTTCATCTTTCAATGTTTTTAGATTTATTTATTTAAATTCTAAAGTTTATCTGGAAGATGATTATACAGTACTAATCTTTATTGCTTTTATATATTGCAAAAATAATGTTATGGGATATGGGTGTTGTTAGATCATTGCTCGGTTGAACCCACCAAGTGTTGGTATATCAATTTTGGTTGTCATATTTTAGTAAATCAAAACTCATTTAAGAGTCGCTTGATTTAAATGTACTAGATAGTCAACTTCGTATAGGTTAGCTTGAAAGTATTAGGGTGAGACATTACAAGTATTACGAAGACTTGAAGAAGTGAAGAAGTGTGGAGATACAACGACAACATAATCCTTCTAATTAAGGTAAGTGATATTTGACTTGAACTTTTTCATTCCCTAATGTATCTTCAAGTCGTGCATATTGAAAACATAAAACTGCGAAGCATGAACACTCTAGATAGACATAGTATTACGGAATACAATATAAAGTTTCTTGCTTAACCATTAAACTTTGTATATAAGACATCGACATGATCGTATGAATGCTATTGTGATTATGTATGGGTATGAGGTGAGGATTTCATCCTAGGGAACAATGTTTACATGTGTTCTAAGGAAGTAAGTTTATGATATGTGTTGTGAACCGAAAAGGAAATCACCAGGCGTTATTGGGGCTGTTCTTCATTGCATATCTTATGAACGACCAATATGTGTGATTAGTATAACCGCTCATGACTTGTTTGTGTTCTTGGTAAAACTATTCACATGAGGCCTGACTTATGTATTAATATGAATTTTATTAGTGAAACCGATCTTAAGTAATTACCTGGGGTATGATCGGGTTGTGTATGCCTGAACTTATTACTGATAAGAGGGGAATTGATCCTAGTAAGAGGTGCAGTGCATCACAAGGGGAACCGATCCTTGAATGAGGTGCAACAAGGTTTATGGAAGAAAGTGGAACCGATCCTATGAACATGTGCAACACGTTTTTAGGAAGGGGGAACCGATCCTATGAACATGTGCAGAACATACAAGTTAGATACCAAATATATGTGGGGAACCAATGTGGTTAATTCCGTTTCTCGGGTTGTCTCGGCTGGACCCGAGACACCGAGACAAAATAATTTCGCCGAGATGATCGGACGGAATTCCGGAGTAAACAGTATATTCGTAATATTTATATTTATACTAAAAATACTCTAATGTTTTATAGTAAATATTTGTAGTACCACGTGCCAAGCTTGGGCACTTAACTCTCATGCACGAGCACCACCTGTATAACATTTGGGGAGGATATATTTAACTCCTTTCTTTCAAGAATCGAGTTTCCCTATCTCATATTCAAACTCTCCTACACAGTGTTGAATTTCTTTGAATTGTTTCTTCATTAAATTATGTGGATGTACTAGCTGATACTACCACCAAAATCAACTAAACGTTTGATCTCTTCAAACCCGTTCTCATGAACGGTACAGATACACCTAGACATAGCTTTATGAATTAGTTCATTCATGTCATTATTATCACCATAGAATTTGTAAGCAGATCTTTCACAATTAGGAGTTAGGACGCAGATTTAACGAAAGCATCTTGATGGTGTTGGATAATATAAGGACCGTACGATAATGTATTAGCTGATTTGAGTATTTTAAATCTCTGCTCTGTGTAAATGAGTTTATAAAAATTTAGGGTTTTGATTCTGTTTTGAATCTTTTGATGGGATTGGTCATGTTCTGTAATTAAATTGATTTACCAATTGTCTTTTTTTTCCTTAGAATCTTGATTCAGAGAGAATCCGTGAAAAAAAAAACTTGAGATTTCGGCCGAAATGTCAGCCGAGATAGAACGATCCCGGAGAGTTTCCCGGTGATAAATCGTCGCAGCGAGAATGTTGATTTCGGCTTCTCATTGTCCGGAAACGGAAAAATCGCCGAGATCTCGGCCGAGACGGCCGAGATTGACTACAATGTGGGGAACCAATCCTAGTACCTATTCAACCATATCTTTGGTAAGCTAGTGTAACTATGCACAGTACTCACATGGAGGTAGAACCGAAACTTGTTTTGGTAGAACCGTAAAACCATGAGTTGTGATTGTGTGGAACTTGACCAATCACATAGTTCTTGAAAGTCAGATGAACCAATTTTAAACTTGTTTGGAAGTGTGGTAAATCGGTTTCAAGTGAGCAAGCATGGAAAAGACTTGCAAGAGTAAGATGTCATCACTCTTTGAACACAGTGCATTAATGCTTATTCGATTTTGTTCAAAGATATTCCTTAACGTCTAAGAAGGAAGTAAATCCCAAGAACGGATTTAAATAAGTTAAGAATATTTTTAATTAAGGGTTTTTAATTATATATTAGTAATGTGTATTTTCTAATTAAAGATTTTCCAAGGAGATTTCGATCATTATTTTTGGACAGTGCATTCACAGGAATTATGAAAACCGAATTTGGTGGAGTAATGAAAAATATCTTGAGAATATTTTTGGTTTTGGAAATTCCTTGGTGTCCAAACTTCCTTGTCTATAAATACTTTGAGTTTGCATTTCGAGCAAACTAATCCTACGTAACCTAGACTTACTCTTCTGTCTTTGTTACTGGTGAAGCCGCCTATCGGATATGAGAGTAATCTAATTGGGTGAAATCTCTCACGACCGCTCAATTTAAAGTCTTCTTTGGGATTGATAAGCTCTAGCGCGACCCGTTGGTGGGAAAATAGATATTGCGGTTTATATTTAGTTTTCATATTGATTTGATTGACGAACGGTGGTTTAACTTTGATTGCACCTAGTTTGTTTATGCTTGAGAATCTTCTCTTCTGATATAAGATTCACTCAAACTAGTTAAAGGTTTCGACATGGATCTTTAGACTGTTGTTAGATTTAAATACGATCTTGTGATAATCCATTGTTAACAGACTCCGTTCTGTGTGTGATTGATCACAAGAGATTCAAGTGATTGTGTGCAGGTGTTTATTGAAGATCTAAGAAGATTTGAAGACAAAGAAGATATTGAAGATTTCTAACTTGGCTTTTACAATCTTTGATGTGCGCAATACTTGTTTGGGAAAAAGAGGATCCAATTAATAATCGGTTTATCCTTGTGGTAGATTGGATTGATTAATTGAGGAAGATCGGCATCAACACATATCACTTGGTTGAAGAGTGTTTGTAGTTGCAGGAATTCCCACACTACACCCAATTCAAGAGTTTAGCAATATTTATGACATAATTTGAAGATTAAAGACACTTTTTCATTAATATGATCTTAAGGAATTACAGAAATCAAGAACACAGAACCCTTGATAAAGATTTTCTCTCTCCTAAAAACTTTCATGGCACTCAAAATTTCATCTCTCTCTCTGGAACTATTCATTTCCTTTATATAGGTATTTACATAGTGGATTACAGCTCATTTACAGCTAATATTCCCTTTAATTTCGGATCTAAGTTCCTGCGATAAATCGCAGGTAGCACCGCCTTAATATTCCGCAGGCTTTATAGATTCATCGCAAAAATGTCACACTCTTCTCATGTTTCTGTCGTTTTCATCCTATATGTCATTCTTTACGTCACCTTGAGATGTTTCGCAGAATATCATTTATTAATCGTAGAACAGTTGTTTATTATTGATGTCTCGCAGTACTGTTGTTTATTTCACAGGAATATTGTTGTGATAATATTCTGATCCTACATCTTGCCTCTTCTCATATCTTTTCTTAGAAGAAGATAAAGATCATGAGAATTTAAGTTTTTTGATTTGCCGCAACTCCTCATCTTTTACCCGACAAAGTTCCATGCTTTACGCCTTTATTGCTGACACGCGTCAATCTTTACCGATTAATCCGGTTACCCATCCTTCATCTATAAATAGATGTTCCACTCGAAAGTATTTCTTTCTTCTTTCACCTTCTCTTCTTTCTTCAACTTTTCCTTTTATCTTTTTTTCTGCAATTTTCTCTCTCCTGGTATCCTTCCTGCTGCTGCTTTAATGGAGACTCAAAGGTATGTTCTTATCTTGAATCTTATTTTGTTCATGTTATGTTATCTTTATCGCCCCATTTTCTTCATAATCCCCATGTTTTATCATCTTTTTCAGTAACACCACTTCTCAGATTAAAATTACTATCAAAAACCCTAACCCTAAGGGTGCTCAGAAAAGGCGTGTTGGAAAGACGAAAAGATCTGAGAATGATAAGGTAGTAAGAAACATCTATTTCTTTAATATAACAATATTTTTGCCTCTGTTTCTTATCTAATTATTCGCAGGATGAAGAAAATGTTTCTAAACCTCTTAAGCGTTCTCGCCAAGTTAAAGCTCTTTCGGATGAGGTGGATATTCTTGAATTTTTACCTGCAGACCATGTTCCAGCACAAGATAAAGCTTCTTCTTCTCCTTGCGTGAATTCCAATATTAATACCCATACTACTTCTTCATCAACTCCAAGTAAAGTTATTGATGCTAATACTTCCATTCCTAATAATCCTAATGTTTTAAAAGCTGCGATGGATGAATATATGATAGTTGGAAACAAATCTGGGATGAATAAAACTGCAGTGAATGAAACTGCGGTAAATGAAACGATAGTTAATGAAGTTGCGGTGAATAAAGTCGTAGATAGTGAAACTGTGGTAAATGAAGCTGCGATTAATGGAGCTGCGGTGGATGATGTTGCGGTGAATGATCCTAATCAAATTCCTTCTTCCACTCTTACTACCACAAATGATCCTATTCTTCCATTGTTTATCACCAAAACTTCTTCATCTACTTCTCTTCCTTCTTCCCAAGAAATAGCAACAGGGGTTGAACCTGCTTTTCAAATATTATCTGAAGTTTTGAACGATGCTATGAAATCTTCTTCAGATCCTGCGAAAAAGGATATTTATATGGTTCTAAGCAAGCATCTTGGATCTTGCGGTTCTTCATCTTCAGTAACTGCCTTAGAAGGTGAGGTTGAAACTTTGAAGAAGAATCTTCAAGCAAAAACTTTGGAGTGTGAACTCCTAGATCATAAACTTCACAATTCTGAATTGGATTGCGAAATTCTTCGCAGCAGAAACGATGATTTAAAAGGTATAACTTTCTTGCCTCTGTTTTTTCTTCTGTAAATCTTTGTTTTCTATGTACTCAAATTTTCTTTATTTATTTGTTGATGCTTTATTTAGCTTCAATACATAACCAATTAACGAAGATACTTGAGTGGGAAACGATCGCTGATAAGGCCCGCATTGAGAAAGAATCTTGGAAGAATCAATTTGATAAATTGAATGTTCTTCACACATATTCAATTGACGAGATAAATAACCTTAAGAATGAGAATAACCAACTAATTCGCGAACGAGATTATCTAAATAATGAAGCCAGTCAACTTTTATATTCGTTAAATCAGACTAATTTGAAGGTGGAATCTTTATCAGACGAAAACAAAACTTTATCCCAAGAGAAACGTAGCTTTGTGGATACAACAAGGATTTATTCGCAGCAATTAGACAATCTTCAAAAGTTGTATAAGGAGCAATAGCAATCCCTTAGTGCATTGAAAGATGATCTTAAAAAGATAACTGAATCATCTGCTGCTGAACAAGAGAAACTTATAAAGGGTAGGTTAACTCTAAGTGTAAAAATCAACAATCTCAAAGATGATTGTACTCGACTGAAGGAATAAAATGCTTATCTTCGCAATTGTGAAAAAAGTAGAAAATCTCGTTTGAAAGGTAAGGTTGGGGATAATTTTGATGATGTTATGAATCGATGGAAGAGTTGCTTCTTTAACATAATTCATACATTATCTTCACAAAAGGAAGGTAGTCATTTTGACTGCCTCATATATTAATTACTTCATTGTATTTTCCCATCTTATTTTTCGCGAAAATTCCATCTAATATGCAATTTTTCTTTCGCAGAATCTGAGAAACATCTTCAAGCTTCTATCTCTGATCTGTCTATGAAGTTAGCCAAACTTCGCAAAAAGAATACCGCGCTTTCCAACTCTCATAACAGAGCATTGAGAAGGTTTGATTATCTTGAATATTTCAAAGATATAGAGATCAGAAACCGGGAAAAGAATTGCCTCCACAAGGCTCATTTAGGCGCTGAAGTTTTCATAAACAATGTTTTACTCTCTCATTCTTTACCTCCTATGAAGATCAAACCCTTGGAGATAGATAATAACGAAGTTCCTCATCCCATAGATGAAGATCTAAATTATTCAAGTAATGAAGAAGATTTTTCTGAAGATGAACAAAATCCACCTGAAGATGAAGAAAATCCTCTTAATGAAGCAGAAGAACAAAATCCTCCTCATGAAGAACAAAATAATCCTTCTCATGAAACAATCACTGGTGATGGAGAAACTCAAACTGAAAAAGATGATGCTGGTGAAGATAGTAGTGGTGAACAAGAATGATGAAATTAGAGAATTTTTTTTTTTTTTTTAAGTATCATGTATTTCTGCGAAATATTTCTTGTTCTTCTCCCTGTTCTACGAATGATTGTAATTTCTGAATCTTTCTTCTTCCTGCTACTTTTGCGAAACATTGAAGTTTTTTTAACTCAATCACTTGTTCTGATTTATATACTTTTATTAATTCTGAATCCAATCTTCATAAACTCTTGTAACTTGATTATCTTCCTTCTTTTTTATTATTTTGATTCTTCTCAAGGAAGATAATGAAGTATTGTTTTATAATCCCCATATTTTCCCCTTATGATCTTCCTTGTGAAGTATTTTATTTGTTACCCTTATAAGAAATCCCATACTTGCCTATTGTTATCAATCTGCAATATGATAAATGAATTATCGCAAATATTTCTGCGAAGAGTCTATTATATGCTTCGCAGATATAACTTTTCTTGTGGTCTTATTTCGCCTTCCTAGTTAAAGGTCTTATTATGCCACTTTTATGCGACAAGATCGCAGGACATTCTTACTTTTACATGTAATAATCCATTGATCTTGCCTTATCATTTAATTTTAATCTCTGCGACAATATGATAAATCTAATCCATCTTGTGAGATTAACCTCTTTTTGCTTTTTAAGACTTATGACATTGTCGTCTTTGCGATGAAATCGCAGGACGTCTTTGCGATTTATATCCTCTCATTATTGATTTCATTTATCTCATCTCTTGATCTTGTCGCAAAAACCCATTGATCTCATCTTAACATTTCTCTTTAGGCTTTTTGGCCAGTCACGCGGCAATATGACGGGCCTAAATATTCTTGCGAATATAAAGTCCCATGACATTGTTGTGTCTGTCACGCGATAATATGACGGGCCTAAATATTCTTTCGAATATAAAGCCCCATGACATTGCCGTCTTTTTTGATACACATCTCCCTAACGGATGGTATCACCCTTATCTCTCCCCCCGGTTTCCCCTTTAAGGATTATACATCGTCCATACAAGACTATCACTTTCCCATCCGGTTCTGCCAACAACCAGTTGTTTTCGCAGCCTTGTCCTTTATTCCTTTATATGGCTTATAGTTACAAGACTGCACCCTAAGTGGGGTTTTCTTCGGGCCGAACACATCGTAAGCCATGACTTTCCATGGATGTCCAGGGTAGGTTCATCCATCCCGGGCACCCACAGCTCAAGCGTGTACCTCGGCGCCTTGATCATACATTGCATTCCTTAGGAGAAACTCTCGGGCGCCCAACTAGGGTATAACCTTATATAATTGGGAATCCAAGTTATCTCTCCCGGATGGATTTTCTATAATCCCAAATCCCCATGACTAGGTTCCAGCAGCGGTATAGCCTTTCCCATAGCCATGCAAAGAGATACCCCCCTTATGACGCACTTTAAGGACATTGCCTCTTACAGAATATAATCCGCGAACTAAGGTGTACGCCATAAAAGTTCGTCTCATTCTTATATATTTTTAGGCGATTTGCGCCCGTCTTATGCATTTGCATTTAAATTTTTAATTATCTCGCAAATTATTGCGGAAAATAGCTTTTATATTCAACCAACTTTGTTCTTGCAGAACATCTCTTTTATTCTCTCGCAATTTTTTGCGTGTAATCCATTCATTCTAGTCTTTCATACCTTTATTGATAATATTTTCTTAGATATTGTCTATTCCATGGTCTTCCAAGTCTTTGACCCATGTCTCTTCCTTCTGGATCCATTAATTTATATGCTCCAGTTCCAACTATTTCTTTGATTATATATGGCCCATCCCATTTTTTCGCTAATTTTCCTCCATTTTCTCGCTCATATTCTGGTGTTTCTCGCAGAACTAAATCTCCAACTTGGAATTCACGCTTTTTTACTCGTTTATTATATTCACGAGCTAATCTGCGATGGTAGTTTTCCATATGTTGTAGTGCCTTTTCTCTCTTGTCTTCTACTTCATCAAGTTTATCTAGAATCATACCAGCACTAAGATTCTTTTCCCAAGCTTCTCTTTTTGTTGTAGGAATAGCAACTTCTGTTGGTAATACTGCCTCAACCCCATATGTTAAACAAAAAGGTGATACCCCAGTTTCTTCTCTTCGTGTTGTATTATAAGCCCAAACTGCATTATGGACTTGTTGACACCACGTTCTATGATGTCCTTCTAACTTCTTTTTGAGAATATCTGCAATTGTTTTGTTAGTTGCTTCAGCTTGACCATTGGCCTGTGGATATAAAGGAGTTGATTTTCCACACTTTATCTTGAATGCATTAAGTAACATCTCTATATTTTGTCCTTCAAATTGTTTTCCATTATCTGACACCAATTGCGAATCTGCAAATGATATTTTCAAATATAAATGTGAAAATGTCCTTATCACGAATATCTTTGTCTTTGCCTTAACTTCCGCCCATTTTGTGAAGTAATCTGTTGCGACAATTAAGTATCTCTTTTGCCCTGTTCCTGGTACAAATGGTCCCACAATATCTAAACCCCACTTTCCAAATGGCCAAACATTTTTGAAGATGTTAATGTTTCACCTGGTGCATGTATTCTTTTTGCAAATTGCTGACATTCCTCGCAACTTCTTGATAAATTCTTTGCATCTTCATGCATATATGGCCAATAATAACCTTGCATTTTAGTTCTGTATGCTAAAGATCTGCTGCTTGTTGTGATTACCAGCATCCCCACTATGTAGCATTTTTAATATTTGCTTTCCTTCTTCTTGTGTCAAACATCTGAGGGAAGGCCCATTTAAAGATTTTCGATATAATACCCCATCTCTTAACTCATAATTTGTTGCTCTACTTTTTAATTTATGTGCTTCCAATCTGTTCCTTGGTATCTCCCCCCTTGCTAGATATGCGTGAATTTCCGCACGCCAATCTGCGATAATTCGGCTTGATTCTTCGCCATTATTTTCTACTACCATTGCCTCAGCTTCCTCTTCTTCTTCTTCTTTATTAATTTATGGTGCTATGAGTGTTTGTATTTTTATATTTCTCGCAGTCGGATCTACCATCATACTTGATATAAACGCAAAAGCATCTGCAAGCCTATTATCTCTTCTTGAAATATGCTTCCATTTGAGTTTTGGTATTTTCACAGATAATTCTCCAACAAGTTTCTTATATTTTTTCAAAGTTATATCATTAGTTGCATATTCCCCTTCAATTTGGCGAATAATCAACTGTGAGTCACTGGTAACTCTTGCATTCTCTACTTTCATTTCTATCGCAAATCTTAGAGCATGTACTACTGCCTCATATTCTGTTTCATTATTGGTAGATTCGAATTCCAGTCGAAATGCAAATGCCATTTTTGCACCTTCTGGCGAAATAAAAACGACTCCCACTCCATTTCCTTCTCCATTAGATGATCCATCTACTAATATCTCCCATCTATTTGGTTCTGTTAAAATATCTCTAGGATCCCCATATTCTTCTTCTATATCCATCATATCTTCTACAGCTTCATCATCCTCCAAAGGAAATTCTGCGAGAAAATCTGCGTCAATTTGAGATTTTGGCGAAGATAAAATTGCATATTGGATCTCAAAATGCCCCACTTGTGCATTCCATCTTTCGACTCTGCCTGATCTTTTTGAATTTTTCATTAATGACTCGATTGGTACTTTTGTTAGCACTTTGATTTTATGCGCTTGGAAATATATGCGAATTTTAGAAGCCGCATAAACTAATGCCAAAATTAGTTTTTCAATCTTCGAATAATTTTTCTCCGCAACATTAAATGTTTTGCTGATATAGTAAATAGGTTTTTCAACTCCTGCGTCATTTCGCAAAAGTACTGCGCTTAAAGCATATGGAGTTGTCGCAAGATATATCAGCAATTCTTCTCCTGGTTCAGCCTTCTGTAAAATGGATATATTAATCAAATATTCTTTAATTCCTTGAAAACCTTTCTCACATTCGTCTGTCCATTTAAATTTTGTTCCCTTCTTTAGTATGTTGAAAAAATGCTTGCATTTATCTGATGACCGCGAAATAAATCTTCCTAGTGAGGCTAAAAGTCCATTCAATTTTTGTACATCTTTTACTGTTGCTGGAGTTGGCATATCTCGAACTGCTTGCACCTTTTCAGGGTCAACTTGTATTCCTTCTTTTGATACAATATATCCCACGAATTTCCCATATGATACTCTGAAAGTACA
This sequence comes from Papaver bracteatum, assembly GCA_023529315.1. Lineage (NCBI taxonomy): Eukaryota > Viridiplantae > Streptophyta > Magnoliopsida > Ranunculales > Papaveraceae > Papaver > Papaver bracteatum. The sequence continues at coordinate 248,593 of JAJJWX010002706.1, forward strand.
TTTCTCGGGATTTACTTTGATATTAAAAAGCCGCATTTGATCAAAAATTTCCCTAAAGTCATGCACATGATTTTTAGCTTCTTTGGTTTTTACCAACATATCATCCACATATACCTCTAAAGTTTTATGTATCCATTTTGCGAACACTTTTTCCACCATTCTTTGGTATGTTGCTCCTGCATTTCGTAACCCAAAAGGCATCTTTGTGTAGCAATATAATCCTCTAGGAGCAAAGAATGCAGTATGTTCTTGATATTCTTCCGCCAGCGGGATTTGATTATAGCCCTCGTATCCATCTAACGAAGATATTCGATCATTTCCTGCGGCAGATTCTACCATCTGCGGGATATCTGGTAAGGGGAAACTATCTTTGGGACATGCTTTATTTAAATCAGTAAAATCGATGCAAATTCTTATCCCCTTGTTTTTCTTGGGAACTACTACCATATTTGCGATCCATTCCGGATATTTTGCTTGCCTTATGATTCCTGCATCAAGCATCTTTTGTAATTCTTCTTCTATCTTGGAATGATAAGTAGTAGCAATCTTTCTTATTCTTTGTTTGAATGGTCTCATATTTTTGTTAATCTCCAACCTATGGCATGCAACAGATGGATCTATTCCAGGCATCTCATTCATATTCCACGCAAAAATATCTCTATATTCTCGCAGAAGGTTTATAGTTTGCTCTTCTTCCTCCACGTCCATCTTAGTTCCAATTTTCAACATCTTTGGGTCTTCTTCACTTCCAACATTTACTTCTTTTGTTGGTTCTGCTGCAGTATAACTAGCTTCATGTTCTCCCATTGGTGTTGGTGTCTTTATTATCTCCTCTGATTCATCATTTTCTTGCGATACATCGCCAAATATTCCTTTGCCTTCTTCTGATTTTATCATGTAAATCTTGAATTCTTCTTCTATCTTTTCTTCTCTCCTCACTTTTCTGCGATGTTTTCGCAACTGAATTTGATTTTCACAATTCCTTACTTCATTTTGGAAACATAACGCTGCATAATCTGCATCTCCTCTAATTTCGCCAATTCCACTAGGCATAGGGAACTTTAAACACTGATGTAGAGTTGATGATATAGCCTTGATTGCATGTATCCATTGTCTTCCCAATAGCATGTTATAAGGTGATTTCACATCCACCACGCACAAAGTTATCTGCGTCTCTATTTCCCCCAGCGGGATTCGCACTACAATTTCACCTTTAGGTTTAGTTAGAGATCTTCCAAATCCATGAATATGATAGGATGGACTGAGCATTTCTTCATCTTTGTATCCCATTTTCTTGAATGTATGGTAAAAAATTATGTCCACAGAACTTCCTGCGTCCACCAGAGTCCTATTCACAGCCCACTCTTCTGTAGATCTTATTGATTTCTCTTTTCTTGTTGGTACGACAGACACTGTGATCACCAATGGAGATGTATGACTTAAATTTTCTTTCGGAATTTCTGCTGCCGTGAATGTGATCTTCTGTTTTTCCCAATCTTTTAACGGTGATGCCTCATCTACTGTCATGATTTTCTTTCCTTCAAAATCTCGCTTGTGTATCCTTCCTCTAATATCTTCATGGAATTTATCTATCATCATCTTTGTTATTACATCACACTCCAATTTATTTTGATTATCTTTGACTTCAATCATCTTTTCTTCCACCAATTTTCTTGATATTCTTCTAATTCTTGAATAATTTCTTTCTTTTACCTAACTTTTACTATGATTTTCAATCCTTCAATCCCTGTTTCTGGGCGCCAAAATGTAGTTGCAGGAATTCCCACACTACACCCAATTCAAGAGTTTAGCAATATTTATGACATAATTTGAAGATTAAAGACACTTTTTCATTAATATGATCTTAAGGAATTACAAAAATCAAGAACACATAACCCTTGATAAAGATTTTCTCTCTCCTAAAAACTTTCCTGGCACTCAAAATTTCATCTCTCTCTCTGGAACTATTCATTTCCTTTATATAGGTATTTACATAGTGGATTACAGCTCATGACAGCTCATTTACAGCTAATATTCCCTTTAATTTCGGATCTAAGTTCCTACGATAAATCGCAGGTAGCACCGCCTTAATATTCCGCAGGCTTTATAGATTCATCGCAAAAATGTCACACTCTTCTCATGTTTCTGTCGTTTTCATCCTATATGTCATTCTTTACGTCACCTTGAGATGTTTCGCAGAATATCATTGATTAATTGCAGAACAGTTGTTTATTATTGATGTCTCGCAGTACTGTTGTTTATTTCACAAGAATATTGTTGTGATAATATTCTGATCCTACAGTGTTGTTGGCTTAATATTTGTATCAAGTAAACACACTTTGTTGTTGTATTGTCTCGATCTCGTATCCATATACGATCACACAAACTGTGAACCGATTTGTTGTATTGTCTCGACTCAGTACATAGACAATCACTTTCGGGGAAAGGACTTATAGGAAGGAAAAGTTATAGCTTGAGGTATATTTGGGGTACCCTCGCCTTTTCAATTGGTATCAGAGCAGGCAAACACGAAAAGATCTAACAATCTGTGTTTGGTGCGATCCATCCTATAAGAATTGAATCCATGTCGGATTCAGTTAACGTTAAGCAAGAGTATGACTACTCAAAGGTTGAAGATGTTACTACTTCATTGACTCATGATCCAGGAGTTGCGAAAACATCTGTACTTTTTCTGATGAAAAAGAAGATGCTGATAAAGAGTTGGTAAAACTCCCAAAGCCTATAAAATCTGTCTTCTAAATTGATGATTTTAAAGACAGAGTCAAATCTTCTTAAACAGGAGATCAGAAATAAATACAGTCAACTGGATAGTCTGGATGAAGAGAATATGAATCTCACTATCAAATTAGAAGCTCTTGTTAATTCTCTTGATAAAGAGACAAGTCCAATAACTCTGACAAATGATGTTGTTGTTTTAGTCACATCTGAAACAGATCAAGATGATGGTAGTTTACCTAACTACATCAAGTCAGAAGAGGATGAGAAACAAGCTTCTATATCTACTGATGATCAAATGAAATCTTGTCCAAAGGAAACTTTGAACTGGTTCCATGATAATGATCTTAAGAATACACTTTTCAGTCACTTGACAGGAAACTTATACTTCTTCAACATACAGTGGTAAAATTTTTGAAGGAAGTTTCATGTCTTAAAAAACTGAAAGACCATTCCTCAGTAAAAAGACAGATTGTGCCATAACCCTATAAGATCGACTCAAAATCAGAGGAAAGAGTTGACGATTGCTTCTGGAAGAAGATTCCTCCTCATTCATATCGAAACATTTCATATTTTGATGAAGAACGATTCCAGAAGTAAGGGAAAGAGAGAATCTCTGCCAAAAGAAACAATGAGGGATATCCAATAATTGTTTCAGATAATCACACTGATGTGAATCATAAGGAAGTCCTTAGAATGAGAAAATCTTATGAAAATTTCATTGAAAGAATTAAGAGAGATCTATCAGTTTCTGAGAATTCTCACATCAGTATAATTTCTCCACATGATCATATCTCTAGAGTTAGAAAAGATCATCGTCTTGGGAGAAAATATATTAGGCAGAAATTCCCTAAGAGAAACATGAACTATGTTTCTAATATTCAATATAAGCTTGAAAAAGCTTATTCTGATACAACCTAGTTGTATCAAGATTGTGCATTCTCATCTGCTCATGTGCTCATTTTTATGGATGGGAATGGCACAATAATTTTGGAGCACATGTAATTTGTGTAATTGATTATCAGAAAAAGTTGTAGGCTTTTATGGATAGTTGTAAATCCAATAATCGTTCATGTTCATGATGATAAGTTTTATTTGGAACCTTTGAATAAAACTAATTAAGTTCGGACAAAAGGAAACGAAATATATTCTTTAATATTTTCTGGTTCTGCTGGTATTTTTGGTCCGAAGGATTGTCTCCTTTTAAAAGGGAAACTAATTCCTTATGTGTATTGATACCCTGATCAATCATCGTATATAACCAAGCATGCCTCCAATAACTCGCAGTGTCTCAAAGACTAATAAGGAGGTGGCTCAAAGGGTTAAAGATTGTCAAGGAATCAATACTGAGAGGAAGAAAAGAAGAAGATCAAAAATCATGTCTGATTATGATTATGAGAGTTCGGTTGGATCACAAGATGAGTCATGTGTGTTGGCCTACAATAAACAAGATCCAACCAAAGTAAAGTGGATTCGTTCAAATAGTATGAATCAATACATCCAAAGTTTTGAAAAACTGGAAACTGATCTAGTTATGACAGTCCGACATCAGGATTGGTTAAAAGAACAAATCAAAGGAACAAAAGAAGCTCTTGCCGAACTCAAGGTTCTTGTTGAAGAGCTAGAGAAACAGGAAGTGGTTGCATACAAGTCTCTTGATACATGCTTTAACAGTTTGAACACTGAAGAAACATCGGTGAACAACAATAGCACCACTAGAGATTAAGTTATATGTTGTAATACTTAATCTAGAAAAATAGACATCAATTTTTGATTGCTTTCATTGATTGTATAAGTCTATTGAATAAAACAATTATGAATAAAGTTATTTGATTTATAATTTTTCCTGTGATAGTTTTTGATTTACATAGCCGGTACTTTAATGCTTTATTTATTTGCTATGTATGTGTATGAGATGTTTGATTTCGGTTTTAGTACCTTGATATTCGATCTCATAATATGTTGTGAACCCTTATGGTTTGGGTGACTTTTTGATTTAGCAGGATTAAGTTCTATCCCAAGTTGGTAGGCTTAATCAAAGGATCATGAGGGATTCATGTAGAAACAATATGTGAAAAAGTCACAATATGTTGAATTGGTTTTGGTTTAGCATAAAAGCATATGTGTTTCGACGATTTTCAACTTTTGCTTGCAATTGTTAAAACCGATTTTCAACCTTTCTCTGGTAAAGGTTAGTTGTTGTTATTCTTTTGTTTTTGGCATGAGAATGACAACATGATGGTATTTCGATATCAATTCTCCTGGAAGAAGAAAGCGATGGAATCATATTTGGAGAAATTGGATGCGAAATTGAGGTAACAATCTTGTTAGTTAATTGTTTTCCTGTTTTAAGAAAAGCCTATTTTTATTTGATATATATATATATATATATTGATTTTGATTAAAAGAAATTGTTGGTACAATTGATGTGTTTATTCCATTATGAATGTATGGATGGGTGTGTGATTCAATTGTTTCCGGTTAAGTAAAATTTTTGTTATCTTGCTTTGTTGTGTGATATCATTAGTTTAGGCTTACAAAATTTGGTGCAATTGCGGTGTTGTAATGTCTATGTTAATTCAATTGCTTCCAGTTAAGTAAAACAATTGTTATTTTTGATTTATTGTGTAGTATCAATTGTTTAAGCTTACAAAATTTCGGTGCAATAGTGAAACTTTGGTTTATATATGTTGTTTCTATTGTATCCGGTTGAGGTGAATAATTATGCAAGTTGATTTATTGGTTTGTATGAATTATTTATGGTTTAACGAATGAATATGTTGACGGGACGAGTTGTTTAGTCCAATTCGATTCCGGATAAGCTAAACTAAGTTAATTTTGATCTTAGTTAGACTTATCAAAATGGAGGTTTCGGTTATTCAAGACTATCCAAAAGCCTAAACAAGGAAATGCTAGTTAACTAACCTAGTATTTGGCTTGTTTGAAATCTAAAGGTCTAAGTTATATGGATAACTAGAACCTGATGAGAAAAATGGAGTTTATCTTTGTTTTGGTCTTATCGAATGAAGCGGTTGTATTTATACAATCGGTTTAGCAAAGAAACTAAGTTACTTAGTTGTTTTTTGGTTTGCTAAACTAGTTGGGAAAATTGCTTTGGGAAATTATTTCCATGATAACATATCAAAACGTAATTACTTGTAGTTTCGGTTTTGATATTGGTTATCAAAAATGGTGTGTAAAACCCTCGTGCTTGACTCAACATGTTGCAAGTCTATTTTGAGATTTGTAAGATCCTTTTCGTGTTGTCCATTAATTTTCCGTTTCTTTGTCATTTTTGTGACAAAAAGGGGGAGAAATATATGGAGTAAACAAGTGATGCTGGTATCAATTTATGGTTGATTGGTGTCACTAGGGAAGAGGACAATGGTGCTTGAACGTTTATCTAACGAATGAGGAAAAGCACAAACTAAGGGGGAGTAACATATCATATGAATGGGATAACAAAGATGTGCGGATTGAAAATCTACCTAGCTCACCTTTAGGGGGAGTATAAGTTTGTTATTATAGTGCAGCTGCTGTATTTTTGAGGATTGAATGAATGCAGGTTATGTGCTGTGGATTCAGGAATCAAGCGTATGTGTAATGAATTCTTGTAATTTGTTTATGCATATGATTGTAAGAGTTTTGTCACTTAAATTGAGAAAGGAGGAGATTGTTAGAGCATTGCTGGGTTGAACCCACCAAGCGTTGGTATGTCAAGTTTGGTTGTCATATTTTAGTGAAGCAAAACTCATTTAAGAGTCGCTTGATTTAAATGTACTAGAGTCAACTTCGTTTAGGTTAGGTTGAAAGTATTAGGATGAGACATTACAAGTATTGCGAAGACTTGAAGAAGTGCGGAGCTACAACGACAACATAATCCTTCCACTTGAGGTTAGTGATATTTGACTTGAATTGTTTCATTCCCTAACGTATATTTCAAGTCGTGCATATTGAAAACATAAAACTGCGAAGCATGAACACTCTAGATAGACATAGTATTAAGGAACACAATATGAAGTTTCTTGCTTAACCATTAAACTTTGTATATAAGACATCGACATAATCGTATGAATGCTATTGTGATTATGTATGGGTATGAGGTGAGGATTTCATCCTAGGGAACAATGTTTACATGTGTTCTAAAGAAGTAAGTTCATGATATGTGTTGTGAGCCAAAAGGAAATCGCCAGGCATTATTGGGGCTGTTCTTCATTGCATATCTTATGAACGACCAATATGTGTGATTAGTATAACCTCTCATGACTTGTTTGTGTTCTTGGTAAAACTATTCACATGAGGCCTGACTTATGTATTGGTATGACTTTTATTAGTGAAGCCGATCTTAAGTAATCACCTGGGGTATGATCGGGTTGTGTATGTCTAAACTTATTACTGGGAAGAGGGGAACCGATCCCAGTAAGAGGTGCAGTGCATCACAAGGGGAACCGATCCTCGTATGAGGTGCAACAAGGTTTATGGAATAAAGGGGAACAGATCCTATGAACATGTGCAACATGTTTTTGGGAAGGGGGAACCGATCCTATGAACATGTGTAGTGCATACAAGTTAGATACCAAATATATGTGGGGAAACAATCCTAGTACCTATTCAACCGTATCTTTGGTAAGCTAGTGTAACTATGCACAATACTCACATGGAGGTAGAACCGAAACTTGTTTTGGTATAACTTTAAACCCATGAGTTGTGATTGTATGGAACTTGATCAATCACATAGTTCTTGAAAGTCAGATGAACCAATTCTAAACTTGTTTGGAAGTGTGGTAAATCGGTTTCAAGTGAGCAAGCATGGAAAAGACTTGCAAGAGTAAAATGTCGTCACTCTTTGAACACAGTGCATTAATGCTTATTCTATTTTTTTCAAAGATATTCCTTAACGGCTAAGAATGAAGTAAATCCCAAGATCGAATTTAAATAAGTTAAAAATCTTTTTAATTAAGGGTTTTTAATTATATATGGAAAATAAGAATTAGTAATGTGCATTTGCTAATTAAATATTTTCCAAGGAGATTTCGATCATTATTTTTGGACAGTGCATTCACAGGAATTATGAAAACCGAATTTGGTGGAGTAATGAAAAATATCTTGAGAATATTTTCGGTTTTAGAAATTCCCTGGTGTCCAAACTTCCTTGTCTATAAATACTTTGAGTTTGCATTTCGAGCAAACTAATCCTACGTAACCTAGACTTACTCTTCTATCTTTTTTACTGGTGAAGCCGCTTATCGGAGAGGTGAGTAATCTAATTCGGTGAAATCTCTTTCGGCCGCTCAATTTAAAGTCTTCTTTGGGATTGATAAGATCTAGCGCGACCCGTTGGTGGGAAACTAGATATTGCGGTTTATCTTTAGTTTTCATATTGATTTGATTGACTAACGATGGTTGAACATTGATTGCACCTAGTTTGTTTATGCTTGAGAATCTTCTCTTCTGATATAAAATTCACTCAAACTAGTTCAAGGTTTCGACAGAGATCTTTAGACTGTTGTTAGATCTAAAGACGATCTTGTGATAATCTATTGTTAACAGACTCCGTTCTGTATGTGATTGATCACAAGAGATTCAAGTGATTGTGTGAAGGTATTTATTGAAGATCTAAGAAGATTTGAAGACAAAGAATATATTGAAGATTGCTAACTTGGCTTTTACAATCTTTGGTGTGCACAATACTTGTTTGGGAAAAAGAGGATCCAATTAATAATTGGTTTACCCTTGTGGTAGATTGGATTGATTAATTGAGGAAGATCGGCATCAACACATATCACTTGGTTGAAGAGTGTTGTTGGCTTAATCTTAAACGATTACCTTTGGGTGATTGAACTATAGTTGCAGGAATTCCCACCACACACCCATTGTAATATCTTGATAATAATTTCTTGATCTAAACTCATTTGATATGAAAATGATGATTAAAATACTAAAATTATAAATAGACACACAGATTTTTACATGGTTCGATCAATTTGATTTACATCCATGATTCTTCACTATGATTGTTTAAGTTTACATTTGATTTACATTGATAATCTCCATTAATGGAGTTCTACATCTAGTTTTTTGGGGAAAAAGATGATAAAAAAAAAAAACATTCTCTCTCTAAAAACATCTCTCTGCAAAATCTCTCTCTCTCTCTTACGAAAATTGTCTTCCCCTTTTTTATTTCCTGCTCTTCTCTTCATATAGGTGTTTACATAGTGGATGACAGCTCACATAGAACTCATAAACTCTCAAGCTCTGCTATGTTCTCTCAGGATCTACTTCATTCTAGAGAGCTCCCGCTACATTCTCGCGAGCTCCCGCTACGTTCTCTCCAACTACAAAATCTTCACATCTTTCTCGTGTTTTATGATGTCGTTGTCTATTACGTCATTCTTTGAATTATTCTGCGACGCTCGCAGTGTGTTATTGAAGAACTCACGGAAACGTTGTTAATAATTTCGTAAGAATGCTTCTGTGGCGATATTATGATCCTACATCTTGCCTCTTTTTTCTTGAATATTGCTTGAAAAGTAATCTTTAAGAAAAAATATGTTGTTGTAGTAGTCTTTGATCTTTGCTGATGACGGAACGAGCGAAAGAATATTGGACTTGAAAAGTACGTACTTGCCTCTATTCTTTTGTGAAGTTCTAGATCTTTGCGAAGTAAATAAGAAGTATCAACTCTTGAAGTATACGAATTATGAAGTATCCTTGAAGAAGTACTCAATCCTCAAAATATAAGAAGTATCTGTCCTTGAATGAAAGTCATAAGTATTGCCTCTATTCATGCGAAATTATTATTTCATTTTTGGTGAAAATTCTTGTCCATTTTGGAAATGATTCTTGCCAAGAAGATAAAGAACATAAAATGTTTGCTTGGTAATCCATAGTTGCCTCTGTTCTTTATCTATGAAGGTAGAATCCTTTAGAAAATGTTAAATGAACGAATTATTTCTTTATTCTTATCTTTCCTCTGCCTCATGCGATAATCTCTTTAAGAAAATAATCACATCCTGCGAAATAATCACATCTCCTGCGAGATTCTGAATAATCTGCGAAATTATGAATAGTGCTCCTGAAATAGTGTCGCGAATAGCGCTGCGAATAGTACTACGAAATTATGAATAGTGTTGCGAAAATGCAAATAATCCTTCTGAGAGACTCTGAATAATACTTCTGAGAGATTCTGAATAGTATTTCTGAGAGATTCTGAATAGTACTTGCCATCTCTCTTGCGATGAATAAATCTTTCCTACATTCTTAAAAGAAAATAGTTAATGTTTGAGATTATTCTATTGGTATTATTTTTCCTTCCTAGTTAAAGGTCTTATTTTGCCAATTTTTGTATTTGCGACAAAATCGCAGGACGTTCTTACATTTATATGCAAAAACCCATTGATCTTTCCTTATCCTTGTTTTATCAATTTTTCTGCGACAATATGATATGCCTAAGTTCTCTCGCGAGAACGAAGCCCCATGACATTGCCGTCTTGCGATGAAATCGCAGGACGTCTTTAAACTTTCATGTAAAAACCCATTGATCTCATCTTATCTTTTTCTCTCGGCTTTTGCCTCTATATAATATTTGTCACGCGACAATATGACATGCCTAAATGTTCTTGCGAACGTAAAACCCCATGACATTGCTGTCTTTAGACACTTATCATCTCCCTAATGGAGGGTGTCGCCCTTATCTTCCCCCTGGTTGCCCCTTTAAGGAGGGAACATCGGCCATACAAGACTAGATCCTCCCATACGGTCTTAACAACAACCAGTTGTTTTCACAACCTCTTATCCTTTATGACTATATGGCTTATAGTTACGAGACTGCACCCTAAGTGGAGTTTTCTTCGGGCCGAGTGCATCATAGCCAAGACTTGCCAAGAATGGCCAGGGTAGTTTCGTACGCCCCGGGCACCCTTAGCTCAACCGTGTACCTCAGCGCCTTGGTCATACTCTGCACTCCTTAGGAGAGACCATCGGTCGTCCAACCAGGGTATAACCTTATATAGTTGGAAATCCAAGGTATCTCTCATGGATAGGTTTTCTTTAACCCCAACATCTCCATGACTCAGGTTCCAGCAGCGGTATAACCTTATCCCTGAGCCATGCAAAGAGATACCCCCTTATATGACGCACTTTAGGTCTTACATTTTCCTCTTGAGAAATTTTATTCGCGAACTAGGGTATACGCCATAAAGGTTTGTCCCATTCTTATGTCTCTGCGAAGTTTTATTCGCGTTTCTGCGAAAATTTTCGCGTTTCTTTATTCTTTCATTTCTGTCATTTATGTCAATTCTTTTATTTTTGTCATTTCTTTGCGAGATATCTCTGCGAAATAATCACCAACTCTCTTCTTTGCGAAATAAACATCTTTATGAAGTAAATGAACATCGGTGAATTGTTTGTTCATGCTGCGAATGTTTACAAGGCAAGTGTCTGCGGAAGAAATTCCTATGATATAAACCTTTGCGAAGCAAAAAATTCTTTGCGAGGAGGAAGATTCGAACCCAAGTCCTCTAGTTTGCATACTCCTTATCTGACCATCTGGGCTACTTGTTGCTTGCGAAAGAAAGGCATAGTTCTGATATATTACTCCATTTCTTCGCCCATTGAAGTTCAAAAATGAGTAAAAAGAAAAAATATGCTTGGAGAGGGATTCGAACCTGCGATACTGAACTTCTTATCTTCGCTATTGACCATCTGTGCTAGCTTTTGTTTGTGATTGAGAGGTATAATTCTAATTACTTAACCCTTTTTAATCGCTCTTTGTATAAATTTTGTCTTCGTCTTTTCTTTTTCTTTTCCTGTTGCTTACACATGTGCGTCTCTCTGACTTATCATCTTTGTTTGTACTGTAAACCTGCGAGAGAGCCTGCGAGCTTCATATTATTGATGAAGTTCTCCACTAAATTTTACTGATGAAGTACTTGGATTTTAACTGGACGTTCGCTGATGGTGATTCTTCATGTATCACAGGTTTATCTCAATGATGTCCTGGAAAAATAAATTTGGAATTTTCTTCTTCGCTGATTTCACTTATTTGTTTTAGTGTATTATTGTTGAATTATTTGGTGTTTGTGATTAAGTTCCTCTTCTTACTCTCTGAACCTGAGAATGCCGTTCTTGTTTTGTTTTTTAAGTCTTTGAAGTTGTTGATTTCATTGCTCTTGCTGCAAAGTTTGCATTGCGTCTATCCTTTCTTCCTTCCTCCTTCATTAACTCATATATACAAGAAATAAGTTTCTTCTGGTCTTCACAAGTTGCTTTACTTTACTTTTCTTGGCTTTATTTCTGAATTTTCTTTGCTGCGAGTTACAGGTTGGTTTGCTTTGTTCATCCAGACTTATCAGTTCCTGCGAATTTTAGTTAGTTAATACTTGCGCTATTGTAGTAAAGAATAAGTTGTAATATCACCATTTTAATTTATAATAATCAATTTTATCAAGGCTCAACTCAATTTTAGTGATCATTAAAATCGGAGATAAAAAGGAATGTACTTCCCTTTTGTTTGTCCTGCTTATTCTTTCCGTCATTAACATCTTCTAATTGAGAATCCTCCCCTAATTTCTTTGATTTCTATCCACTTTAATTTCTGCTTTAAGTCAGTTTCTTCTCACGACATTGTTGTCATTTTCTTTCCTACTGTTGCTATTGATGACGAGATACATTTTGTTAAGCATTGTTGGTGTCTTCATTATTTCGCTGTAATAGCTTTGTAGACTTGATTTTAACAATGATCTTCATAGACTCCTATGAATTTAGATTATGGTTTAATATTTCATGGGTAAGTTATAGTAAACAATACCAACATAACTGATAAAACTTGATATCAATTTCTATCTATCACTTGTTTCAATCTTGATTATAATTATTGAGGTTAGAGATAACGAGATAAGAAAGATTCCCTTTTATTCGTTTCCCTTCTGTGTTATTTATGTGATGATTCATCTGAAGTGATGTTGTACTCTTGGTGACGGTCTCCAAGTTGGATTGGCGATGGTCCCCAAAGTGAGCTGCGTGGCTATAAGTTTGCCAGTTTCCTACGGTGCTTCGTCATTTTATTTATGCGAAGTGAAATATTATGGAGTGAACTTAACTTCTGTATATTTTCTTCATCCTACCCATGTGGTTGTATCTCCCCTTGTTTTTGGCTAGAGAATATCATACTGCTCTTGCTAGTTGATTCACCGTTTTCTTTTTTCTGCTGTACGGGATTGTTGGTCAACAACTTAAAAGTTTGAGTATACTGTAGTATATGTTCTGTTGCTGGTGTATTTCTCACTAAACTTGGTTATTTTTTCTTTGTTTCATGTGGCTTCGCCGAAGCAGAGATGAGGTGGGTTTGTGTATTAAGAGTTGACAAGCTACGCTGGTCGATTTCACTTTGTTGATTTAAATGACCAGCTTTAACTTATTGGCAGGTGGTTATAAAAGTCGATCGTTGATAGGTTGTGTTATTTCTGTTGTTTGCTTCTTCATCATTGGTTCTTCTAAGCTTCATTGATTGTAGTTTCCCTTTTTATTGTGTCGTTCGCAGCTAATGAAGTGGAACGTGTTGTGTGTAAACTTATCTGGACTAAAGTATCCGTGCTCTCCTTCTCGCTGGCGATCTGTAAGTTTTATTCTCATACTTCACGAAGTATTTTGTCCTACACTTCTTTGAAATTACTGGCGTAGTCTTGTTTGTTGACTAAACAAGTCTCACTAGCAAGCTCGTTCTTGTTACCGCCAATGATGCTACTTTATTCAATTTTTCTCTATTGATTTATAGGCTTGATTTATTCATTTCTGTTTGTGTTTATTGGCAAGAGCTAGAACTTTTCTGCGAAGATGTAGGCTTTTTTGTCCCAAGGTTGGCCTGGCTTCGCTTCTCCATAGGTAGCTTTATGCTTGTGCGTTGTCTTGGCGCTAGTTATAACGTCCTCGTGTTTTGGTGACGTACGCCTTTCTACACCTACGTATTCTTTCACCTTTCTTTTTATTCCATGCGTCTTTCTTCATGTGTGTTATAGCTGCTCCTCTAACTGATCTTTGTTTAAATGATAGGGGTACATCCTTTAGTTCATGGGTTTCTGGTGATTTTTTCTCGAAATCATTAATGGTGCCTTGTTTTCTTCCTTTGTTATGAATTGTATAATGCCTCTCCGTCATGGGTTGGTTTGACGGATTGTTGTGAATGTTTTATTCGCATGCTCTCTTCCATAAAATGTCTGCGAGATTCATTCATGTATCATTCGCTGGGTTTGGGGATGGACTTCCTGAGAATAATTATTCGTTGGGGGAGAGACTTTATATTTTTGGAATAGAAAGGTTGTATTGGTCTTTGTCTTTGTTTTGATATTTTTGCAAAATTATTCATCTTTTCATCCATCGTCCACAATTTCGCAGAGGGGAAATGTTCCATCATGCACCGCTGCAAGCAACAGATTAACTCAGTGAATAATTTATAAAAATTTATGCTAAATTTTTGTCACGAAGAAAGAGAGAACTTGTTTGGTTTTGCCCATGGGAAAATCCCCAAATCAGATGAAAATTTTGGTATTTCATATTATTAAATTCATTGTATGGGTTTGAAAAACAAGGTTCGATTGTATCAAAACTGCTTTGAAAATTTTGAACCGTGTTTTGAGAGTGAAATCAAGTTTCTGTGAAGGACAACTTAATTCTCAGATCTGAAGAATAAAACAATATATGAGAAAGTGAAAAGGATAAGAAGGGATTTGTCCTTATGGAAGAGTTGTTGGCGTATCTTTGTACGGGCTTCACTTTGATTACGATTTCTTCACCTCCCTTTCTGCTCTTCATTTTCTTTAATTTAATGTCCTTCCGTTATTGATGATATTAAAATTTTCTGAAACTTCCATTTTTCCCCTTGAAGTTTAGAGATCCAGTGAGATCCAATTCCAACAGCAACCAATTATTATTCCAAAACCCCAATAAAGTCCCTGTTTCTAGCGCCAAAATGTAGTTGCAGGAATTCCCACAACACACCCCTTGTAATATCTTGATAATGATTTCTTGATCTAAACTCATTTGATATGAAAATGATGATTAAAATACTAAAATTATAAATAGACACACATATTTTTACATGGTTCGATCAATTTGATCTACATCCATGATTCTTCACTAGATTGTTTAAGTTTACATTTGATTTACATTGATAATCTCCATTAATGGAGTTCTAGATTTAGTTTTTTAGGGAAGAAGATGATAAAGAAAAATACATTCTCTCTCTAAAAATATCTCTCTGCAAAATCTCTCTATCTCTTACGAAAATTGTCTTCCCCTTTTCTCTTTCCTACTCTTCTCTTCATATAGGTGTTTACATAGTGGATGACAGCTCACATACAACTCATAAACTCTCAAGCTCTGCTATGTTCTCTCAGGATCTACTATATTCTAGCGAGCTCCCACTACATTCTCGCGAGCTCCCGCTACGTTCTCTCCAACTATAAAATCTTCACATCTTTCTCGTGTTTTATGTTGTCGTTGTCTATTACGTCATTCTTTGAATTATTCTGCGGCGCTCGCAGTGTGTTATAGAAGAACTCACAGAAACGTTGTTAATAATTTCGTAAGAATGTTGTTGTGGCGATATTCTGATCCTACATGAACATAAGATAGATCTTGGAACCTGGCAAAGGAGTTTATGTTAAGATAAACAAGGGAACCTTTGCGCAACTCATATCACTTGGTTGAAGAGAGTTGATACCAAACAGATTTGTTGTTCCTTTACTGTTTGGAATATGAACCAAAGGAATTGGTTCAAGTACGTGACTTGTTTACAGGTTGGAGGCATGGGAATACAGACGGAACTAGGTGAACTGTAGTTTTAGTTGCTTGGTCTCAACTATACGAAGTTGTCTTATTTTGTATAGCGGCTTAATCCTGAGAGTATTCAATTCTGGACTAGGTCTCGGGGTTTTTCTGCATTTGCGGTTTCCTCGTTAACAAAATATTGTTGTGTCATTTACTTTATATTTCCGCATTATAATTGTTTTATTATAATTAAAGTAAATTGCACAAACGTTAATTCCTATTTACTTGATATGTGAATCCTATTGAGTTTGGTTAAGTCCGAACCTTTGTATCAAGTAAACACACTTTGTTGTTGTATTGTCTCGATCTCGTATCCATAGACGATCACACAAAGTGGGAACCGATTTGTTGTATTGTCTCGACTCAGTCCATAGACAATCACTTTCAGGGAAAGGACTTATAAGAAGGAAAAGTTATAGCTTGAGGTATATTTGGGGTACCCTCGCCTTTTTAGGTGTTTACGCCCATGAACTATGATTGTCCCATATATGTCAAAAGCTAAGTCTATTATATGTCTTTATGCAAATATTGATGGAAAATAGAATGAGCTTTAGATCGAAAAGATTAAGTCTATTATATGTCTTTATGCAAATATTGATGAAAATTAGAATGAATCTTTGAGTATTACGCAGTGTTGATCTTTCCTTGATCTACTTCTATGTGAAAATACTGCATGGATCCGCAAGTTATCTTATGTTGAGCATTTCTTATTAAATTAATCATAGGTTCTCTTGTGGTTACTTTAATTTGTTTCATGGATACAAAATCATGTTTCATGTAATTTGTTAATGTCCAAAGAAATCCTTCTTTTCTTGTAAAAGTGAGGTCGCTCTTGTTGTTCCTTTCGGGAATGACATTTTATGGGGGAGAGTTCCTAATTGAACTTGTGCTTAATTGCCAAATCTTTGCGGGGAGTGCGGCTGTGGAATATTGTAGGAGTTTTCTTGTATCTTTATAAACTCCTTGATGAATATACTAAGTTTCGACTATGTGGAATCATCGAAACAAAGTTGATATGTTCTCTTTTAGTCATGAAGTATCTCTATGAGAATTTCATTATGATCCCGCTAATTTTCGTATTGTACCTTTGCCAATTTATATTGACAAAAAGGGGGAGAATTATTGTGTAATTCACACTACAAATACATATGGTTTACGAATCATTATGTAAGGGGGAGTGGTTTTCATGTGATATTGACTAAGGGGGAGTGATACATGTCACCGTAGTATTATTGTCAAAGTTGTGATACAATTGAACTTTGATGTTGTGTAATAATACTATGACACTGTATAACAATAATTGAGAACAATAGTTTTCCTATTGTTATGGCTATGGATCTTCAACAACTATGATGCTGAGTTGAACACGTTCAGAATCAATGGAATACTTGGAAGTGATGAAGATTTCGACTAATGTTGAAGAACCAAGGAAATCAAGCATCTTGATAAGAAGCTATAAAATTTATTTATTTTATAATCCATATGTATTGATAGTTTTTTACTAAAATTGACAAAGGGGGATATTGTTAGAGCACTGCTCGGTCGAACTCGCAAGCGTTTCTATCTCAAGCTTGTTTATCAAGTTTAGTTGCCAAAACTATAAGACTTGATTTCTAGTCTACTTATAGCTAAGTCTCGGATTAGGATAGAATGTGTAGTTGATCTTTAGACTTCATGGCGTTCATCGATTGAAGACGAAGAACTACTAAGGGGAGCTTGTGGAACTTCATCAACAAAAGGTACGTGGAGAATTGAACTCATCTATCACTCAAAAGTCTATTTTTACTCTATCTCCTATTTAAGACAAAATTCGTATAGCTATATAGACTTCAATTATACAATTTGATATTTCGAGCTGAGTTTAACTCGCTTACATATTTCTCGAAATATGTGTTGGTAAGCTTTCGATTTAACCAAGTTCATCTTATATTCTTGATGAAAGTCAAAAGATGATCATGTGAAAATCGCCTGGTAACATCTTATATGATTTGTGTGAGACAGTCATTTGATGTAGACTCGGAATGTTTCGTATACGAGACTTGTTCAAACTGCACTTGGTTCAGGTGAAAGTACTTAGCATTAATTAAAGGTATCTCATCAGCGAACTCGTCAGAATCATCCAGAAAGACCTATCGAGTATGTTTATGAGTGCCACCACCATATTCTGATATGTCCTCCATATAGTATAAGCTAGCTTCTCACAGCGTATAGCCTCTTGCAATGCACCCGTCAATATACCTTCTATTGCGCACCAATCCTTTGAAACCTTTCATTAACCTGTAAAAATCAGTGGCAAAAATTTCAATTAGTGTTCAATATCGCAGTTCAATAATGCCAACTTCTCAAATTATAAATTCTAAAACAAAGTAAGTTGGTTAGTTACTTCTCAAAGGGATACATCCACCTAAATCTGACCGGACCGCAGATTAAAGCTTCATCCGCTAGTTGCACCATCAGGTGAATGCTAATAACGAAAAATGATGGAGGAAAATGCTTTTCCAGTACACACATTGCTTCCACCAGACTTGATTTTGATTTTAAGAGATGTTCTCTGTTAATTACCTTCGCGCCCAGAAATTTGAAAAATATACTTATCCGCAGAAGTGCAATTCAGATATCTTTAGGTAGTGATGTCGCGATATGAACCAGTAAAGGAAACAAATGTTGAATTAAAACATGGTAATCATGAGACTTCAGATTCCTTATCTCCAGAGGATTGAAGCTGATGTTGTTGCGAATATTGGAAGAGAAATTTGAAGGGACCTTCAAGATAGTACAAAAATCAACTTTCTCTTTTTTTGTCATTGCAAAACTTCCACCCGCCATTAATGTTTTACCAGTCACTTCATCTATTTGCAGGCATAACTTCCTTTTAATTCTCATAGCCTCCAAATCCTTATGCGCATTAGGACCATCCTTTGACTTGTTATTCCCCATTACAGTATTTATAATATGCTCTGTTATATTTTTCTCTGTATGCATAACATCAGTGCAATGCTGAATAGAGTTTGAACTCTAGTTTGGAAAATCATATAAAATGGACCTTCTTGAAAACAAAGAATGCTCATATATCTCTTCTTCTTCATCAGCACTGTATTTAGATCCTCTTTTACGTTTCTTTGCTGGTTGTTTTCCTTTCCCTTGTCTTCATATCAAATTATGTACCATCTCTTGAACCTGCTGCCCTGTTAGTGGCCATGGAGATGTACCGCGTTCTACCCCTCCAGCGAAATTCAATCTCTTTATACTTGTATTTTACTGGCAGCCACTTGCGATGTCCCATGTAACAGATCTTGTTGAACGGCATCCACTCAGTAACTGTATATTCTCCACAAGTTGGGCATGCATAATACCCATGAGTTACACATCCAGAAAACGTACCCAAAGCTGGTAAATCATGGATAGACCACAACAGCCTTACTTTTATCATAAATTATGTCTTACTGAAAGCATCGTATGTTATATCACATGTATTCCATAATTGTTTCAGCTCATCTATCAATGGATCTAAATAGACATCTATATCTTTTCCTGGTGCTCTTGGGCCTGATTT
This sequence comes from Papaver bracteatum, assembly GCA_023529315.1. Lineage (NCBI taxonomy): Eukaryota > Viridiplantae > Streptophyta > Magnoliopsida > Ranunculales > Papaveraceae > Papaver > Papaver bracteatum. The sequence continues at coordinate 267,707 of JAJJWX010002706.1, forward strand.
CAATAATGCCAACATAAAGAACTCCCACAACATACAGTACGAAGTATCCAGGTTGTAAGGCTGGAGAATTACTGGACAACAACTATAATTCAGACCAAAACATCCATTCGAGTTGAAGCCGTCTGTTGCTATCCCGAGTGTAACATTTCGTGGCTTCTTAGAAAACTATGGAGAAAACTTATCTGCATATCTCCCAGATGAAGAATCAACTGGATGTCGCATTACATTCATATCCGACTGCGCTTTAGAATGTCAAAGCATTACCTCTGCTATCCATGGTACGCTGTAAAACCTTCTCAGCCTTTTAATTATTAGAAAATGTCTTAATGTCTTTTGCGCAACTTGGGTAAATTTCCTTTCATCATTGAAAACTTTAATATATCTTGGTTCTTGACAAACATGCCACTTTACCAATGTACTTCTATCCTTCCAGTATAAGATGCAGTCATTTACGCACACATCATACGTTATATAATCCATACCCAGTTCTTGAATCATCTTCTTAACTTCAGGGAACTTACACGGCAACATGTTTCCTTCAGGAAGCAATTCTTTCATCAACTTTAAAACTGCAGTTTCACCGTTGTCTGAAATTCCATATTGGGTCTTGATGTTATTCAGACATATAGAAGCGTACATAGCTATTTTTCCTTTAGGACATAAATCATACAACGGTTATCTTGCACGATCATACATATATTGTCTTCTCTTACTCCTGCTTGTTCCAGCATTTTCATATACTATGCTTGTTCCAGTATTCTCATCCACTCCATCTCCAGCATTCATACCAACACCTTCTCCAACATTCTCGTTTGTACCATATGTTGTAGTAGGATTAACTGAGGGATCGACTACAGGTTCAAAATTGTTAGTTGCATCTTCTACATTGACATCCACACCTTCTGATGAAGTATTACCCCTATGTGCTTTTACCACATATCTTTTACCATGAAAATGCCACATTGTGTACGAAGATTCAATCCCATGTTTGAGCAAATATAAGGAAATCTCACCAAGTGGCACTAAACCATTACAGTAAATACAACGTTTACATGGGCATGAGAACAATGTATTATCACCACCATTATTATTGACAAACATTATAAATGACCTGACACCTTCTATGTATTCTCTGGACTTACGGGCACAATTCATCCACCTCTTGTCCATATCAGATGACATGACACCCTTCAAGATACAAATTTTACAAGATTAAATTAAGTAGCCCTCGTGGTATAAAGGGTTGCCGAGTCCCTAATAGTTAACCACAAAACTCTTGTCTTATGTATGCGATAGAGTTAACTACAAATATCCAATGTATAAGGACTAAATAACCACAACATACTTAAGACTGTGAAACATACCATATACCTAGTAAATGACTAAAAGATAGCAAGGATACAATATTGAAACATTTTTCACCTATTTCGATTCGATTAGTTCTTTCAGTTTATAAAATCTTCTTCTTTTGTTTGTATTTCAGAGAGTTTCATCTTGATTTTCTTAGTTTCTATGTGACCTTTTCATATTGAAAATAATTCAAGATCCAAAATAAACCAAATCTAAAACAGCTTAACATAAAACACTTGTTGTATTTGATCAATCAAACACCCAAATCTGAAAGAAAAAAAAAGTAAAGAGAGAGAGAGAGAGGGTACTTTCAGTGTTCTATTCCCTAAAGAAAGTTTTTAATCTTATTTTGTTTTATATTTCAGAGAGTTGTATCTTCATACATCTCAGTTCCTATTTGATTTTTTTTTCTTATTTTGAAAAAAATCCAAATCAAAATTGAAAATAAACAAATACCTAAATCTATCAAACACCCAAATTAAAAACATCTTAACATAAAACCACATGCAACATCTGATTTCAACAAACTTCAACCAAATCTAACATACAAGCAACTATCAAACACCCAAATCTCAACTGACCTAAATTTCAATTTGAAAGAAGTAGAAAAAAAGAAGAAACTTTATACCTAAGATTATCACAATTAGTTGTTAGTTGATGCTGATGACTAGTTCTTCCAACTGCAACAGTACAACAAAGATAAGTTAGACCTAACAATTGAAAAGTAAAGCTAAAATCAAAAGAAAAATATGAATCTAATAGAGGGTAAAGTGAGAGAGAGTTACACAGTGAGTGGGTGAAAATATGATTGCATAAGTGAAGTCTCTTCTTCACTCAATTTCTAGATCTAGTTTAAAGGAGAGAGTAAAGAGAGAGAGACAGAAAGAGATAAAGAACGAGTGGAGGAGAAGTTTTCATACAGGGAAAAAAGAGGGGAAAGGAAAGACATATCTCACCCAAAGGTATTAGGGTAAAATATCTTGCACACTAGCCTTTCGCATGATAGGCTGAAAATATGTTTAGAAGTGTAGGAAACCGCACGGTTTATTGGCACGCGTACAACAGGGTTTAGTTGCAAATCGCAACAGTAGTAACTGTTCTAAACAGTTACAAATTTTTTGCAACTTGAATTCGCAACTAAAAATTCACAACATCTAATAAGCTATTGCTAATCTGAGTTTCTAATCCCTGAATTTGGTGTAGTGATAGTAGACTAGAATTCAAGACTTATAGTTTTGATTACTAACATTGAAAAACATGCTTGTGATAGCAACGCATGCGAGTTTGACCCAGCAGTTCTATAATACTCAAAATGTTAGAAAAAGTAAGATCAAAATACGCAACTACAAAGATAATAGTTGGATCTGGCTTCACGAACCCCAAATGAAGTCTTCAAGTCGTTAACCTATAATGGTTTTGGAAAAACCTAGGTTAAAGGAGAATCGACTCTAGTTTGCAACTAGGACATAGGAAAGTGTCGGGATCAGATTTTCCAGTTGCTGGAGTTCTCCCTTATATAGTCTTTCAAACCAGGGTTGCTTACAATCAAACCTAAGATATCTTAGTAACAAAGCATTTAATATTTACCGTTAGATGAAATCATAATTTAAGATTCAAGCCAAGTGTGCTTAGAAATTAAGCAATTAATCTCCAATGTTAGATGGTCTTAGATTGTTACACATAAATGAAATATACCTTCATTTAGATATGGGTAACCATACCTAAACATGTATATTGAGTTGGCTCAATAACAGTTAACCGAAGTTAGCCATAGGAACACTTTTATCTTAACCATATTCATATAACACTTTTATATCAAATACGATGATCAATCAATTATGAAAGATAATCAAATGAATCTAATTGTGTTTCAAATAGAGTTGTTCAATTGTTCACTATTTCATAAAACTATATATGAACAAATTGAAACAAAATCGGATTGATTCATAATCGTACAAAGTACTTATACAAGAATCAATTCACGAACATTAAGCCACGGTTTGCAAAGATTGCATTCATTAATTCATAAATATTTTAGTTCATGAGTATGAGAGTCATACATAACCGATTTTAAAACTCAACCATTGTGTTCGCAAACAAGGTACGCGAACAACAGCTCCGTACCTTGGCATGTCAAGCCGTTTGCAAACCCGGTTCGCAAACAGCCATCCCGGACCTAACTCAGGTGAAACCGTTCGCATACTAGGTACACAAACAAGGTTCCCGGACCTGAATTATAACAATACAATTCATATTTTAGGTATGCATGCCGTATTGTATCCAAACATAGGTAATTGTTCTAAACTCTCATTTCAATCATTGAAACATCCTTAGAAGGTGACAATGGCTATCTCACGCAAACCATTAGCTTCAAGTAATTTTTAAGTGATCGAATAATCAATATGAAACTTTTCAAGTCGACATCAAATGATTGTCTCACATAAATCATGTAAGATGTTACAAGGCAATTTCCACATGATCATCTTTTGACTTTACATTTAGTTTCCAACAAATAGATTGTTTCCAAATAAACTTGTCAAGAATGCGACGAACATAGTTAAAGAAAAAAGCTTCCAACACATATTTGGAGAAATAGATAAGCGAGATAAACTCGACTTGAAATATCAAATGTGTATAATATAAAAGTTTATATTGTTATAGGACTTATTCTCATTAGAAGATAACATAAAATAGACTTCTGAGTGATAAAATAAGTTTTAGTCTCCACATACCTTTTGTTGATGAAGTTCCTCCAAGCTCTCCTTAGCAGATCTTCATCTTCAATTGGTGAAGTCTAAATCTCATCTACCAAATTTATCCTAATCCGAGACATATCTATAAGTAGACTAGAAATCAAGTATATAGTTTTGATCAACTAAACTTGAAAAAAAAGTTTGAGATAGCAATGCTTGCGAGTTCGACCGAGCAATGCTCTAACACTTCCTTTAAAAAAAATGTAAAACATTGTTTCCTAGGATGAAATCTTCACCATAACTGATTCACATAATCATAACATTATATACAATATTTTGTCGATGTCATATCTACGAAGTTCAAAAGATAAGTGTTATACTTCGTAGTCTAATTTCTTAATACTATGATCATACTATTACGATCATGTCACATCACTAGAGTATAATATGCAATATGTACAATATATACAGCTTCGTAGTCATGTTTTCAATATGGCACGACTTGAAAGATACGTTAGGAATGAAACAGTTCAAGTCAATATTATTAAACTCAAGTGGAAGGATGATGTCTTCGTTGTAGTTCGTTACTTCTTCACATTCTTCAGGTCTTCGGAGTAATACTTGTATGTCTCAACATTCATATAATTTCTAGTCTAAACTAAACGAAGTTGACTCTAGTATTTAATCAAGCGATTCTAGGTGAGTTTTGATACTAAAATATGACAACCAAACTTGACATACCAACGCTTGGTGAGTTCAGCCGAGTTATGCTCTAACAGACTGGATAGGGCCATAATAACCCAACATTGGTGCACTACTAAACCCTATGCAGTTGTTACTCATCTATCGAGGATAGCTTCCGATCACGCACCAATTCTGCTGCAAACCAAAGCAACTGATTGGCAAGGATCCTAAAACTACAAATGTGAGCATATGTGGCTAACTAACCCTAATGAATAACATGGAACATGTTCTAAACCTGCAACTAAAGCTCATTAAAACATGCCAAATCCTCTCGGATTTGAATAAAGAAACTTTTGTACACCTTCCAAAAATGACCCGGAAATCAACAATGCGGATAAAAATGGCACAACAACAATGTCATGCAATATACTGGCAGCAAAGGTCCAGAATTCAATGGTTACAATTTGGAGACAATAGCACCACCTTCTTCCACACGAAAGAAACCATCAACCGAAACTATAAAAACATAAAATAATCATAAAACTCACAAAACAACTGGGTAAGTGAGAAAGTTAGGGTAATTCAACCCAATCTTAATTATTACTTTGATCAATAAACAGCGCAAAGAACAATAATAGACAAAGATATATTTGCAAAATCACTCCCAGATTAACTCTAAGACAATGTGTCATGCTCATCAGGGAGGTAACCATAACGAAAATCAAGTAATCTTTGTTCTCAATTAATTTTGAAAGTGCTTCTGGTCTCGATGGCTATACTAGTACGTTTTTTAAAGTTTTTTTGGGAAACCACCCACCTACAGTTAATAGCATGGTCCGTAGCTTTTTTAACAACTTAAATATTCACCCCCTCATGAACCACACAAACATCACACTAATAAAAAAAGTGAAACACCTATCAAAACCATCCCAATTTAGACTGATTGACCTATGGAGTGTTACATATAAAGTTATAGCCAAAATTTTGTTTAATCGTATCCGCCCTCTTCTTTCACTTTTGATAAGCCCTTATCAAATTGCTTTTGTTCCCAAAAGATCCATACACTATAAATCACAATACCATGCGAGCTATTTTATTATATTATAACTTCAGGACTCACCAAGGATCCTAAAATAGCTCTCAAATCAGATATCCATAAAGGCTATGATAGCTTAGATTGGGGTTTCATCAAAAATACTTTTATCAAATTAGGATTTCCAGCCACCTTTGTGGATTACATAACGCTATGTATAACAACAATTACCTACTCAATGGTAACACATGGTTATATAACCCCTACGAGAGGCATTAGACAAGGAGGCCCTCTCTCTTCTTATATATTCATAATTTGTGCAGAAATCTTATCGACAAATTTGGGGAACCTGGAAGCCAAAAATATGGTAGGGGTCTTCGCATATCGCAAACGGCGATGCCTATTTTACATCTGATGTACGTAAATGACCTCCTCATCACCTATAAGGCCTCGGAAGAAATTAACAATCATCTCAAGACTTTACTACAATCATATGGTTCCTCAGCAAGACAGATAATCAACACAGCTAAATATACAATCATTCACCATCCAAGACTGGAACAACATAACATGGATAATTTAAATCAATTCTTCGACATGCCAACCACTTTGACTCCTTTAATATATCTAGGGTGCATTTCAGTCACGGAAGCACTTCTAGCCACATCTTCGCACCTTTGCTCGAAAGACTGGAGCGTAAAGCAAAAGGATGGATGGAAAAATGCCTTATAACAGTAGGGAGGTTATTACTTGTTAAAACTTATATGACTCCTACATCCAACCACCTTTTGTAAACAAAAAACTTCCCCACCCATGTGCACAAACAGATAGCTCGAATCACCAGGATTTTTTTTCTGGGGCTACGATTCATCTATTAAAAAGCTTCATCCTATAGGATGAGAGAAGTTGACCAAATCAATAGCAGAGGGGGTCGGGGGCTTGGAATAAGAAATAATATAGTAATCATAATAAATCCATATTCATGAAAAGAATTTGGAATCTACATGATTAACCTCACTTCATGTGTTACAGCGTTTACAATGAGAAATATCTCCACCATAAACCAATCCTCTACGGAACTACTCCCATCCCATCCACCTCCAGTCCGCAATGGAAATAACTGGCTTCCCTTATATATACCTTCTTTTCAACAACTTGTTTTTCATCAAATTGGAAACGGTTTGGAAACATGTATCCAAGCTAACTGAATACCACAATTTGACAATCTTGATGCTTCTCTTTGCGACCCTAACCACATAGTCGTGAATATCATTAACCCAATCTCTCACACCTGGAGACACGACCAACTAAGTAACCTCCCTTCTGTTGTAGTCCAAAACATCATATAAATCCACTTTCTCATTGATAACACCCCATACAAAATCATATAATCGCATTCAAAGTCCGGAAAATACACCACCGCCACTGGATACAAATGTCTTTTACAACTAGATAACTACTTGCACCTCACCCCTTCCAACCACCAATTTCTTATGGGCCTTACCGTGTCCACCAAATATTCAGTTTTTCTTATGGAAAGATATCTCTATCCTTCACCACATCAACCTCACCAATTCTAACCTATGCCCCCGTTACAATGCTCAACTGGAATCAGCTGACCATGTTCTCCTTCACTGTCTAATAACAACAACTACCTGGCGCAACCTATTCCCTACGTACCCTTTACGATGACCAAACCACCAAACACAAGCCACCATTTGATTTAAACCCCCAAACAACGTTCTCAGATCTTGAAGAAAAAAAAAAACCTAAGTCTTCCATTACAACATTTTGTTTTCTCTTTTTGTCGCTTCGGACAACCAGAAATGTGCTCGTTTTTAGGCAGAGTCATACAATGCCTAAGAACATTCTAACGAGAGATTTAAGTCAAAAGAAAGAATTTGAGTGGGCTAAAGCAAACACCCCTCCGTTAGTCCCTTGTGAACCACCTACCAGTAATCCAACAAGAAACATCTGAGATATAACAACTATAGCGGTAGGCTAGTACATTCCAAAGAGGGATTGGATAAAAATCAACACCGAGGAAGCTGCTAGAGGTCAGCTGGGATGGGAAGGACCAGACTTTATTTGCAGGGTTTCAGAGGCAACAACTGTGATGGCCCTAGTACAAACGTTACGAATAACCACGTCACTATTAGCCGAGACATGGGATACTCTACTAGCATCTAGAACTGCAATGGAAATACAATGGCCAAAAGTCTTATTTGAAACGAACTCCGAAAATCTAATGCGCTTCATAAAATCCTCCATGATATATTGCAGAAACAATTGCTGAAATTAAGAAGAGAATGCAACAAATTCCTCATTGTGATATACAACACAATTATAGAGACACCAAGCAGCAGATGGTAGACAATCGGGAAACCTCTCGACAACAATATGGGACTGGGCAATCCCACCTTTTCTTAGCCATATTTTACGAAATGACTCCATGGGTGCTAAATACTCACGTGTACTCATGCTAATTTTTTTTTTTTTTTCATTTCCGCTATATTGCCAACATAGTTTATCAAAAACCAATTCAACAAAGTAGTTGGTATGAATAGAGGACTAGACTCGGTAATTTTTGTTCAATTATGAGAAAAGGATCTCGATTTCAAAGAGTTGATACTTAATTTTTTGGTATTTTCCAATTAGATGGGTTTTGTTCTAATATACTTTAAATAATGGGTACCTAGCTCATCTAGTCATCCCCGTTCCCCAAAGTTTAATGCGTTCCAGGAGGCCCCGGGTTCGACCCCCCAATGGCGTAATATTGCAGAAATTAACATGGAAGGCAGAGTTAGTTTGCCCCACTTGTGACACAATCTCAGCCCTCATCCGCTTCGGTTCCCTTGGCTAGGTTACCCATGAGACTCACTGGTAGGCTAGCACATCAACCTATTCAATTAATATAATAGTATGTTGTTGGAGCTTAGCTTGTTAGGCTTCCAACTAGTTAATGTAATATTCTTTATCCACCAATTATAACATCAGGAAAAAAAATATTGAAAAATTATAACATAAGAAGAAAAAAAATCTTGGAAAATTAATCGTCTTATACTAAAACCCAAATAGTGGTTAGATCTAGCTCATCAGAGATTTCCCTAGACAGGGACGTGTCCCCAATGTGCACTCTAATCACCAACTTGAAAATAAATACATAAGATATAAAAATAAAGACCGGAAAAAGGGTTGGACACGTATATGTTACCTCGTTAAAATTGACCGAAAAAAGGGTTGGACACAAGGAAACCCATAGTGCTAAAATTGACAAAGAAAAAAGATACAACACAATATGCCTAGAAAACTATAACAAGATTAAAACTATCTAAAAATATAATAATATTATAGGGTATGTGGCCCATGGATGTGCGGTCCATTAAACGACTAGGTTTTCCCTTCCCTATATATTAGAACCTTGTATTATGTAATGGCTAATGCCTCTTTATCAATAAGAAGTTCTTCTCCTTCTCCATCTCTATCTTTTGCTTTAACCTAATCGATACTACAAAACGTTATCAGCACGAGCTCTGACCCTGCGGCAATGGATTTTAGTTTTTTTTTTTTTTGGGTTGCTATCAAATCTCTGAAGGATTGTTTTGGGATCGATGGAATCAATGGAATCGTCATCGTCAAAAACAGTTAAGTTGGATTTATTTTCTCCTAAATATTTTTATTTTTCCAGTTTTTGAAGTTAAATCCAATATATCTATGCTAATCTCAATCACCAATTACAATCCCATGATCAATCGATTGATTACAGTTTATAAATATATATTTTTTGTATGTTTATTATGCAATCAGATTTTATAATATATATATAAATATTGGTTATGTTTATGCGGTGATATATTATATCCCAATACTATCTCTGCTGAAACGGAGATGAAAGAATGCTTTTGAAGACGAAGATTTTTGAAACGTAAATTTGAAAAGTGGAAAGTTTTCGGTCAGGTCCGACCCAATCCAGCAAACCCGACCCGACCCAGACAACTCGGTCCAACCTAGTCTGACCCAGCTAACCCGGCTCACCCAGACTGGTCCAACCAGGTCCGGTCAAACTCGAACCAATCCAGCCAACCCGGACCAGGCAAGTCTGTCATGTCATGTCTCCTGTTCCTTCTGGGATGTTCGCGACGAAGACCGTTCTGGTTTTGGCTATATACGTTGGGAACCAAATCTGAGGTATGTAACTATAACGTGAGTTTTTATATGCTAAGCTTATTTACTCGCTAGGCTTATTTATTTGTTTTTAGAATATGCCTAGTTTTGTTTATTTTTGTCTTAAAATAAGTCAATAGCATATAAACGGTCAATTTAAATTATTTTTATTGATCTCAATCATTAATAATTTTGGTCTTAATGCTATTTGTTCTCTTGAATATGATATTGAATATAGTTGAATGGAGTATTTTGTTTAATTGGTTGTACCAACTCAATTCCAATGTATTCATTTGGGGCTTAGAAGTACTTGAGCACCATTATTGGATACTTGATATTTTCCCAAAAATTTGAATGTTCCGTGGAATTTTCAAAACATATGTTCAAATAAAATCACATGTATTCCAATTTTTTTGTGGAAGAACTCCGAAATTTTTTTTAGTAATATATTCAACTCCCAATTTTTTTTTTTTTTGGAGAAGTACTTGAGTCGGAAAATTTTCATTACTCTACTTCATCCATTATACTAACGAACCGGTATATGTTGAAGTATGACATCAAGAGAATTAATTACTTTTTTTAGTAATATATTCAACCTAAAGTAATTGGTTGACATGTGTAGTGAGATTCTCTTGGCCTAATGAGATAAATAAATTTCTCAAATTAAGCTAAGTGTAGCAAAAATGAAAATGGAAAGAACCCCAAAGTAATGAGGGTTAGACGTACCGACTCATATAAATCATGTGAAAAGGGACATATATATCATGAGAAAAAAAAATTATTTTTATTTTATTTTATTTTCCAGCAGTAATGATACCAAAGTATAGGTATCAATTGAACATGGGATCAGCTAAAATGTAATTCTAGCTCCCATCGTAAATAAAAGAGTTGGAAATGCACCTGGTCATATGTGTTGGTATATACAATATAATGTGTATGTGTATCATAATAACAACCAATTTTCACATCAACTTTAATGGCAACAAGAACTTTGCCTGGCCAATTGACTATCTTATCGAGCGCAGCACTACTCATTTTTTTTCAAGATAGAACAAAGACGTAGCAAAATTCCTAGATGTACCAAGAGATAATCACACCTTGTTGAATTCCCAATTAACCCGTGCAAATGGATATCATGTGGAACATCAAAATGATGAGAATGTAATTGATTGCATCTTTTATAGTCACTAAAGTATTTGGAAGGAAACATACTTTAGAGAGACTAATGAGTCAATTTAGTGAAATGTAAATCACTATAGTATTAATTTGGATTATTGAACCCATATTGATTCCAACGATGAAATGTTGGAAATTGACTCACACATGCTTTGGGCATAACCATAAAGCAACTTTGGTTGTGACATGATGATCGTTTTGAAAGGACTCATGCGAACATCACTTTATTTGAGTGAACAAAAATGGTAACAATATTGACAGAATGCGAAGTAATGACATATCTTTCAATAAGTGTTTTCTAAAGTACAAGATGCACAACCCCCTCCTCCCTCACATTATGATTTTAAGTAAGAGAGCATATCACTCATTTTTACAAAGTCTTCAGTAAAACAGGATCGAGACCATCCAAAGATGCAAATGGTAAAAATTCCGTATTACAAAGAAAACAAGGTGAACTTTAGAAAAATATTCATGCAGAATGCGGACCATTAAAGTAACTGATGGATCTGGTGAATGTTTTGACATTTTGGACTAGTGATAGTTCCCAAGAAATTTGCGTTTGAAAACTCCTAGAACATATTACACAATGCAAAGTGCAAAGGCTAACCAACCTTGTTAATGCTAGAGAATTTACATCAAAAGGACTTGATGAATATTGCATGTTTAATAGGATCAATGCAGAGCATCTTATACCCAATGGTCTCACAGAGGCTACCATCAAAGGTTACAGATGGTGCCTAAGGAATAGGTTATGCGTACAAACCTGTCTTTTATTGCTTTGGGGATATGCAATATTACACGCATCTTACTTAATTCGTTTTTAGAACCCAATATTAGTCAACCTTTTCTGCGTACCAGTTGGTAACTGGATTTAATCCTGACATTCGTGTGCTTACACATTTTTGGTTGCACTATATATGTGCCATTACGACTCCACATCGTACTATGATGGGTCTTCAAAACTATTAAGTAGTTATGTTGGAAATGAGTTCCCAACAATTATCCGCATTTTAAAACTTTTTGCAGGAGATCTCTTACCGCTAGATTTGCGGGTTATCACTTTAATGAGACAATCTTCCCATCGTTAGGGGGAGATAATAAAAAGAATTTTCTAAGGGAACGACATGAATTGTCGTGGTGTGTTCCCACTGTGTCTCATATTGATTCTTGTACTCCACAAATGTAAATGTGAAGTGATAAAGAATATTCGATTTTCAGAATATACACTGATGTTGCTAAAGTGATGAGATCACACATACCAGCTGCAAACCTACCTGCAAAGTTACAAGTCCTCAATACAGGATATACACCATAAACTAAGGTGTTGTACCTACACTCAGTGGAAGTGTGGTTGAGGTCGTGGCTCCATAAAGGAAGTTGGAGAGACCACTTGGTTCGATCAATCCTCACCTAGAAAGGAACTAGGTGAGTAAGGCACAACTTATTTATATCATCAGAAATCATCTCATAAGATTGTCTCTGAATATGTCCATGAATCAAACTGGAGGACGCTCCGAAGTTTTAAGTGATTCTAGAGAACAATAAAATCCCGACGGATTATGAGAATGCACATGAGTCAATGGAAGGATCATGCGTGCACAGTGATGATATAATACATAAATAGTTGCTCCAGAAGTAGAGGCAATGAGATTGAACCATGCTTTATTTTGATTAATTTCAAATAAATAACATATTTGGCCTGCACAATCCAGGTAGAACTTAGTTCTTTGGCAAATATACGGGTATTTGGTGTGGTAGTGCTAACCAACCAAGTGTAAAGCCTATTGGACATACATAATTAATTTTTCATAAAGCATAGTGAGAAGAAAGTAGTCTTAAAGTACAAAGACTCGCCTTGTAAAGCAAGTTTTCTCACAAAACCCTGGAATTGTTCTCTTGTAATGAACGTTATACAGTTCCGCTACTTAGTCAGCTTAGTAATTTTCAAAAGGACTTGAAATGCAGCATATGTATGTGGTTGTTACATATCTCTGAAAGAATCAAGAGATAGAAGATATTTAAAAAAGTGCTTGATAGACTTTTTTTTTCCCAAATCAAGTAACTCTAAACCACAGAGTGCGTTTACAATTAGATAGAACATTCACTTAGAGATTGAAACAATCAGGCGGAAGTGGTATACCCGTCTAAGTGACTATTTGATTTGGAGGGGATAGACAAGTAAGTTATTTTTCCTTGCGTGTTCATAAGAAAGTTCCTAATTTGGAATTGTGGCTATTTATGTTGATGGTACAGACATGATGTGTCCTCTTGATGTAATAAGAGACCTTAAAAGCTATTTAAAATCCGAATTTGAGATGAAAAATCTAGGGAAAGCTCGATCGAATACTGAGCTTGTGGTATATTATTCCACCAGTTTGCATATGTCTAAAGTTTTCAGGAAATTTAACAAAGACATGCATCCTGATAGCACTCCCATGATTAGTCGAGGTTCAAATGTAAGTAAGTAACCATTTCGTCCAAAGGAATAGGACGAAAATGTGTTGGGAGATGAAATTCCCATATATAAGTACAATATACGCATTGTTGTACTTAGTATAATAATGTACTCGATTAAATTTTACATCCTCAGGGAACTTGTTAGCTAGATATAGCTCCGCGCCAACGCAACGTCATTGGAATGGTATAGTGAATGTCATCATGTACTTAAAAGTAACCATTGACATAAATTTGTTTTATCCCAACAAAGACATTAAAAGGAATGCTAATGAAAGTGCAATCCAAAAGTTGTTGATTATGAAGGAACAATAATCTTTTCTCCAACGAAAGTAATCAGAGGGGGATATGGTAGATTATTTTCTAAGTCATTACCAATATTCAGTTTCGAAAAATACATGACTAAAGGAACTGTCTAGAACAACTCTGAAAGTAATCAGGGGGAGATGCTGACATCAGGGGGAGGATCTAAGGATATGATGTCGACATAATTTACTTCGAAATTGAAGATGTGTTGTACTCTTTTTCCCTTCGATCGAGAATAATTTTTCCCCAAAGGGTTTTGTTACTCGACAAGGTTTTTAGCGAAACAACACTTAAAACATCAAGTATGTTGAACATTGAAGACATAAAGATCGCGTTGATATTACTGAAAATATCTGATCAAAGAAATGAAACGTGATAGTCTGTTAAGCAACATAACTTCCAGAATCAACAATAAGGTCTTATAAACATTCAAGTCACCAAAGTAAAGTGTGATAAACTTCTTTTGACTGCATTAGACTAATGAAAATTGTCTGATATCAGGGGGAGTATCTAATAGTGTGTTGAACTCTTTTCCTTCACCGAGGTTGCTTTTTCCTACAGGTTTTGTTACTCGGCAAGCTTTTTAATGAGACAACAACAAACACCGGGAATATAATTTCCAAGTTAAGGCTATTGTCTTTCCCACGAGGATTTTTTGCCTTAGGAGTTGTGAAGCAACTAGTCAACTGCAACGGAGCAAAGTGATCATCTGCAACAGATCACCTTTACTTGTATTTGTCACGTTGTACTCTTTTCCATTCGTCAAGGTTTTATCCCTCTGGTTTTTCCTTGTCAAGGTTTTAATGAGGCAACATATACGCATCCAACTATGTTCTAAGTACGTGACAACATGTAAAGTACTACATGTGAAGAGTTTTACCAAGGTTTTATCCCACTGGTTTTTTTCCTTGTCAAAGTTTTAATGAGGCGATTGATTTCGGCACAAGTCATCAAGAAGAGGACGACATTTGAAGAACCACATTCAAAGCACTATATTTGAAGTACTATGTATAAAGCTTTGTTATTGAACCGCACAAGGGGGAGTGTTATAGGGCATGTGTCCCATGGATGTGCGGTCCATTAAACGACTAGGTTTTCCCTTCCCTATATATTAAAACCTTGTATTATGTAATGGCTAATGCCTCTTTATCAATAAGAAGTTCTTCTCCTTCTTCATCTCTATCTTTTGCTTTAACCTAATCGATACTACAAAAAATAATACATTCATAATCCTTTAAGCTCATAGAAATTCTTCGTTCTTCGTCGGTCAATGACCTATGTTTCAATGCCGATAGTATGTATATCACCACAAGCATGCCACGATAAAACTATAAATGTATTGTTCTTCACCATTCCATCAATAGCAAAAACAAATGTATTGTTCTTGACCATTCCATCAATAGCAAGACTAATATAACTGTAATATCAAACTTATAGTGGGAATTCTTGCAAAAATTCCTCAACTATCACAATCGTAACAGTGACACAACTTCTAGGAATGACCACGGTTTACAAGAACCATGATTACGGCGATAAGAACAACAACAACCAGACAATGGACAAAGTCAACTTATAGTCACCCACAAGACCTCGTCCCTTCCATCACCACTTGGATAGACATGAAGACATCATGATTCTTGCGAGATATGATCAACGAAATCATAGACCTATTGCATTTTGCTTCATAAAATCCACCAACTGTATAGAGAGGCCTAGGCGGCAGATGCACTAACACATCAGGTGGCTGCAAAAGTTAACATGGATCTTTCAAAACTACCTTTGGGAATACACAAGGTCACAAGCCCCTGCTTTTCAAGACTATGTAATTCATCCACATGTGTAACGTGCTCACGCCTAGTTTCTTTCAATATTTTGCTTCAAAAGAATAATAGTGGGATTTGGATGATATTATGCTTCAAAAATGTTTTTTTAACTTGGATAATATTATGCTTCAAAAATGTAATAGTGGGGTTTAATTACAGTTTGACCTGCTAAGGTATGGTGATGTTAACCAAATTTTGTTGAATTTAAGGGAAGGAAAATATCTAAATTAGTTTGAAGAGAATTGCTTTATGCAGTGAACACTAATGTTCCTACATAGAAGTGTAAAGTTATGGCTTCTATGTAAAGTAATGGCTACATGGGATTAGAAAGCAATACGCGGTACTTATGAAACAAGCGGCTTTCAATAACAGCTCAAATAGTATCACTATCAACAAGAACAGTGGTAGACCACTATATAAGAGCACTACATATATAGCAAAGAAAAACAAACAAGCTACAAGAGAAAAAATAATACAATTTTGGCCCCAACAATTTGAAGCTCTAGGGAATAGCCTAGCTGGCCTAGTCTATAAGACGGCTCTGGCTGCACCCCTGTGTTGGCCTTTGGTGCCTCTGTCATGTGCAGTAGGGATCTTGGACGCAATTAGTGAGCTCTGTAACCCTTCTAATAGCTGGTGGCAAGGAGAGACAAAAAGTTCAGAAGTACTGAAGGCCTGTATATATATATATATATATATGTGAAGAAACAGTTTGATATGAACAGGATAAAAGTTATGAAGCCTTACCCTGGACGTCGGCTGAATTCTGCGAACTGATCTCCGTGGCTCAACGCCATCAGGGTTCACAGACTTCTCGTTCTGACCAACATGGTCCTTTTCTTCATTTCTAGACAACTTTAGACCTGGAAAGGCCCCAAGTTTCCTTTTATTTGCAGAAGTTGCTGCAACAGTTGAAGATGGTTTTTTCTTTGCCAAAGGCGCATCTGATATAGAACCCAACATGTATCCCTCATTTTTGGTACTAGAGGCTGGAGTATTTGGTATAAGCTTATGTGCAACACCTTCAGTCGTTGAAGAGGGTACAGATACTGAAGAACTTCGACTGTCTCTCTCGGATGTATTTCTACCTGTAACAGTGTCAGGGTTTCCAGTCTTCTGAAAGTTAGGCCTCGATTCAGCTACTCGTTTCCCCCTGCTAACAACTTTAGAAGGATTTTTCCATCCACGCGAAGCTGAATCCTGAGGTATCAAAAACTTGGTAAATTTAATTGAATCGTTTGCTTCAGTGATTGTTGTAACACCTCTATTAGAGACATAGTGTTTGCTTACATCCATAAATTTCCTTTTCCTTCCGGGCTTGGGGTCACCAGGAACCACTGACGAGCCCGGCTTCTGAAGACCAGTCCGCTTCATTCCAAATTTATCTTTATTGTCCTCTTTGGAGTTCTTCCCTACATTGAATACTATTTCTTTAGCAGACAGCGGCAGATGTCTGGATGCTTCAGGTTTTTCACTTTCCTCCATATGCACCTTATGTTTTCCAATCTTATCCGTCTCTCTGACCTCAATTCCCGCATCAGTTTCAGCTGCACGCGGGCCGAACTTTGTTCGTTTCTCCCGTGGAGTATCGCCCTATGTCCCTCAAACAACAAAACTCCATAAGGAAAATGTACACAATAGAATTTGTGCTTCCTAGATTATAAGTTTATCGGAGAGGAGCAATATATGTATACCTCATGGGAAGAGACAATATTTTCTGTCAACCTCGACCATTCTATCCAATGACCGTCCCTCCAAATGAGAGATGGGCGAAGATTCCATGATCCAACAACTGAGGCGTCTCCTTGAGCTGTAAAATCAAAAATAATGTTCAGTGCTTTATGACTCCTCAAAATCAAAAATAATGTTCAGTGCTCAATAGCATGTATCCCCACAAATATGCGAACAATTATGTGCCACTGCCTAAATAATTGAACAGCACCAGAAGCTATGTACCTGAAAGTTGAACAGTTAAATTTGCTTCATTGCCCTTGCCCATTTCGGTGATAGTTCCTTCCCACCAACTGAAAGTTAGGCGTAATGCAAAGGTGAAGGGTTTGACAGAAAAACAATTCAAAACATAGCACAATTTATCATGCTAAGTTTAAACCACCATCTACAACGCACGACCAATGTATTGAACTTCCAAGAGTTGTTTAGCTGGACTAATAGGAAGTAACTCATGATAAAAGGTCACTAAAATGCGCTAGCACAAGCAAGAAAAACAGGAACCAAGTACTGTGACTGCACCATCATCTTGAAAATCCCACCATCATCTTAAATATAAAAAGCAGAAGCTGTTAAAATAATAATTGGTTAGGATGTCCTAAATGAGCTGGTCCTAATTTTAGCTCTCTGCCAAGTATGTTCAACTACTCCTCCAAAAAGAGAACCACACATTTCATATCATTGTAGATCCCACCACTTCAGGAAAATGAACACCACTGAGCATTGTATTCATGCAGTGGATACCTTACCTATCTCAAAGTAGAATAAAAGCACCCACTTTCATAATAGTCCTCAGGAAATTATACAGTGAGAAAGACTTTAAACAGAACTAGACGCTAAATGAAAATATTTGCATATCACATGCTTACCCATTATTTATCCATGCATCCACCTTATCTCCAATAGACCAACTGCAGTCCCCTCTAGCTGCTCTGCGCCTCTTCCTTGTCCCTTCATGCTTTGAAGCACTCGCCAGATGTGGAATGCGGATTCGCGGAGCTTGACCTCCTTCTCCACCAAGTGACACCCACTCTGTAGTCTGCCCAGAACCTGCAAACACATACAATTACACATTAAATGACTAAAATAAACAAATGACCGAATAATAACAGTATCAATGCCACAAACCAGAAGAAAGATAATGATAAGATTAATATATTATAAAAATATTAGCAAGATCGTAACAGTAATCATCAATGACTACAACATACACAACAACCCTACTCTCAATTATGAGCTTCTCAAGGCCACACAGTCCTTTATGGGGCATATGCGTGCAAGTTCACATATCTACGGCAAGACAGAAAACATGGGAAAAAGTTGGATGGCATTTTTTCAGTACCTCCAGCTCGAGTAAGTTCAGTGAAACAGACATATGCCTTCCCATCCTTCAAATTCAGTACCCTGGACGGAAGCCACACCCGCCGCCCGAGGCCTTCCTCGCAGGAAAGAACCTATGGAAGATATCAAATGCATTAGCAAAAATTGATATGGAAGATTTCACAGATCAGCAGCAAAAATTTCAAATAATCTTCATTTAAACACTAACTTGACGAACGTCGTGAACCTTTATCAAGTGATTACGGTCATAATCCAGGAAGTCTGAATAACTTCAGGAGAGGGTGCTATGGAAATAAGTCGGCAATCTTAACAAGGGATGGGCATAAATGTACAACCAATTAAGCTATGGCAACAGTCCTTCAGACGACAAAAGCTATAAATGTAAAATCATCGTCAAGTCACAAACCTCTACAACGGAACCTTCCTCAATTTGGTTCTCTATAGAAGTTCGGGCTGACTCCCGTGCTGCTTCATATTCCTCACTCTGGGCACTTTGCAAAGCACATACAGATTCAACAGGAGCAGATCCAATGGTTTCAACAAAATTGGAAGTTCTGCCTGGTTTTGGTTCTGTCAGACCTTTTTCACCACTCCCAGCAGGACCCCGGCGTATGCCATTCACCAACAAATTGTTGTTTTCTACCTGTTTGGACAACTCTTTTGGAGGAGGTACCTTCTTCCCTTGGTCTGAGGTACCTTCCATCTCTTTCAAATTATTTTCAATGCATCTGGTAACCCCCTCTTCTGCACAAAATGCTTCAGCTTGCTGTGCCATATTTGTAGAGTTAGAGTTCAGTTTGGCAGTCTGATCAGAGAACAAATGATGTTGCTGTGCTTTCCAATAATTTTCTGGACCAGCTTCAACTAATTCCTGAAGCGTAAAAGGTACGGGGTCCCCCATGGCAATGATGGTAGAAGCTTGCGATACGGCTTCTGCTGCCATTCCTGCGGCTTTAACAACAGCGTCCAGGTTCTGAGCTCTTCGTGTAGCAGCTGATGCAGCTTCAACCCTCTTTTTAGCTGCCTCCCTTGCGACAACAAGAATCGAGTCTGAATTGTTAGTTCTGTCCTTACCCTTCAAGATGGATGCGGGAGAGACAAAATTCCCCATATTCTTCACACCACCATGAAGACATGCATCAGATGAAATATTTCCAAGTTGACACGGAAGAACAAGAACCTCATCAGCCATCAGTTTGGCTTGCAGAGCAGCATCAGATGCAATTTTAGCAGCAGCAGCTGCTGCCTTGGCAACAGCAGCTGCCGCAGCTATTGCAACTGCCGCAGAAGCTAGCTTAGCTTCTAGATCAGAAACCAAACCAGAGCTCTTCTGGATAGCTAGCTGGACCCATACACTTTGGCTGTGATTAACTGCAGCTGTAGCAAGAGAAGATGCTTCTTCTGCCTGCTGCTGAGCCTGATCGATCTGTCTATATGTTTCTTCTGAGAGGACAGTCCCACTCTGCTGCTCTGTGTCTGCATGACCAACTACTACATGAAAATTTGGCTTGGGAGGCGTGAGTGACGTTGTTGCTAAGACAAAACTACTGTCAGCAGAAACATTAGGATCAAAATCTGATGGAACTGATGTGATAGGGGTAATAGATGTAGTTGGCAATTGATGACCATCTCCATGAGAAGAAACTGGCTCTGGTGCTGATGTAGGTTGAACAAAAGTAGAGATCTGATCGATCTCCAAAGAAGCTGAACCCTTTCTCCTTTTTCTAGGCTTTGACTCTGCAGCAGCTTGCTTTCCTGATGGTGGTGGAGTTCTTTTCACATCCACTATGGGAGAAGTTGTACGTGCAGAAGTACTAGGAGGTAAAGCAGGCTGCTGCACCAACCCAGATGGGCGTGATGCAGATGATGGTTCACGGCCAGAAGGCACATGAACTGCTTCTGAGATAGGTGATGCGGCTGGGTGTATAGCATTGGGTGCACTAAGTGATGAACTCTGAGGAGTGCTAACAACCCAGGTCGCAGGCGTAGGGGCTTGGGATTGCCATGTGTTGGTGCTTCCTACGTAATGCCTCAAATGCGGAGACTGATAAGGATGATGCACTTGGACAAGCGTCTGATGAGGATCCATAAGAGGCCCTCCTTTCATTGTGCTGCTGCTGCTGGCGTACAACCCTTCACAGGGAGAAGAAACGTTCCACAATGGGGATGACATGGGTATTACAGGACTTACCATCGACGGAGGAGCACCTACACCACTAGGTCGGCCAGGTGTTGAGAAGGCATCATTTTGAAGAAAGCTTCTAGTTGATTGTGCAGGAGCCTTAGCACCTGCAAACACCCAATTCGCTCAAGTATCAAGCTAAAATGGCCTTTCTTTTAAAAAAAATCCCCCAACAAAGAAAAATGCATATTACCTAAATAATTGTACAAAGGTGTTACACAGTTACTTACTACTGAGTGGAGACTTCTGATGCTGAAGCCTTTCGAGAGCAATACGCCATGCATTCTCCCACATGCTCCTTCCACCATCTATGCATACGAAAAATCTGTTAAAGATACATGAAAAAGCAACAACGAGTACAAAATGTAAAGACATAATTAGAGTTTAAATACAAACCAGATTCTCCAAAGGCTGATATCATACATGGCTCATCAGGTGTGGTTCCTTGACTGCAATAAACAATTTGAAACATCAAACGAAACTACTTAAAAATGTCCAGCTGAAAATTTCATTTTTCTACTTGATAATAGACTTACATTAAAGAACCATAAACAAATATCTGAGCACGCAATTGCACTTGTTGCGAGTCTGTGAAAGGCTGTTGAAATAAGGCTGATGTTGGAATCGAAGTATTCAAATCCGGCAGACTAGATGTATGACCCATTAGGACAGGACTGGGTTTAGTATTGCTGCCGTCAATGAATCCAAATGGTCTCATCTCTTCTGCTGGTCCAGCATGATTCACAATGCCAAATGAACTAGGAGACAATGTACCCAATGAGCTGCCCCCCCTTCCTTTTATCTGTTTTCTGGGTGTTATCTCTTCAAGAGTTTTCCCTTCTTTCGCAGCCACTCTATCAACCACCTTGCCAGACCCCGACCTTGCTTTACCATCTGCCCTAGATTTTCGGCGTTCACTTTTTACACCAGGTGTTCGAGTATTTGCAAAAGAAATATCTTGTATGATATTCGGATCTGTTTGGCTGAAGCTTGACATGATGGGAGGAGTCCCTACGGTCTTTGAGAAATAGTGGAGAGAGAAGACCAAAAATAAAAGCACATCAGAAAGAGAAAAAGACATTTTTCATTTACAACTCACTAATCAATTACACGAGAGTAGATACCTGAAGGACATCATTAGGTTGAAGATTTGGGAATGGTTTCCACCCGCTTCCTATTTCTGTTTCAGCCAAATGTTCATTTGAGGTAACCTTAAAAGTGAAACTTCTATCATCTCTGAGGAGATCAACTTTACTGGGATCATGAAAAATAGAGCTGAATTGATTGGTTCCCTGACCTATGCCACCCTGACCCTCTTGACACTCTTTTTGACGTAGGAGCAGCTCATTTTTAAGGGGACTTCCTTTGTCATTAGAAGCTTCCATGCCAGCTGTTTTATCAGATCCAGCTGTTGCTGTATCATCATCATCAGGCTTATGACCCTTGGAGCTTTTACGAACCTTTCTCCCACCGGATTTTCGAGGACTTCCATGAGAAGTATGTGACGACATCTTGGGATTTACTTGGCTAACTGTTTTTGTTGAAGCAGAACCCTGTGAAACGTGTGATAACATCTTTGAATCTATTTGGCAAGATGTTTCTCTTGGAGGAGATCCCTGTGCAATCTACAGTTAACGGGTGGAAATTAAGAATATACACACTAAAAAACACTCAAATATTCAGCCATAAAAATAAAAAACAATAAACAACCAATCAGGAGCAAGTACCTGAGATGCACCAGGTAGATCAGTGGGAAATGGCCTCCAGTCATCGCCAGTTCTCTCAGATGGATGTGGCTGTGAACCGACTTCGAAAGTAAAATTTCTATCATCTTGGGAGCAACTTTTAACCTTAGGATCAAGAAGCACAGAGGTGGCTATATTGGCATCACAAACAGAGGCATTAGATTGATCCGCTAAAACATCTTTACCTAAAACCAGGTTTTCTCTTTCACTCAGGGAAGGCTCACTGCAACTGATGACAGTAGGGGAACCACAATTAGATTCAATCGAGTTCAGATTGCTATTTCCTGTTTGCACAGGTTGAAGTTCAGAATCGTCATTCAGCAAGCCATTTGAGGCATCACCTGCAAATGCAAACATGACGATCACTAATGGTCATGAACCACAAACATAACTATATTGGCCTTAGTATTAAACAGAACCTCTATAAATTGTTTACCTAAAAGTGGGTCTTCTTTTTCATTTTGGGAGATTTCACTGCAACTGACGACAGTAGGGGAACCACATCTAAGTTCAATAGAGTTCGGCTTGCTACTTCCTGTTTGCAAAGATTGTCGATCAGTATCGTCTCTCAACATCATCATAGGTTTAGAGAAGTCCACTGAGTCATTCAAGGCGTCACCTGTAAATTCAGACATGATAATCAGAATAACAACATATCAAGTCGAACGTATTTGAATAAGATGTGAAGTAGAAACACCATACCTTTTTCTCCTACGAGGACACTCTGCACATAATTTCCAGACTCTTTCTGTTCTTCCACAGTTTTTGGATCAACATCGTGAGAAGATTCCTCCAATGATGGTATAGGATTTTTCAAAATCTTGCTGTAGCTACCTGCAAAAGGATAAAAGATGAACAAAATCCCTAGGCAATCCAAAAATTAAATGGGAAAATATCAGGACCACAAAAGCGCTAATATTCAGAATAGAATTCCATGAATCCTCCCCAATAGTCCGATCCTATTCTGAAGTGGTATAAGCAGTAAATAGCAAGAAGCAAGGAGTTACACAAAACTATCTGCGATGAGGGGTGGGGGGGGGAATCTGGTGTGACTCATACCTGCAGATTCCTTTACTGCTCCTTCCTGGACCACAGAAGAAACTCCAACTACTGCTTGAACCCCGTCGTTTTCTTTGGAAAGGGATTCATAAGAAACAGGAGTTCCCAACACATCTCTGGAGTCCAGAGAATCTTTGTTAGCTACTGTTGTTGGAGGCTTGTTTTGGCATCTTGTACTATCATGTCCCAATGGGGATGACGGCTCACCAACAGCATCTAATATCTTTCCAGCATCTACAGAAGCTTCACCTTCTCTTAATTCAGAAGAAATGGACATATCTGGCATTTCGGACCTCACATTCATCACTGATGAACTACTAGGCTCCGAGCAGATTGTGGTCGCTGCTTCCTGCTTATCAGAATGTGCAGATTTCTCAACAAGTAATTGTGTCTTTACATCCTCCTCGGGTTTAATGCCAATGTTGCTCCCTTCAGACAAATCCTTAGCACCACTCAATTTGTTATCGCACCTTAATTCCATTAGATCTGAAACAACATCACACCGAATGCAGAGAATTTAATAAAAATAATAAATAAATCAAAAAGAAGTAACTGTTGGGAACTCCACAATTGTTCAACCAAAGACACCGATGACTTAAACTGTGGGTAAGTCTACCTGATTGCTCCGACAGAACCTGGACAGAAGGAGTTTCATGAACCATGCTTTCTGTGACAATAGTCTGACTACTGGATGATGTACAAACCTTCTCTCCCACAATAAGAGAACCATCAGTGTCACCCTCTACTTTGCTCCCTGGGTCAATAGTTGACCTTTCAATTTCTTTGTTGATGAGAGGGGCATCTGAATGAACAATAACTGAATCACTAGACTCGAGCCCTCCTATTTTAGTAGTTTCAGCTGCTTCTGATGAAGAAACCACCAACAACCTGGAAGAATCTGACAGAAAGCTTACATCGCCTTGGCCCATGTCGTTCTTCTTGTTTGCAGTTAAAGAATCACAACAGTTACTGACAGATACTCCACTAACATTTTTAGCATGTGTTGGATCAGGAGCAGCAGAGGAACCAAGATGCATATTCTCAAAACCAGGAGGACACTCGTGCAGTGTCTTATTCTTCCCCTCAGAGCTAACCAAAGGGACATTTTCCATATTTGCTTTTCTGCATTTGTCATCATCAACGAGAAGATCTCGCCCAGACTCGGTCACTGATGCACTACAATACGTTTCAATAACACAACTTGGACCCAGATCTTTCAAGCTCCCATAAACAGATGCGTCACCGTCGTCAGTGATTCCATCCGTAGGTTCAACCTGAGGCGGAAGCTGATCTGGAGCTTCTTTACTTAGATTGGTTGGTAATGCAGAATCCTCATCCATCACATCCAGTCCCTTGGATGGAGGAGCTACAGAACCATCCTTATCTGAATTTTGAAGACCCATTTGAGTTGTTAAGTCACCCAATCCGTCTCCGGATACTGATCCCTTGATAATAGTAGTATTTTGTTCCATAATTATTTCATCTTGTCCTACCGATTTCAGTAACATTTCAACAGATTCCGAGGATGTAGCCTCAGACCACACATTGTTACGCCTTGAGATGGAGCAAGATTCGGCAGCAGTTGAACTAAATTCTATCCCACTACTTCCTCCTGAAAAATCTTCAATCCACTGGTTTTCTTCTTGACTTCGTATGCCAAGTAAACCCTCTGATCCAACTAAACTGTCAAACCTCAAGTTAACGTTGTCATCCAGATCAAACTTGGGAAGCGAATATGAGCTTAGAAATTTACTGTTTTTCTCTTCACTGGCTAACTGAAAAGTCTGGTTTTGGAAATCATTGTCATCATAATCCATGGGTGAATTCCTACATATGAAGAAGGATACAATATCAGAAGCTTGACAAGCAAATGAACAATAATAAGTGACCCCATGTCCAAATTTGGGATTAGGCGATTAGATTTCTTTCAGCAGCTCCCAAAAAAACATCCCCACTCAAGTAGTATCCAACAATTCCCCTTGCATGTATTACACCATGCAAGATAAAGGCGAAGTTACCACAGAAAGTCACAGTCAAATTCTAATCAAAATCCCTAATTTCTCGAAATTGATTTATCGCCTGTGTTTCAGTGCAAATTACCCACCAAAAGAAAGAAGAAGAAAAAACACAAAAATTTGGAAATCGATGATACCAGTCAGAACCCCAAATAAGTAAATAGTCTAGTGGAACAAATTCAGTGAGTGCTAGTGACTTTCCAAGTGAGATATAGAGATTTCATTTTCAGAACCCTAAAAAAGTAAAAAGAAAGAGAGAAACCCTAATATTAAGTGAAGGGGAATAATAATAGTTTTAAGTAATAAATTACCTCCGTTCTCCATCCGGTGACGGAATCGTAGCCGTTGAGAAGAAACCCTAATTTATGACGAAGCAGAAGAAATGAAAATCGTTGTTGTAGAAGTAGAAGAGAGTGTAATAAAAACAACACAAGTAAGTAATATTTCTGTGTGTGTGTGTGTTTCTGTTCGAACAACAAAAGGGAAAGTGAAAGATTTTTTAATAATAAAAATAATACAAAATGAAATGAAATGAAAATAACCTCCAGAAATTCTTATATAACCAACTGGTCCAAATTCTCTCACTTGACTCTGACTTTTTGTGTTTTGTTCGTGCGTGTTGTTTACTTCTAGAAAATTAAATTACTGTACTGCCTATAACCTTGGTGCAACCGGCTTCCCCACACTTTTTAAATGCTTTTTTTCTATCGGTAAAGAAGTTGGTGACGTCGAGTTTCGAATTTGGGTGATTGGTACTTTTTAGCATTGTACTACAGTGACACCGGCTGACTGAATGATTATATTTTTCCTTCAGTGATACTTTGAGAGTGACTGTGGTTAAAACTACAGTTTCCTGAATATGTTCATTTTTTTGGTTCCATCATATTTTATTTTGTTGTATTTTCCTTGTATATTGTTTTGTATTGCTACTTATGGTTGCTCGGACAAGACCCACTATTTTTAAGATTTAAGATTTAAAAAGTTATATCCAAATGGTGGCATAAGTTTTTGGTGTTAATAGGTACGTATATGACTACAAAACCTTTTTTTTTCTCGAATAATTTGGTTAAGATGTATGGAAATGTCATCAATTAATTTAACAAATTCTTTCACTTATCTAGCAAAAAAAGATAAGAAGTTGTATATCTAACGGTTTACATAAATAACTTGAATACTATGCGTTGTTGTAAATATAGAGCTGAAAACAACAAGAAAACATATTGCTAGTTGCTAAGAAAGATTGGAAAGTTTATTTCTTTATTAATGAGTAGTGGCGGCAGTCATCGTACATAACGGAAAACTGATAATGGGTATAAATAAGAAGCAATATTGCATATCATTATTTGACAAAACTTTGTTTTCCTTTTCCTTTTATCAACAATATTTTATCCTTTTAAGTAAAAAATAAAAATCATTATTTGACAAGAAATAAATGACACTTATTTTCCCGCATCTCGTTAAGACATACTGCATGGACAAACCTATATCAACAATAGATAAATTTCACTAAAAATAGATTTAGATATATAATTTATCAATATCTTTGACAAGTCAAAGCTAGCTATAGTCGACCCATGGAATGTGCGCATCCACAAACACCAAACTCCGACTTGATAATATACTCCCTTGGATGACCATCATTCCAAGGCGTTGCCTCGTCAAAACCTTACCAGAAAAATCCGGTAGGACAAAAACTGGTCGAAAGAAAAAGAATACAACACTTGGAGCTATAGTGTGGTGTTGGCTATCACGAATTTTCTCCCTTATCAAAATTGTGTCAGGACAATCGCTTGGAACAAACCATAGCTTAAAAGGAGGTTGGTTACCGCCACAAATTTTCTCCTTCGTTAAGACTGTGCAGGAATACAATCTAGGACAAAACATGTACTCATGTGTCAGGGAAATCACTTGAGACAAAACCTGAATAGTTGATATTAATATATATATATATATATATATTAATGCAAAGCTCGTGTTGTCTCGTTAAAAATTTCACCAGGAAAAAGTGCAACGAGCGTCGTCGCAAGACAATACTGGACACGCATATGCCGTCTCTTTAAAACCTTGACAAGTAAAACCATATGGGATAAAACCTTGGAAAAGGAAAAATAATATATCATGTTTAAGTCGAGCAAAAAATTCAACGAGTTTACTTTCCCTGAAGTATAACTTTCTTAAAGCGGTTGGTGGTGTAATCATTGTACAGCTTTCAATAAATTATTTTACTATTGCAATATATTGAGGATTGACTACCGGATCTTGCGTCGAGTGTACCAATATCACTATACACCTTGTGTTCAAATCCTCCATCCATTACACACCAAATTCAGTTTGCCACTTTAATTTCAAGCATAACAATGCAAAGCTTTATTTAAACTCATTTTACTGTAAAATCATTTTTAGCCTTTAATAGCGCGGCATGCAAAATAAATGTTAGAACAACAAGATGCATGTGTTATGCCATTACTTCGTAATTCAGAACTATAAAATAATACGTATACGTACGTAACATATGAATCACCTTACATTGTAAGGATCACATAATTATACTAGTGCCTAATTTAATGGTGCAATAAGTATAATGGATATCAAAATTAGTCTACTCTATTTTATGCAGACATGTTAATTTATATGCTAGCTAACATGTTCTCAGGATGTAGGTCGAGAAAATATTTAATTTCAACAAGTTCTCGTAATTTGGTTCAAGCGTGGATTTTAGTTCTACTAAATATCTCTTCAAGAATCCAAAGATGATATCATAAATTCATCTTAATTTTTGTCTTGTACTAACAACGTAAAACACACAAAGGATTGTTCATAAACTTTTTCTCTTTGAAGTGGTGATTATGACTTAATTTAGATCGCAACGTAATTCACAAGGTCGGGTGGTTTCATGAGTCAGAAACGAGGATCGTTCAATGATTCAAATATAATCATCAATAGTTAGATGCAATTTGAGTCCTATAGCGACTACCAAGCTTAATGTGCATCAATAGAGGATAATATTATTAGTTTTACAGAACCAATTCTGGGGTCCAACATGAAATTTTCAAATCGCACTGAAAGAGATGATATTATTTTCTCTTTGTTCTTCATCTCAAATATTAACCTGTAACATCCATGCCTCATAGTTTTACAGTGTAAGTCTATCTGAACTTTGTGTTTTTTTTAGAGATTCCAATCTTTACCTTAGTTTGAGGGGATTGGATTATTTGCCTACCAATCAGAAATCTCGATGTTTTTCGGCAGGAGGGTATACAACCAATATTATAAATCAATAATCGATAATTATATAAATATCATACATTTCTCCAGTGCATACACGTTCAATTTACATAATGGTATTAGTGTCACTTCAGGCAGGTATTATCATCTTATTATATTTGATAAGGAGGTATAAACTTAGTGAATGTGAGTCATTTAGGTTTATGGGGCTTATACGGCAGACGTTTATTCCTTAAGCGTGTTTTAAATCACAATGGATTCACTCCACGATGCATGATTTTTCTTGCAGAAACAGTTTTACATATCGACATCTCAAGATGTGAAAAACAATACCTTCCAAGAGCTATTGCAGCCATGCATTCTAATCATGACTATTCTCCAACGCCT
The DNA here is from genome assembly GCA_023529315.1 of Papaver bracteatum. Taxonomy (NCBI): domain Eukaryota; kingdom Viridiplantae; phylum Streptophyta; class Magnoliopsida; order Ranunculales; family Papaveraceae; genus Papaver; species Papaver bracteatum. Next base: position 297,072 of record JAJJWX010002706.1, read on the forward strand.
CAATTACAATAAATATTTTGGTGTGGGAGAAACAAATTGAGGTTCACGCTAATTTCCAGTGGAAAACTGACTTTTTCTCATCAGGATACGAAATATATAACCTATTTAGTTGTCAATATTTCTTACTCCAACCTTTTGGAAGTGTATATCCTCTCATGACTTAATGAGATAATTGTTTAGTTTATTGATATAATCTGAGCCATCTTCGATGGCGTTTTTTTTCACACTGACTTTTGGGGGGAATCTTTATAGGTTATCAAAAAAAATCACACCAACTTATTGTGGTGATAGCTTTTGAGATATAATTAAACTACACAAAAGTGTCCCATAAGCAATTGCAATCTCGACAAAAGATGAGAATTTCACGACTTTCCAGTTACTGCTTACTTTCTCCACCTAACAGTGGAAAATATAGTTTCATTTATAATAAGACATTTCACGTTATTTTGATAGTAGAAACCATTTGTAACATAATAGAGAAATAAAAATAAATTTATTATCAAAGTTTGTGGAGTCGCGATTCTCACTTACTTTATGGCCATACATACTTACCAATTTTAATATATGTATTAGACGTGTATATCTGCCATCCTTGGAGTGTGCGGTCATAGCATACATCACCAATATATACAAGTTAAATCCAAGTCCAAGTCTATTGTAAGTCCAAGTCCTTCGGTGTATAGAAGAAGAAATCTGTTGTAAGTCCAAGTCTCGCGTTGTAACTCGCTGTATTTGTTCCTGAAATATCGTACAATTTGTTTAGATTAGTTTTTGAATTCTTCTTATGTAATACGTATAAATACTGAATTAAATACAATCAGGTCTATATAGTTGTGAGACAATTAACACCTAAAACCTATAATCTTTGATGGTATCGGCTTGATCCATCCTAGGACCTTATATCTCTTCCGCAAAATTACTCTCTGATTTCTCACAATGGTGGAGTCAACTAATCAATCCCCTCCTCCCAGTCCAAATCATCTCAACACAGAAACCCAATCCAATCCAACTTCAGGAAATCTTAGAACCCTAGATCCTTATGTGATTTATCCCAATGACAACCCTACAACAGTTTTATTCTCTCTACTTTTGCAAGGAGACAACTATGGATCTTGGGTTCATGGTATTTCCAAGGCCCTGAATGAAAAATGGAAACTTGGTTTGTGGATGGTTCTCTGCCTCCTACAACTGATGAGCTACAATATCAATGCTCGAAATGTTGTGATGATCTCGTGGGAAGCCGGTTACTCGATTCTTGTCAACCTGACATCTGTGCTAGTTGTTTATATGCACCATCCTCCCATGCTATTTGGAAGGATCTTCGGGTACATTTTTGTATCTCTAATGCTCCAATACTGTATAGACTCAAATAAGCCATTGTTTTTATTCGTCAAGAGTCTATGTCCATTTCGTTGTACTATACGAAAATCAAGACTCTGTGGGATCAGTACGATTACCTTGTTGCCACCACTGAAGTCTGCATATGTGGAGCGGGTAAGTCCCTGCTTGAACGACTTGAAAGATATCGGGCTATGAAATTTCTTCAAGGTCTTCATGATAGATTCTCTAACCTGCGTAGCCAGATTTTTTTGATGGATCCCTTTCCTACTGCCTTGAGAATCTTCAACATGGTACAACAAGAGAAAGAATAGCAGCACATCACTGCCAGTCCCCTTTCCAACATTGAATATGCTGCCCTCAACATCAATCGTCATGCTTCAACGCCTGCTCGTTCCTCTCCTAGTTATAACAAGCGTCCACGACTACATTGTGACTACTGCAATCTTCATGGAAATTTTCGTGACAAATGTTATCACCTGCATGGTTTTCCTTCATCTTCTGCAATAACACCAATTTCTGCCAACACCACGGTCGTTCCTTAGGACTCTCATTTTGCACATTCACCCGCCATTCCTGCATTCTCGGCTGAACAGTACTCTCGTTTGCTTGCTCTCATCAATCCTCCATCTGAGGACACGCCAATGCAACCCCGGGTGAACTTCGCTGGTAAGCTTCTTAATACTTTTTTCTTTGAACCATGGTTTGTTGATAGTGGTGCTACTCACCATATTTGCAACTTATTATTCTCATGTTAGTACTTTGATCCAAATGCAACTTCCCGATGGTACTTTTTCTACGGTCAAAAATATTGTGAAGTTGTTTTCTCACCAACTCTCAAACTATCAAATGTTCATCATATTCCAAATTTTAAGTTTAACCTCTTATATATGAGTCAGTTAACTCGCTCTTTGAATTGTGTTGTCATTCTCACCCACAATTCATTTGCTTTTCAGGACCTACTCACGAACAAAGTGATTGATCGGGGTAAACTTAATGCGGGCCTTTATCAGCTACGGGTTTCTGTAACTCCAATAGCATCGCCTAAAGCTCTTTTTAATAAGACGTCATTCGACATTTGACATTGTCGTCTTGGACATCCTAGTTTATATCGTTTCCGTTTTTTATGCAATTCGCATGATTATATTCATTCTAATTTTTCTACTGCTTGCGATGTATGCCCGATGGCTAAATAGACTCGATTATCGTTTAATAAAAATAGTATTTTTTTCTCAACGTTGTTTTGAACTCATTCATTATGACATATGGGGTCCCTTTTCTACACCCTCTATCACTGGTGCAAAATATTTCCTTACCATTGTCGATGATTTTTCTCATTGTACTTGGATATATTTTATCATACCAAAGGTAAAACTTGCAAACTTCTCAAATTTTTTGCTCGACATGTTGCCACTCAATACTCTCAGCAACTTACTATTATTTCTACAGGTACCTCTCTACCTTTTTTGCCAATCTTATAACGTATTCAATCTGATAATGGCACAAAATTTCTTTCTCGCGAATTTCAAACATGGGTTCATGAAAATGAAATTCATCATCAACGCAGTTGCATTTATACTCCACAACAAAATGGGGTGGTTGAAAGAAAACACCATCACTTATTAAATGTGGCTAGGGCTCTTCGTTTTCAAGCCAACTTGCCCATTACATACTGGAGAGAATGTATTCTAACAGCCGCTTATATCATCAATTAAATTCCTACTCTGGTTCTCTTTAAACAATCTCCCCATGAAGTTTTGTTGGGTAAGCAACCTGATTATCGTCATCTTCGTGTCTTTGGTTGCCTATGTTATGCTCGTAATATTAAGATTGTGAATAAATTCGATCCTCGTGCTCAACCAGGTGTTTTTCTTGGCTATCCATATAATCATAAAGGTTACATAATACTAGACCTATCTACAAAATCTACATACATATCTCGTGATGTCGTTTTTCACGAACATATTTTTCCTTTCAAAGATGTACAAGTTTCCACTCGAGATTTCTTTCGACCTGTTGTTCAAGAGGATTTTTTTTATGATGATCATCATATCTCATATTCACAATTGCCATCGTCTCATCCTATGATACATCCTACTCTCTGGTACAATCTTCTCAATCTTCGCATGATTTATTGCCAGATGCAACTACCTTAACTCATTCAGGCAATGGCTCTACTCTAATTTATTTGCCTAGCTCTAATGATAATGCTATTGAAACTGTAGTTCCTCATACTACAGTCACTACACCAGAAAAAGTTTTACGTCGATCAACTAGGGACCATCATCGCCTTTCTCACTTAAAGGATTACTTTTTTTTTTCGTTCAACAGTGCACATTAAGGTCTTCTTATCCTCGAAGTGATTATATTTATTTCAATCAGTTTACTCTGCAACATCGTGCATTTATTTCATCAGTTATCACCAATGATGAACCACACACATTTACAGAAGCTATCAAAAATCCAGTTTTGCGTGATGCCACTGTAAAGGAGCACACATCTCTAAAAGATAATGACACCTTCACCACCACTGCTCTTCCGCCTGGCAAAATTGTCATTGGCTGCAAATGGGTTTTTATATTAAATATAGACCGGATGGTACGGTTGAACATTATAAGGAGCGTCTTGTTGCTAAAGGTTACTCATAACAAGAATGCATTGATTATCATGACACATTTGCTCTGGTTGCTAAGCTAGTCACTGTTCATGTTCTATTGTCTATTGCTGCTATTAATAATTGGCATTTTCATCAACTTGATGTTAACAACGCTTTTTTACAGGGTGATCTCCTTGAGGATATTTACATGAAACTTCCTATAGGATTTCATAAAAAGGGAGATAATCGTGTTTACAAGCTCAACAGGTCTTTATATGGGCTCAAGCAAGCCTCTCAATCTAGAGAATAGTACATCAAAGAGTATATATCTCTATTTCTCAATTCAATCTCCAATCAAACAAATAGGAATTTGTGAGCCCGATTGAATATAAGAGAAATAACTTGAACGGTACCAAAGACCAATGTTCAAGGATCAATCAATTTCAATCAACAACCAAAGGTTGGATATACCAATTGATCAATTCAACGCACAACCTGTGATATTTCAATTATATAACAAGATATAATGCGGAAAAGAAATAGCACAGACACCAGAATTTTGTTATCGAGGAAACCGCAAATGTAAAAAAAACCTGGGACCTAGTCCAACTTTGAACACCACACTGCATTAAGCCGCTACAGACACTAGCCTATTACCAATGAACTTCGGACTGGAATGTGTAGTTAAGACCTAATCAATCTCACACTGAATAAGGTACAGTTGCGCTCCTTATGTCTTTGAACCCCAACAGGATTCTACGCACTTGATTCCCTTAGCTGATCTCACCCACAACCAAGAGTTTCTACGACCTAAAGTCGAAGACTTGATAAACAAATTTGTCTCACACAGAAAAGTCTACAGGTAATAGATAAATCTGTCTCCTACAGAAATACCTACGAGTTTTGTCCATCTTTTGATAAATCAAGGTGCACAGGAACCAATTGATAAACCAGACTTATATTTTCGAAGAAAAGCCTAGTATTATCAATCACCTCAAAATAATCTTAATCGTATGGTAGAGCAACAAGATATTATGGAATCACAAACGATGAGACGAAGATGTTTGTGACTTCTTTTAATCTTACCTATCAAAGATAAATCTCAAGAAAATCTTAGAAAAGATAATACTTAATCTCGATAGAACAAGTAAGATCAGAACATGTAACTACAGAGAAAATAGTTGGCTTTGGCTTCACAATCCCGATGAAGTCTTTAAGTCGTTAAACCTACACGGTTTTGTGAAAAACCTAAGGTTAAAGGATAATCGACTCTAGTCGCAACTAGTATCACACAAGAGGTGTGGGGATTGAGTTTCCCATTTGCTAGAGTTCTCCTTTATATAGTTTTCAAATCAGGGTTTGCAATCTAAGTTACCTTGGTAACAAAGCATTCAATATTCACCGTTATATTAAAACCTGATTGGATTCAATCTAATATCTTTCAACCGTTAGATTGAACTTAGCTTGTTATACACAAATAAAATGTACCCTCATTTAGGTTTAAGTAACCGTACCTAAACATGTACATTAGGTTGGCTCAACAGTAGTTAACCGAGGTTAGCTATATGAACACTCTCATATCAACCTTATTCATCTTAACCATAACTAGTTCAAATGAATCAAATGAAACTAGTTAAAGAGTTGTTTAATTGTTATATTCTCATAGAAGTATACAAGAACAGAATTGAAGCAAAATCGGTTTGATTCACTCTAATCAATTCATGAACATTATAGCCACGGTTTGCAAAAAATGCATTCCATATTATATAAATGTATTTGTTCATGTCACAGCCGATTTTAGGACTTTAACCACTCAAGTATGCAAACTGGTACGCATACTTGAATAGCCAGACCTAGTTTGGTTTTCTCCAGTATGCGAACGGGTACGCATACCTCCAAACCCAACAGAATTTTCCGGATATGAACCTTACTCGTACGCGTACTTATAGCACGTTTGGATACACATCCAGAAGTAGCGTTTTGACTTATAGAAGTCAAAAAGCAAAAAGTCAACTTGGGTGTGGAATTTCAGAACGACTTCTAGAAGCAGAAAAATCAACTTTTTGTGAAGCCAAATATATGGACTTCTGATTTCTGCTTCTCCAGAAGCAAAAATCAGAAGCAGAATTGTATCCAAACGCGCTATTAGGTTCCCGGACTTCTCAAACCAACAGGTACGCATACAGGTATGCATACTATGGTTCCCGGACATAGATCACATATATGCAAGAGTGCATAACATGTTTATAATCCAATGTTGGTCAAGTGTTCTAAACTTTATTTCAATCATTGAAACTTTCTTAGAGGATGAGATTAGCCGTTTTCACACATTATTAGCATCAAAGAAATTTTCAAGTTATTGAAATAATCATAACGAAATATTCAAAGTCTACACCAAATGATTGTATTACACAAACCATGTAAGATGTTACTTGGCGATTTTCACATGATCATATTTTTAATTTCGTCAAGAATATAAGATGAACTTGGTTGAAGCAAAAGCTTACCAACACATATTTCGAGAAATATGTAAGCGAGTTAAACTCAGCTCGAAATCTCAAATGTGCATAATCGAAAACTATTGTAATACGACTTTTGTCTCAATATAGGAGATAAAGTAGAAATAGACTTTCCAAGTGATAGATGAGTTTTAGTCTCCACATAACTTTTATTGATGAAGTTCCACAAGCTCTCCTTAGTAGTTCTTCGTCTTCAATTTATGAACGCCGTGAAGTCTAAAGCTCACTACACAATCTATCCTAGTCCGAGACATTACTATAAGTAGACTAGAAATCAAGACTTATAGTTTCGATCACTAACATTGACAAACAAGCTTGAGATAGCAATGCTTGCGAGTTCGACCGAGCAGTGCTCTAACAAATACAATCAGGTCTATTGAACAGAGGCAATACTTATGATTTTCATTCAAGGTTATTTGGTTTTTGGTACTCATATTTTGGCCTAAACCTGGGTTTGGTCTAACATTTGTCCAGGCTTTGCGTTTGGTCTAAAGACCAACGTTGACCCGTGTTGACTCGGTTACATGGTGATGTGTCTAACTTTTGACTTGGCTTATTTTCTTTGCATCCCTTAAACTTTTATGTATTCACTACTAGGGCCCCTAAATATATTGAACAGAGGCAATACTTATGATTTTCATTCAGAGTTATTTGGTTTTTGGTACTCACATTTTGGCCTAAACCTGGGTTTGGTCTAAAATTTGTCCAGGCTTTGCGTTTGGTCTAAATACCAACGTTGACCCATGTTGACTCGGTTACATGGTGATGTGTCTAACTTTTGACTTGGCTTATTTTCTTTGCACCCCTTAAACTTTTATGTATTCACTACCAGGGCCCCAAAAAATCCAATAGTTCAACAACTCTTCTTTAATTATTCAACGGTCACAACACAATTCCTATGAACTCAAAACTGAACTCGATTATTTCTTCATTCCATCCATACCCAAATCACTACATCATCTCCCATATGTTCGCAGCATCATCTCTATAAAACCACGGACCTTGTTGATGTAAACCAACTCAACAATTATCACCAGCATCATCGTGACATCTTCTAGCTCAATTTCTCAATCATCCCTGCCAATATCGATAATTGTTCTTCTTTGTTCTTCAGACTCAATTTCTAACCCATATCTATTGACACCATTACAACTTCAATTTCACCGTTGCAGTAGCACAACCACCTTCAACAGTTCCACTAACACAGCCAGCCATTGCATCTGCAGCTTTACCGACACCAATACAACCCATCTTTCCTCCTCTCATGCCGAATCAAACCCTTATGTAACTTCATTACCTCATAGTTGCAGAACATCAAACCTCGAGATGCAAATCTATCTCATCCCCATCTCCAATTTTGTGTTCAACTTGAGCACCAGTTCTTGCTGTAAAACTAATTTCCAGTGAAACCAATCTCTCAGCACCACTTGTTCCATCTTTCCAGTGAAACCCTTCTTCTCCTAATCCTTCTCTGAGACTCTCACAGAAAACCCAAATTTGAATCAAACAAACCCTAATTTGGTATGAACCCTAATTTCTGATTGATTTGCTTAAGAAATCTAAAATTAAATAATGTATGAAATCCATACTTCAATTAAGAAACAAACCCATCACAAATTGATCAATTTCATATCTAAACATCAACCAATTGAAAACCCTAATTTAACTTATCATTTTTCTACTTTTTCATGATTCGCAACCGCAAAATCTCCTTCATAATTCACAGAGAATAACTCTAATTTCATCTACGCAACTTCACTAGTTGATTCACTCAAAATACTCAGAATTTCATCACACGAAATCGAATAGGAGAAGAAGAAAGAAGCAGGAAATCGAACAGGATCAAAAAAAGGGAATAAGAAGATAAGACACCGAGCTGCAAAAAGGAGTTATCGTTTTTTGGGGGGGGCCCTGGCAGTGAATACATAAAAGTTTAAGGGGTGCAAAGAAAATAAGCCAAGTCAAAAGTTAGACACATCACCATGTAACAGAGTCAACACGGGTCAACGTTGGTCTTTAGACCAAACGCAAAGGCTGGACAAATGTTAGACCAAACCCAGGTTTTGGTCAAAAACTGAGTACCAAAAACCAAATAACCCTGAATGAAAATCATAAGTATTGCCTATGTTCATGCGAAATTATTACTTCATTTTTGGTGAAAATCCTTGTCCATTTGGAAATGATTCTTGCCGAGAAGATAAAGAACATAAAATGTTGTCTTGGTAATCCACAGTTGCCTCTGTTCTTTATCTATGAAGGAAGAATCCCTGAGAAAATGTTAAATGAACGAATTGCCTCTGCCTCATTCGATAAAATAATTATATTCTGCGAAATAATCACTTCTCCTGCGAAATTCTGGAATAATTTGCGAAATGCTGAATGAGTTTGCAAGTTTCCGAATGTTTCTGCGAGATTCTGAAATAGTAACGTGAATAGTAACTAAATAGTGTTACGATGAATAGTGCTGCGAGCTGATGAATAGTTTTGCTATCTTTCTTGCGATGAACAAATCTTTCCTGCATTCTCAAATAAAATAATTAGTGTTCAATATTAATCTGTTGGTCTTATTATGCCTTCCTAGTTAAAGGTATTATTTTGCCAACCTTTAATATTTTTCTGCGACAAAATCGCAGGAGGTCTTTACATCTACATGTATTGACCCATTGATCTTGTCTTATCAGTATCTTTTCAATATCTCTGCGACAATATGACAAGTCTAAATTCTCTCGCGAGAACAAAGCCTCGTGACATTGTCGTCTTGCGATGAAATCGCATGACGTCTTTACACTTTTATGCAAAAACCCATTGATCTCATCTTAACATTTTCTCTTTAGGATTTTTGCCTTTGTATAATTTTCGTCATGCGACAATATGATAGGCCTAAATGATCTTTCGATCATAAATCCCCATGACATTGCCGTCTTAAGACACTTATCAGCTCCCTAATGGAGGGTGCCGCCCTTATCTCCCCCATGGTTGCCCCTTAAAGGAGGGCACATCGGCCATAAAAGACTAGCTCCCCCCATCCGGATTTGCCAACAACAAGTTGTTTTCGCAGCCTCTTGTCCTTTATGCCTATATGGCTTATAGTTACAAGACTGCACCCTAAGTGGGGTTTTATTCAGGCCAAGTGCATTGTAGCCAAGACTTACCAAGGATGGAAAGAGAGTTTCGTACGCTCCGGGCACCCTTGGCTCAACCGTGTACCTCGGCGCCTTGGTCATACTCTGCACTTCTTGGAAGAGATTCTCGGTCGTCCAACCAGGGTATAACCTTATATAGCTGGAAATCCAAGATCTCTCTCCCGGATAGGTTTTCTTTAACCCCAACATCTGCATGACTCAGGTTCCAGCAGCGGTATAACCTTATCGCTGAGTCATGTCAAGAGATACCCCCTTTATGACGCGCTTTAAGGTCTTAAATTTGCCTCTTACGAAATTTTATTCGCGAACTAGGGTGCACGCCATAAAGGTTCGTCCCATTCTTATGTCTCTGCGAAATTGTATTCGCGTCTCTTCATTTCTTCTTTCATTCTCATAACATCAAAAATATTTTTAAAAAATTCTTTAAAATATTTCGAAATATTTGAAATATTTCTTTAAATCTTGCGATTGTATCGCATTTGTTAAATCAAAAATCTCTTTCTGTAAAAGAAATATTCTAGAGAAATGTTTGAAATAAAAAATCTTTTGTAAAAGAAATTTTCTAGAGAAATACATAAATTGAATTTTCTCGGTTTTTTGAAAGTTTGAAATCTTTGAAGTCTTGCGATTGTACCGCTCTTTGGAAAATAAATCAATTTTTTTTGAAATCTTAGAATTTTTTTGCGATGATTCCAGTTTCTGTAATCTTTGAAATCTTTGAAAAATTTTGCGATCTTTAAATTTTTGCGATGATCTCATTTTTTATAATCTTTTGAAATCTTTTAAATCTTGCGATTGTTTCGCTTTTTGGTAAGTCAAATAAAAAATCTTTGAAATCTTTGAAATCTTCTTTGAAATCTTGCGAGGACATCGCTTTTTTGGAAATCAAAATTTTTGAAATCTTAGAAATGTTCTTTGAAATCTTGCGATAGTATCGCTTTTTGTAAAATAAATCATAAAATTTCATTTTCAGAAAATAAAATATTCAAGGAAGTGGTACTTAGCTTTCTTACGATTTTCTGTTGGTGCCGTTTCTCGCGAAGTATTTGATTTGCTTGTGAAATGAGAAGAAATGAGAAATAAATTCTTGATCTGCATCTTTCATATTCTCGCAACATACCAATTGTTCTAACCCTCTCTTGTGAATTTTTCTTGCGAAATAATCAAATATCTGACGAAGTAATGAAATACCAAATTCCTGCCTCTGACCAACTTGGCGAAGTAATGAAATAATCCTCTCATGGAAAGTAGATGTACTATGCCAAAACTAGACTTTATTCTCCCGCTAGCCTATTCCTTGCGTTAAATAGCTTGGTGTACTTTAGCCTGCGTGAAATGAGTTGGTTTGCTTTAGTGGGCTTGGAAGAACTAGTCTTGCAATATTTAATAAATTTTCTTGCTAATCGTTTCTTCTTCACACTGGTATTTGGGAAGTATATATTTTTGCGAAGGTGTTGAACATCTGCAAAGTTAAGAAAATCTATGAGTAATAAAGAAGGAGAAAAAGAAAATAAAAGGAAATTCTGAAAAAGAAAAAGAAAAAGAAAAATAAAAATAAATTATGCGAGAGGGAGATTCGATCTTGAGTTTTCAAACTCATAATCTTCCTCTTTAACCATAATCTTCAAACTTTTTAATCTTCCTCTGTCTTTTCCTTCGCTGGAGTTTCTCACTAGTAGTGATTTTCTTTGGTGCTATTTTGTCATTTTTGTCTTCATCTTGCAAGATGCACCTTTCTGCGAGAGTTCCATCTGCCTTTTCTGGAAGTTCACCCCGTTGTTATCTATGTTTGACATCTTTGGTCTTTTCCTAGTTGATTATTGCGCCAGTATGTATGTCTACAATTGCTTCCCTAACTTTGCTGACTAAACTTTAATTACTTAATTAAAGTATCATTTAATTACTTAGCGATATAGGAAATGAGATATTAGTGGAGTTTCTTGCGGTAGTTTTCATGTTGCGATGACTAAACTTTTTACTTCCCTAACTTTGATGTTCTGCTCCTACTCCAATTTTGTGACTTAGGAGAAATTAATTGGATCTTAAGCTTCGCGGGTACTGCGATATTCCTAACAATTCCTGCGATGAAATGGCTCAAATTGAAATTAATATTTTTCCTTTGACCATGTGTTGGCGATGAAGACCGCTGGTGACATTGATCTGTTTGCACTCTTTTTTCCCCTTTGCGTCTTTTTATAGCTATAATATCTTACTGTAAAACTCTTTTTCTTCTTTCTCCTTTTCACCCGCCATATTTCTTTGTCATTGCCTGTATTCTCTTCCGGGATATTTCTTTGTTATTTTTCATGTTGTTGATTGAAAATGATCTCTTCACACTATAAAAATATGGTTCCCTTCCTATGCGACACTTTAGCATGCAAACTTCTTTGTTTCTATTTCCGTCGCTGGTACTACTGGTTTCCTTCTTTGTCCTTCTCCATTCTTTGGCGTGGATACTCGCGGAAATCCAAAAGCTTTTCCACTCTATATCTTCACAACAGTGGTGATAATCGCTAGTGCCCTTCGCAGATTGGTAATTATTCTCCAATAACGACATTTAAAATATCCAATAGTTGTGCATATCCTTCTTATTGCCTATAGTAGATTTTTGATTTTCGCAAGTGAATTTCTGCGAGATTCATCCATTTAATTTAGTGAGTAGTCTATTAAGTTCGAAAATTCATGAAATGGATTTTGAAAACAACATCCGTAAATCTGTATTTCACAATTTTTTTTTTTTTTAAAATTAAATTAGAAAAGAGAAGAGATTTTGTCCTGTAGAATTATTTGTTGGTGTAACTTCATTTGATTTCTTCGCGATTGTTGATGAAGTACTTTGTCATTTCTCCTCCGTTGGAATCTTGCCATCTGTTTCCCATTATGTGTAGCTTTGATCACTTTAGTCCTTAGATGTATGTAAAAGAATTAACTAATTAATGATATTAAAATGAAAACTTTCGTTTCTAGCGATGAGAATGAAATGTGAACCCACGCCTAACATCAAAGAAGAAAATTTAACATCTGCGAGAAAATGAAATGTGTAAACTTTTGTTTAGCAAGCAAAGAAGAAAATTTAGTTGATAATTTCTTATCATATAGAAATTTAGTTGTTGCCACAGCGAGCATCACTCGCAGACCCTTCCTCCACTAAGATGCTTATTACGGAAATAAGATCATAATTTTATATTTTGAAATCTTTATACTAATCCATATTTGATTTATTAGCCGTAAATGTTTCCTCTCCTTATCCGGACTTCACTTTCTCGTTGAGAACAACAGCTGAGCTTGATATTAACTTGACATATGTAGTTGATATGAATCATCATAAGAGTTGGTTTTCACTTGAAAACTTGCGAAGAAGTAAACTTTTCTCCGTGATAAGCTGTCCTATACAACAAAGGAAGAATCGAACATAGCATTAAGAAATGGTAACAAAGCAAAATTCATTTTTGATGAAGAACAAAAATTTTGTATTTGAGAATTTTTTCGCATAGGTTTGTTTAAAATTTTCCGATCTGAAATATTGAACACGAAATAAGATAAATAGGAAAGAGATTTGTCTTTTTTATTGAGAAATTTTGCTGTTGGAGGCGTGTTTAGTTCTGCTTTGCGTTGATTTTGTAGTAATTTATTTCTTCCCTAAATTTGTTCCTGCATTGACATCTTGAATATTGCTGCTACTTATCTTATGAAAGTGTATATTCCTCCTAAACTTCCTTGTTTTCCCTTGAAATTTATGGATCCAGTTTAACTCATCATCAACCGTAGCTAATTTCTTTGGATCTTCTTCAATCCAACAAGCATGTAGTGTTTCTAGCGCCAAAATGTAGTTGCAGGATTTCCTACACTACACCCTTGTCAAGAATCTGTGAAAATTAAGTCATAATCGAGAATGAACAACAACAATTTTATTAATTCACTTTCAGGAAGATTTACAAGAAATATCAAAACTCAGAAGTACAACTTTCTTTCTGGAGTTTCTCTCTCCTCAAAACCCTCTCAGCTCTCAAAAGTACATCATCCTTTCCTAAATCTATTGGATCACTATTTATAGGAAATTACATAATGGGTGACATCTAAGATGTCCTCTAATTTCGGATATCTCTCGCGATATTATCGCAGTAGCTATATTATTCCTTCTCGCAAGCATCGTGACCATCACCAGTTATCATGTTCTTTTTGTGTTCCTTCAATCGTCAACTGTTATGTCATTATTTTGTGACACTCGCAAAGTGTTGTTGGAGAATTCGCTGTAACGCTCGCAGAAATGTTGTTAATCTCGCCAGAATATTTCTGTGGCGATATTCTGGTACTACAGAATACACATATTGAATGCTTAAAAAGAATACTCCTTCAGAAAACAAAAAAATAGAAATGCAAAGGAAAAGAACTACCACTGGTGCATTAATTGTACATGTAGAGCAATTCCTATGGGATGAACAAACTCAGAGTTTGTTCATTTTGATCCCACTATGGGATAAACAAACCAAGAAAATGGATGTTCAAATGAACAAATTTGATGGTTTGAACATTGAGTCACCACAACCGACGCTCGACAAGGGTAATAGCGCGCGCTATCCCAAATAACGCTAGCGTCAACAACGATGACGCCCGCGTTCTCAGCTCTGTCGCGCGTTCTCTACTAGGACGCCATCGTTCGTGCTTCCTACGCCCATACCAAATTCTCTCTCCATGTTTATATTTTATTATTTGTTTTATTATTAAATAATCCTGTGGGACCCAATTTATATTAATAAAATCGTTAATGGGACCCAACTTATATTGATAAAATCATTAGTGGGACCCAACTCTTATTAGTTTATATTAATAAAATCACTAGTGGGACCCTAAAATATCAAATTTGTTCATTTTGCCTTGTTTCCCATAGTGGAGAATGCAATTTTTTCATCCACGTGGATGAACAAAATTTTGTTTTTGTTCATTGCCATAGGAACTGCTCTTAGGAATACTGTATATGTAGAGTAAAATTCTCTCTCATCCTTCTCTCTTCCTCTTCCCTTTCTCAAAGAAAAAAGAAAACACCCTAGAGCCGTTTTGCTCAGATTTGGTCATTTTGGACCAGATCTGGGCAAGGATTCGCGTTCTTTTGAAGTTTTGGTAGTAGGTAATTGAATAAGATGTTTTTACATCGTTTTTGGTGTCTTTTGACTTATTTCTTCGTCGTTTTGGGACTGGGTTGCACGGATGCTCCATTTTTTGAGCAGTGTCCGCGTCGGACATAGGACGCGCGTTGGATGCTGACACGACGCGTTTCTGACGTATTAATTTGTGCGTCCTGCACGCGTCAGGTTTGGACGCATCAAAAACTCGGGTTTGACGCGTGTTTTTTTCATTTTCTGTTAAACTTTTTCCTTTATTTTTACTATTATTAACTAAATGAAAAAAGATAAACATTTAGATCAATCATTTAGGTCTTTATTAGGATTTTGTTATTAGAAATGATATCATGTATACCCTTATTTGGGCATGTGTTAATCTAAGAATGCATTTTGATTGTGCCATGTGTTCAATAGTCATTGATTGTTTGACCTTCGGCATGTATAAACAAACGATATCTTCTTTTCTTTTGAAATTTATACACATGTAGCATCATTTTCTAACTTTTAGGATCGAAACACCTGACTTTGTTGTATAAATACATGATTGTATATATAAATAATATATAGATATAATATGTATACACGTGTCCGCGTCCTAGTTTTTTGAGAATTTTATAGTGTCCGCGTCTGTGCAACCCAGTTTTGGGACGATTTTTCTTCGTCGTTGTGGGGTGAGTTCTTCAAATTTTAATGGCTGGTTCGTGGCTTGTTATTCTTGATTCAAAAACATCAGCGATTCATCACGGCATCTCTTTCAATCGGTATCCGTGATCGTGTGGATCGACAAATTTATGGGCAAAATACTCCTTTGTATTAGGAGAATCTCTTACCGAAGAAGAATACAATCAGATTAAATGGTCGGATTTTATTTCCGGATATACCATCATCTCTCCCTTATACATCAAATTATTTTGGATATCTCTGTTGTTTATCGCTCTTTCTCTTCGCGATCTACTTGTAATTGATGTACTTATTTGTATTAGGGTCTTGATTATTTTGTATCTTGTAAGCGAATATGTAATCATGATTTTGTGGATTGTCCAAAATAAAATAAAAAAAAGTATATGTAGAGTAAAGTTATGTACTTGTTATACCTGGCGAGATTGGGGTATACCCAGATTAATTGGGGTATACCCAAATTTAAATGGACATTTTCCCTTACTAAGGGGAGGCCAAAATGTGGTGAGTTTACCTTTTTACCCTTTGACTAATTAACCCTATTACTTAAACTAATAACCATATTACTTAATCTAATAATTATAAAATTAAAAACTTAACCAAACCGTTAATCTTCTCTTAATCTTCTCTTCTTCTTCATCTCATCTAAAAATTGAAGAGTTTGATTATGCTGAAAAATGGTTGATTCCAAACGATCAAGAGATAACATAGATTCAACAGGAAGTATCAAAAGATCCAAATCAGAGAAAAAATGTAAGGGAAAAGATGGAACTAGTAAACCCGAAAGTTCAATCCATGAGAATGTTGAAAACAACCCTCCGCCGGTGAAAAGAAGACTGTAAGTTGATTTCTAAACTCAACCCAATATTGTTTGGTGTTTTTTGATTGTTAGATTAGGTTATAAACTAAAAATTTAGATTTTTAGGGTTTTTGGCCGGCAAGGCCGATAGTTAAACATCATGCCAGCGGTTGTTGTTTCTTAAGCGCCGGCATTGTATGAGGATGAATAACCTGCCGACATTTCATATTAGCCATGGCGATTGTTAGACAATAACCAGGGCCGGCATGTGATACCAACAAAACCATGCCGGCTAATTTGTAGCCGACATTGTATTGTACTTGGACCTTGCCGACTGTAGGCATCAGAAACTTGATATTTTTTAAGTCATAGCCGGCATCATTATTTAATACAACCCTGCCGGCGGTTGTTTGGTCGTCTAGGTGAATGGTTATTACCATGACGGCCACCTATTGGTCGGCAGTTTATATATTATATACCTTGCCGGCTAGTAGATGACCAGAACCAAATTTCGATGTGTAACAATTTTGATCTCTTATTTGTGTTCAACAATTTTGTTTGTTTTTATATCTCTTATTTGTGTATTGTTTAGGTTCCCAGAGGAAAAAAAGAAGATCTACCTTGTTCGGTTACTCCAGAAGAGCTATTAGAATTTATTGACGCAATTTATCCTAATGTAGAAGATCCTAAAGATGAAACTGAAAAGAATTGCCCTGTAAGAAAACTATGTTTGATGGGTAAGGAAGATCCTGAAGAATTTCTAAGGTTTATGAACAATCCTAGCAATCCCCTCAACTATGTTGAATTCACATCATCAGATGAGGAATAAGAGGAGGTTGATCCAAGGACCTTTTTCAGGGCATCTGACTTTTCTGGAGTGAACCCCTATTACAATGAGGCCGATGACTACATAGGTCCAGATAAGGGAAAAGCAAAAGTTGATGCTGGTGAAAATGCTAGTGATGGGGAGGAAGATAACAACAATGAGAAGGATCCTTGAAATTGTTAAACTTTATTATGTTTTACTTCCTTTAGAAACTTAGATTCTGGTTTGAACTATTATATTATGTTTTGAACTCTTAGATTGTGGTTTTAGACTTGTTAAACTTATTTTAATTTTCAGTTTTAGTTGCTTTAGAAATTATTATTTTGTTTATGCAGTAATAGACAAAGTACTGGAGGCCGGCATGGTAAGAAATCTATACCTTGCCGGCGTAAATGTTAGTTGCACCTTTTAGGTACAAAGTACAACCCATTGAATGCTTAATGACTAGAAATTTCAAAATCAAGATATTAGGTATGGTGTTATTATAAAAGCATTCCCAACTTCATCTTCAACCTTGCATAAAGAATGGAAGTTTCCAAACCAAATATTTGTAGTCTTTGTACACTTAGTGGTCATTTTGCAAACGATTGTCCCTTTGAAGGAAGCAAATGCACTATTGAAGGTTGTAAGGGATTCTTATTTCTCATGAAAGCTGCAATAGGAGGTGTATATCAGCCGTATGCTTCAAAATGCACTTGTTGTGGGTTTTTCTATTGGATAGATGAGCGCCTAGCGCCTAGATCCGTATGAAGATGAAGTTGCTAAAATCAACCTTCTACCATGCACAGATCCATATTGCGACGGTAAGATGAAGCTAATTACCTCTCCTAAGAAATTGTGTAACGGAAAATGATACTATCTATGTCCCAAATGTGTTAGGGTTAAGTTTTTAACGTTTGTATGCTTTAATTAAGGTTTGTATCCGATGTATAGTCGGTGATGTTCTAAATATAGGCTTGTCGGCGGCCTTATAGTCGGCATTATCCGAAATTAAAAGCCCGTCGAAGGTTGTTCTGTCGGCATGGATATTATAATACACATTGCCGACTTGATAACATTCATGAACAATTTTTGAGTGAGCTCTTAGACGGCATGGTTATCCTTCAACACAATGCCGGAGCAATTAAAGCCGGCAACTTGGAAAAAGCTGGAACATGCCGTCCTGATAGAAAAAAACATCCAGGAACAATCTTTTTCAAGGAGTTATCTGTCGGCATAGTGAATTTTATAAACATTGCCGGCATGGTAAACTCCGGCATTTTGGTAAAAGCAATATCTTGTCGGCCATATGAGGCAACTTTTTCCTTTACTGTCATGCATTGTGGCCGGCAGTTTGATGAGATAATACCGTGCCGACCCTGGGAAAGCCGGCAGGGTTGTGTAATAACTATGATGCCGGCAACTTGAAAATACATCCAAAAAAACACATCCATTTCATTCATTTGTAGCACTCCAAAGTACATTACACAAAATACGCATGCGATTACAAAAGTACTCCAAAAAGTACGAATGTTTTGTCTAGTACTCCATTGTACACTACACAAAAAGCTTCCTTATTCCCTAATCATAATCACTCCTCACTCAAATCTATTGGAAGGATTTCATTCAAATCTATTGAACCTCCTTTAGTCAAATCTATTGGACATTCCCTAGACTCATCTATAACATTCCAAAGGGCCATGTTGTCCTCATAAATTTTCATCCATTCCTTGCTCTTGTTGTCTGTGAACTTCTCCCACAAACTAAACCTACATAGAGGAGGTAATGGACATTTCTTATTGAGTTGTAGACCAATAAAATGATTTTTATCCACCAAAGCAATGACAATTCTTCTATGCTTGAGTTGGTTCACGCAAACTGCATGTTTCGGTGCAAATGCTATCAATAGTCCCTCACGAAAGAAATGTACCACGCAATTCCACGTATCCGCCAATAGATGTCCACACTCCGGCATTCTCAACCAATGCTCCCATTTGATCGGTGCATTTCCCTCCGGGCCTTTAACACTAGTTAGCAAACATTTGAAAGTTGCTTCTTTCTCCTCCATGGAACCTTCTAGCATCATTGAGATATGGAACTCTTTGTCGTTTTCTAGTCGAGCGGCCATCTTCTTTCTAATGTATTGGCATTGGGTGAGATTCTCTTCAACCGCTCCACTTAGGTGTCCCAATTGTTGCGAGATAACGTGAAACCCACAATTTCCATCTTTCGGAACATCGTCGGTACCAATCACGAAATCTTGAATAATTGGAGGGAGTTGCTTGCGATACTTTTGCAACACCGGTTGTACTACCTTATTTGGACGACCTTTTTTCTTCGCAACATTTCCTTGGCTTGCTTGACTCTCAAGAGGTAGAATTCCATTTGTATTCAAGTTAGAGACCGTTGGTGTAGTTGAATCCTTCCTTGGACGACCCCTTTTATTTCCAACAAATTCCACACTTGCTTGACTCTCAATAGGTAGAGTGCCATTTGTATTCAAGTTAGAGACCATTCGTGTATTTGAATCCTTCCTTGGACGACCTCTTTTCTTTTTTGCGGGCTCCTCACTTGCTTGACTCTCAAGAGGTAGAGTGCCATTTTTATTCAAGTTAGAGACCGTTGGTGTAGTTGAATCCTTCCTTGGACGACCTCTTTTCTTTTTTGCGGGCTCCTCCTTGTATTGCGCCTCGGTATAAACATGTCCGGATGGATCAAACTTTGTACTCAAATGCTCTTTAATGTTTTTCTTTTTGGATTGATCACTATTTGTACTTAAAAACTCTTTGATTTGTTCTCTTTCGGATTGATCTTCATCGCAATTTGTACTCAAAAATTCTTTGAGTTGTTCTCTTTCTTCCGCCCTCGTCTTTTTGGTAGTTGGTCTACCATTAGGATCTTGTTTCTTCGGTTCTTCAAGTTCTTCCATAAAAGGGTAAACAATCGGCATCAACTTGTCCTTCATAGTTTGTTTGTCCAACCTATTCAATGTGGGGTACTTATCGAGGATTATTCGCCCAAGATCCATGTCGCCAAACTCTTCACCGAGATCTTCTCTTGGAGCCGGTTTGAAAGATAATTGCTTCCAATAAGTATCGATATCATCAAGAGGAATGGGAGTTTTATACCTACCAAGCATATGACGCCACGGAAGTCCGATAGCCTTCATTATCCTACACTTACAAGGAGTGTTCGGGTCATCAAACTGATTATACTTTTTAAACAATGCGAGATATTTCATCATGAAACGTATTGCCCAATGCGAGACGTTTCTATGTATACCAACAAGCAACCAATCATCCTCCTTAAACTCCTTCAACTTCCGGAAGCTACTTTCTTGGAATTGTTTTTTTATCTTGTCGATATCATTATTAGTGTACTCATGGATAGCATGTTGCACCGTCACAATCCCATTTTGACTCGTGAAAAGTAGACCTTTTAGTCTCCCATGAGCTTGCTCTACCATACTTGTGGACTCAAGTTTGAAATGTTTATAGTCGTAGGTAAAAGCATACACAAATCTCTCTTTGTGTGGCGTCAACCATTGTCTCTTGCAATATTCCACTACTTTGGGGTATTTAGTGCCCCAATCATCCTCAAACTCCTTCAAGTTTATCTCATATCTTGCCACACTCATCGACCAATACAACTTATCCCACGCTTTCATGAATAACCCAAACTTGATCTCACCTTCTTTCCATTCTTCGTCTTCTTTCTTCTTCTCTTCCTCTCTCTCCTCTTTAGTTAGTTTACTAAGACGTTCATCTTCCTCCTTTTCACGTTTAGTACCTTTCTTTGCCTTTGGCTTTTGGATATGATTCCTACAATTATTTTTAAGATTGCATTGTATATGCCAAGTGCAAAGGAAATTTTGTGCATTGGGAAAGACTATCCTCATGGCGTTCATTATTGCTTGCTCATTGTCGATGACTATAACCCCCAGAGTTTCGTCTTCGTGGTAGAGAAGCTTCAAAGTTTCCAATGCCCAAATATAGCTATCATCCTTCTCCCGATCCATAAAACACCATGCCACCGTGAACGATTGCTTATCCGAGGTTTGTCCTACAATGTTCAATAAAGGCATGTTGTACCTATTCGTCTTATAAGTACAATCCATGAACAAAACTTGGTAAAAGCAACGCGCCAATTGAATCATATCGGGGTGCGCAAGAAAAATATGATCCACCTTCCCATCTGATGACTCATGGTGTCTCACCGTGTAGTTGTATTTGTGTGCCAACCATTGTGATTCTTCCATCACCTTTCTTCCATCCCATTCAATTCTTTTAATGGTTGCCTTGGCCGCATAAATTGTAGACAATGAAGAGAGGTTACGCGGGTCATCCCTCTTGAACCTTCGAATGAGCTTGCTTGGTTTAATTCCCCAACTTGTTCGAACTCGTGCGGTTTTAACTTGGCAACTTGACAGTGCCCAACAAGACTTTGCGGATCTTTATGGTTATGCCAACCAACATCAACTCTACTCATTTTCCACATGCTATCAATTTTTTCTTTCCTCCCAAAAATAATCTTGAATGGGCATTCACACTTCTTAGACTTCGTCTTGTACACCTTAGTCGTCTTCTTATCATACACATAACCCTTTCTCTTGTGAATTTCGTCCGGCGATCCATAACACTCGCATACCATTTCAAACCGCGTAGATTTTTGTTGAGTGTTTTTCACTAGAACGCACATTTTCTCTTTTGCTTTCTCAACAATCCAATTTACCGCGTCCTTTTTGTCCTTCCATTCCAAATCATTAGCATAATGTTCGGAAGTATCGGGACCCCTAATTTTCTGAGCTTGAGGCTGATCCGCCATAGGTACCAATGCCACAATCTACAAAACATCAAAAGTTTAGTTAGTATGTATTATCACGGTCGGCATAGTCTCCATATAAAACACTGCCGGCAGGAAAAAGCCGGCACGTAAGAGAATATAAACAATGCCGACATGGAACCAGTCGGCAATGTCTTAAAACTTGAAAATGTCGGCGTAAGCATTTTCAAGTAATGGTTCATGTGCTTCAAAAAAAAAAAAGTCGGCAAGGTTCAAATTTTATACCATGCCCCATTAGATCATTCCGCCGTTCGTGCTCCCCTTGATAAAGGGCCAAAAGTAGTGCAGAGTCATGTATGATCCCATTTGTTAGCCTTTAGCTATCCATGATGCAATACATTTTGTTGGTACGCTGGGCCAGTGGTGTAGCAGCATGATACTACTTATGAAAAGTCGGCACGTTGTGCAAAGTACAACCACGCCGGCTTTTACGGCCGGCATGATCGACAAGCGTCGACCTTGCCGACCCGGTACAACAGAAGTGAAAAAAAAAATCGATCATTTGCATGGAAAAATCACAATCTTCACCACCTAGGTTGTCTACCTGATTACTTGCATCTCCATTATCTTCTTCTTGGTCATTGGACTCTACGTTTGGCTCGAGACATTCATCACTTCCATACCCATCTTGAGTTTGAGGAAAATAAAAGTGAGGATCATGCAAATAATCCATTCGATCATGGTCTGGTAGATCATCATACAAGTACGAATCTGTAGGAGGAAAGTTAGAAGGCTCCCCCACTTCAAAATCAGGATTTGAATCACTCATTTCACTCATATCACAAATTTCACAAAAACCCTAACTCCCCACCCCCCCAAACAAAACCTCTTCTACTACTTCATACTAATTCTCTCTCTAAATGATTTCTAAAACCCAACATATAACTAAATCAACTAACTAATCTTATTAATTTAACTAATCTAATAATTTTAGTTAAATTAGAGCTAATCATTGTGGGGGCATTTTAGCCATTTAGAAAAATCTAGGTTAAGGGGTGGCTTAGCTTTACTTCAAAATGACCTTATTTTGTCTTATTAGGTATACCCCAATTAATCTGGGTATACCCCAATCAAGCCAGGTTGTTATATGCGGTTGGATCTTCTCCAAGATTACATTTAGTTGACTTTTCATTTTCTTCATTTACTTACTGGTGGTGTAATCTAAATTTGCTACATGGGATGGGCTATTTTATATTTTGCGAATGATTACAAGGGCCCAGATAAGCTTTTGGGGATTTTGGGGGTGGGTGGTGAGGGGATACAGCCTAGGTAAGCCACCCCTCCCTCCACCACTGAGTTCATCATTTCTTAGTTGTAAAATCGGAGAAAAAAAAAGCTACTCTACGACCAGAAATTCATAATTATTATTTTTATCGATAATTTTTTTCTCATTGACTTTATCACCGTACTACGCTAACACCGGCTATGAAATTCTGCCTACTACCTAGTCGTGAAAGATCCTGAAACTGAAAACTTGATAAGAATTTTAATGAATCTAACCTAATTCAGCAATTAAAAACTACAAAAATTAGTTGATTTTTCTATTCTTGACTAAGGTGGCTCATGGCTGGACGATGCACTGTTTTTTTTTTTTTTTTTTTTGAAACTGGAAATTTTTATTGGAGTCACTTAGTGTTTACAAAATTTGCTTCCACATGAAGTTGATTAAGAATCTCATCCGGTGGAGTCGAAATCCAAACACCACTAATTCTATCAGTTCTAGCTAGCTTAGAAAGACAATCTGCGATTTTATTTTTCTCTTTAGGCACATAGTAACATCGCCAAGAGGAATGAAGTTTTAATAAATTTCTAATATCTAGAATCAAATTGTGTACTCTCCAGTCAATGTTGAGAGAAACACCTCTAACTGCGTCCACAACAAGCTTTGCATCCATCTCGAAAACCACCTTCTCTAATTGCTTTTCCTTAGCCCAAATCATCGCCTCCCATAGAGCTTTACTTTCTGCTTGTTCTGGACTGGTTGCTCTGACTAAATAGATGCATTTGGAGCCTTGGTGTGCACCTGCAAAATCACGACAGATTAGTCCAATACCACCAGTATTATTATCAGCAAGGTATGAAGCATCAGAGTTAATTTTAAAATAGCCAGGATCTGGGGGTTGCCAGTGAAGATCTGGACGATGCACTGTTTGTTAAGGCGTTTGAAATTCTTGATTAATTTGTTCTTCGTTTTGTTGTCGTAGTTGATAGATTATTTTTAATTAATCTCAAAAAGATTTTGATTTTATTTTGTGTTAGTTCTAAATTTATGATCGAGTCGGGATGGGCCTGCCAGCCCGAACTGGCACATTATAAACCTGATACCTAAAGGCACGAGACCTGGGGGGAAAATTGGTTTTGATTCTGGCCGGCGGTACACATATGCACTGAATGTTTCAGAACTGATTATTAAAAAATAGATAAACAAGTTAGAGCACATGAAGAATAAAATGCAAAAGCCTACTCAATGTGCCGCCTTCGTACCAATCAAAATACAACAGTCTTGGTTCCTTCATAAGGTAGCACACGCAGTTCACAATATGACTTTATTGCCTTTGACAAACATTGTTTTTCAAGGTTTTCTGACTTTTGCACAAAACTGAGTAGGTTATCTCGATGCGACACTCTCTCAACCTGCAGAATGGAACTCAATACATTACGATATGTTATATGCATGTGTTATATAAAGGTTGACAGGGTTATTTGAGATATTAGGTGCTCTGATCATTATTGTAGCAGCATGTCAGAGATAAAAGGAAGAATATGTGACCGGGCAAAAGAATATCACCATCTGCTCAATAATTGCCCCAGAATCAAGTTCTTCGGTTACAAAATGACTAGTGGCCCCAATCAGCTTCACACCAGCATCAAATGCCTACCGAATACGAACACATAGCTTAAGAAAGCAGACATCGACTGAGATAATTCACCGCAAAACAATTTAAGTATGAAGCTAATACCTGCTTAGAAGGATTCCCACCTTTAAATGAAGGCAAAAGGCCATGGTGAATGTTGATAATATCCTTTCCGTAGCTCTCCAAGAATTTCCCAGATAATATCTGTCACATATTCACTACTTTAAATTAACCACATGAACTGACAGCTTTATTACTTATGTGAATCATCATGACAAATTGAAAAATAAGAATATAGGATTGATCCCATCCGCCACAATCAGAATATAAGATGTCCATGATGATACTAAGGGATCAAAACCATCAGAACAAGGTTACTGAGCACTTCTGCAGTTTACCAAGCCATTAGGCAAACACACTTTTCCCCTCAAAATGGTTTGCACAGTGCACAATAAAACCTGCATGCGCCCCAGGTCTAACCATTGCAAAGCCTTAAGATGTATAAGAACTATGATGTGAAATTAATAAGATGTTCAATTTGTTTATTTACGAGTCCTTCTTAACCAAAAGTTAGAATACATGCCGAATCTGGGAGAATATCAGTACCTGCATATATCTAGCAAGGACAAGGAAATCCGTATTTTCAACCAACTTCAATATTTCTCCTTCTCTTTTATTCCCTTTAGTCGTGTGCAAGACATGGTACGGGATGCCATGCCTCTGGAGAAAACGACTTACGTGGGTATTGGGACCTCTCTCGTGATTGCTGGAAAAACATAATAAGATGCCGATTTAACAAAACGGAAAGCATGTATCTGCCACTAAATAAAGATACCTCAAATTTCACCTTATCACACAGGTTATTTCCACAGGAAGTCTACCATCCTGCCATGCATGTAACAAGTCAACCAAACAATGATCCTGGAACAACATGAACAACCTTTACAAAGTCAAACAAACAGACAGTAGGATCCGACAAGGCTAGCTACCATAACGAAACACTTCAAATAATTCATACACTGACCTGCTTTGAGGCAAACACTGCAATCTTATACTTGGGATCAAGATCAGGCACCCGTAAAACAGATTTCACTGCCCTAAACAACTTTGAGAGTTTCCGAAAGTCCTCATCCATCTCCGGTCGTGGCCATCTTAAAGGGTCAAAGACAAACTCACTGCCAATGATCCACATATTATTAGTACACTCTCTACTTTATTTAACATACTGCATACCTTCCAGTTATAATCAAATTAAACAGCTTAACCTATTATATCAAGATACATTATATAGTGCGCCAAATCATACATGGTTTAAGACTCAAATTAGCATGACCAAAGTAAAGTAACTATCATGCTATATCAGGTCAAGTGAAAATCACAAACAAGCACATAGTACAAAGAACACGAAAGCAAAGAACAACCCCAAGATATCTAATTCTATAACACTCTTACACCAATTCACATTTTTCAAACTTAAAAACTTCTTGTGTAATTGCCTCAAATCCCAACTATGAATATACAACCACCACCATATGGGAAAAAAAACGGTGACATTGAATCCGGTAATTCACAATTTTATCCAAATATGCTCGAAAACCCACAGCTACAATGGGCATTCATTTGGAAAGTCTACATAATCTCATTGCTTTTAACAGTGCTATCTGTTGTTGTTACAGTCCACCCTATTGTGCAATTCATTGTTTCTACTACGGCTGGATTAGTTCTTTACATTTTCATCATAATTTTGCCATTTCAACAGGAGTAAAGTATTTCAATTGATGTATAATTGAGTAGGAAATTGAGACGTAAGACGTTACCTGCGAGCGTAGAATACGTGTTTCTTCTGAGGAACATAAACATCAACACTCTGTATGTTACCACCTCTAGAAGCAATACATTCAGATAGCTTTGCAACTATCCCAACATCATCCTACTTCTCATTCAACAAACAAATCAATCAATTAATCAATTCTTGACGAGAACAGCTGAATAGTAATCAATTTCATCCTAATTAATCAAATTAAAGGATTAGAGAGAGTGAGAGAGAACGTACGGGGCAGTGAAATACGTGAATCCCATGAGTAGGTGAACGAGTGGTGGTTGCGGTGGTAATAGAAGATCTAGAAATGAATGTTTCTCCTCCTCCTCTTCCAAAACCGGACCAAGAATTTGATTTCAATAATTCAAAAGCTCTTCTTCTTCCTCTAATGATGAAACTCATCTCTTTCTCTGTCTCTCTCTTTTCGAGATCACACCCAGAAAAAGAGGAGATTCACGACCTCACTTTCTTCTCGGCCTTACCCATTTTCTGGGGTGTCAAATTGCAAAGTTTTTTTGTTTGTTTGTTTTTTTCCTTCTTTTGGGACCAGCCAGCCACCAACTTCTTGTGCTGACACCCACTTTGTTTAGTTGAATCTGACTCAGAGTCTGACTTGCCTCGAGTCAGGTCATCTGTTTTTACTTTCACCATGTTTGGTTTGTTTACACCTGACTCATTTGAATCGTCTGGATCTGACTGAAATCACCTGACTCATCTGACTCAATATGTTTGTTTTGAGTCAGATCTGACTAAAAAAATATAAGTCGGTGATTTGGTCCCATGAGCGGGGATATTTATGAGTCAAGAATATTTTGTTACCTGATTTAAACGGGTCCGAATCAAAGGTTAAGTCTGAGTCAGATCTGACTCAAAATAGAAAATAAACGGTGACTGCTGACTCGTGACACTCAGACCCAGACACCGAGTCCGCTGCAAACAAGGTCAATTTTTAGGTTTCTGATTCAACGTAACTATTTGAGCCAGTCACATTTAACTAGATTCAACTTTTCTTTTTTATAATCCTTTGAATCAAATTCAGATGAGTTCATTGTCTTACTAAGATTCAATTCAGGTTGAGTCAAATTCACACAAGTCAGTTGAGCTGGAATGCAGCAAACAACCAAGTCAGAGATCTATATAAATCATACTCGAACCAAAGAAAGCACCGCACTAATAATGATCTTAACAAGGTTTTCTAGCAATTAAAATGCCGGCAACAAAAGAAAAAGATTAAAACTATCACCTACATAGAATAACATAGGTTTTGTCCATAACTTAATAGGCCTTGTGGTGCTCATAAGAGCGGACAAAATTTCATTTGTTCCACTTAATTTAACACTTGTTTTTTTTACTGCTGGGCACACTGTACCCTGGGTCCACCTGCTTCCTCCTCGTCGTCATCATATGCCTCCTGTTGATGCTGTTGCTTCCGCCTCATCTCCTCCTCGATGTTCACATCATGCAAGGTAGTCTCCTCACAATCATCTATCTCCATGTCCGTCAAGCGATTGCTGTTTGGCTTTGGCGGTAATATTGTTTCCAACTTGCGGCACTGTTCTGGTGACAGAGCCCCAGGCTCAGGGAATTCAACGTTGAACAAGATGTATAGCCTGCCTTTCATGAATGGCCTCTGATATTGTGGCATCCCCTCGTCATTGATCGCTTTGTGCTGACCTGTTTGTTAATAAAACAAAGATTAATGGTGGTCTGATAATTATCATTGCAGGATAATAACTGGGAAAACAAGTTATGAAACTATACCTGGCTTGATGATTTCGCCGGGATTGGATTTGATCAGAAGCTGCCTGCCATCGAGATGGGTTATGGCAAACTGGAAGCCACATAGAGCCTCAGTCAAGCTCAGTGAATGTTCTACATAGAGATCATCATACTTCCGTTTGAACTTAGGGTGCTCCTTCTGTTGCAGCACCATGACAATATCTCCTGTAACTGTATCAGGCTGCAATAATGGACATGGGCACTATTAGTTACTTTGAAGACAAAACAAATTTCAAAAGGGACAGTGTACATTATTTAACACAATGATAAAGGTTACGTAAAGTTTCTATCACCCAGCTATGCCCTCATTCATATGGATCCTACACCTATATGATTCAAGGCAGATGGTGCTAATGAAAGTTGACATAGCTCTATGTTAAAGTAGCATTCCTATTTGAAAGAAAAAGAAAGCAACTTTTTGTTCTATTCCCACTTACAGCTTCATCTGCTTGTCCCTCGAACACAATCTTTTGTCCGTGCTGCATTCCTTTTTCAACATGTACCTCCAGCACCTTCTTTTCCTTGGTAACTTTGTTCCCTTTGCACTGTTGACATTTATCTCGCTCGTTGATGACCTCACCTACCATAAACATGCAACGGAAATAAGAATCCTTCATGGTCACCATAACAAATTAAAAACTCTACAAGTGCTTGACATTGCATATACCTGAGCCTTTGCACTCTGGACAGACATGTTGCATTTGCTGGATCATCCCTGGCCCAATTTGTCGGGTTGATATCTTCATTCCTGAACCTTGACAGCCAGCACATCTATTTGATGCCCCACTCTTTGACCCTTTCCTGCAATGATAAAATAAAATAGGTTGTAAAAAATACGGAAGTCCCCACTAAGAAATACAGAAGTCCCCACTAAGAAATCTCTGATCTGCTATACTGTCACCACAAAACTAAACATTCATAAACATTCTTAGTATCAGACTCAACAAGCATCACTAGAAATTGCAAATTGATTAAAACTTCGCTTTGCAAGAACTCACTCTACAGAAAGCTAAGACTCGAGAAGAGAACACGGCAATCGGATGTTTGGAATAAGCAGAAGTCCATCCATCAACAGTAACTTTCAGTACAGAACCCAAGGCTATGTAAGAAACAAATCATTTTAGCCAACTCCATACTGGTACTACATACAACTAAACAAGTTGCTTGATGCTTTTGCATCTCTTTTATGTGTCACCTAGAATAAGCAGATGTAACTTAATATGACAGCATTGTATTCGCCATAGGCCAAAGATGTACTCAACTCCATTAAGGCAAATCTTATAATATAAAGGAGATAGATTGGTTGTCTTAGGGGGTCCAT
This sequence comes from Papaver bracteatum, assembly GCA_023529315.1. Classification (NCBI taxonomy): domain Eukaryota; kingdom Viridiplantae; phylum Streptophyta; class Magnoliopsida; order Ranunculales; family Papaveraceae; genus Papaver; species Papaver bracteatum. The sequence goes on from JAJJWX010002706.1 coordinate 326,686, forward strand.
TGGTCTCAGCTCTCTTGGTTTAGTTTGAGCGCATTATCTTCTTAAACTGTAGCAATTTGTACCCAATATTCACTAACACCACACGTGAAGCAGAAGAGCGAAAATCAAAACCAAGTATTAAGCCAGACCACCATAAAAGTCCTACAATCATCTCATAATTTCTTCTCTGTTGATAACTAACAACAGTAGAGAATTAAAGATGGTTAAATATGGCTGTACATGCTATTGACAACTACTGAGCTTCATATACAAAAGTTATCTTACTCATGCTGGAATATAATTCGTAGTTTGCACCGAGTGTTTAAGATTAAGAAACAAAAGTGAGATATTCATCTAAGGGCAGCCTGATAAACAAATGTTTCTTCAGACACTCGTCTAATAGAAAAAGTGTAAGCTGAAATGACTTACCCGCTGCACTTTGAACACAATGCGTTTCTAGAAAGGGAGAGTTTCTTTTCAGTCCCGTTGTATAAGTCTTCCAGAGAAACCTTTAGAGTATGTACCACATCCTCTCCCTGCTTCTGCCTCCGTCCTCTTGAGCTACCACCACCAAAACCTCCTCCTCCACCGAAGAATGACTCAAATATATCAAAAGGATTGTGACCTCCGCCGCCACCACCAAAACCTCCTTCTTTAAGGGCATCTTCTCCATATTGATCATATATATCTCTTTTTTCAGGATCATTAAGAACTTCATAAGCCTGGGCTATTTCTTTGAACTGTTACCCACAAAAACGAGAGGCAAACAGTAAGAAGCTCTGCATGGAGTAGCCATGAAATCGAAACTTGCAGTCACACAAAAGGGGTTAGGTATCGCTAAATTACAGGATTAGGAGGACATTCAGATTTTAATATGCAAAGGTAATTAAAACAGGATATCTTCTTAATCACACAAAAAACACCCGAATGATCTGTCCGTGAACCAGACCCAGTATCCAGGTGCTGAGATGATGCAAAAAACACAGTCGTTCTCATGGGCATTAAGATCCTTTGTACAGAATCACACTAACCTAGTCCTATGAGCTTTTAAAACCAGAATTTAAGGTGGTCCTGAGATTGATAAGGGGGTCCATGAATTTAAGACCCTTTGTACAGAATCACACTAACCTTGCTCAATTGAGCTGAACAAATAAAATACATCAACAAGCCTCAAAACGAAAGATTCTTAGAACCTTGAATAGAATTTTACCCTAAATAATGTCAGTTAGAAAAACATTAAAAGAACGATTTTTCATGTAATTTACGAATATAGATATAGAATGACAAACCTTCTCAGGGTCTCCTCCTTTGTCAGGATGATTTTTGATAGCAGCCTTCCTATACGCCTTCTTTAGTTCATCCTGAGTAGCATTCTTTGAAACACCAAGGGTTTCATAGTACTTTGTGTTGTCACTCTTCTTTGGAGCACGACCAAACATGATGAAAACGATTCAATACACCAAAGGGGCAAAGCGCAGACTGAACCAAAAAAAAAAAAAAAGATTGTTAAGAGATGTCAGTAAAAAAAAACCTAAAAATATCAATCAATTTATTGCTAAGCAAACAAAGAAAAAACTAAATTTAGTAAACACAAGATCTAAAAATAGGGTATAATCTCACAGAGTAATTGAGATCTAAAAACAGATATGAAACCCTAAAAGAGAAATAAAAGAGAGAACTTGCTTACGTTGTTTCGGTCCGATTAAGAAGCTCTCACGGAGTCTGGGTCTCGGTCTCTCAGGCTCTCTCTGGTGATGGTTTTAGAGGAAGAGCGAGCAAGAGAGATGAGATGAAACCTAACCTAACAAACAACTAGAAGAGAAAAAGAAAAAGAGGTGATATTTGAGACGACTCTGGAGTCTAAATACAAGGAGGAGAAAGAGAGGCGGACTCGGTTTTGGCAACCAAGTAGGGGCCAATATTGCGATGTTACTGTATCTGGAATCAAGGTTTGACTAGTAGTAGTCGACCGAGAAAAAGAAACTACGGAACTGGCTGGGTGGGAAATTTAATGAGCTTACAGCAAATCTAGTTGGGTGGGCAAATGGGTGTATTTGTCCATTTCCACTTCATCACATCACATTATGACAGACAAATGGTCAAATTGGATGCGCAAAAGGCTTTAAATATGAGGTTTGCTTATTCTGTCTCAAGTTGAGTCTTATCAAACTTAGGATGATTGAATCAACTTTGGCCGATAGGCAACAGTTGGGACGAGGCTTGGCCTAGGTTGAAACGGCCGTTCATATCAGCTACTTTAATATATTTTACAAAAACCGGACCCGCATGACATAAAAATATACAGTATTTGTTTCAGTGGCGGAGCCAGAAAATATAATTAACGGGGTTAAAAGAATTTTTGTAGAAATGTGGGGACTTAAATGGACTATGGCTGGTGGACTAAACACTAAATACAAGACAAAATGGAGGACGGTTATGTGGAGATTTAGGGGGCTAGAGCCAGGGATAGCCAACCCATGGCTCTGCCACTGATTTGTTTGCTTTGTGTCCATTAGTTATATTTGCCAATCTTTTTACCATGGGAAAACTTAGTTGCCCATCCACGTGGACATGCAAATGAGCAAATTAAACTTGCTCCACCGGACTTGGTTTCTGGGAGCAATTTTAGTGGGGTGGGCAAACGATCTAATTTATCCATTCTCACCTCGTAGTGGAGCAGGCAAATCATCAACTGGATGGGCAAAAGGTTCAATCTGAACATTTTCTCACTGTATCTCAACTCAACTTGAGACGAGTGGCTAAATGATCGGTTAAGAGTAGGTCGAGGTTTGGTTCTGGTTAAGACGAGTATCGTCTTAGAGACGAATGAGCCCATAACGGCTAGTTCACCTAATGACTCTTAATTTATCCCTTAAAAATTCAACCATTTTCAACTGTAAAGTCACACCTTCTTCACCAAAAATTACTTTTAATTTCACTTTAATTCCTCGTTAATCTCACTCTAGTCATAAAAAATGCCTCCCACAACTGGCCATCTGTTAGTACTAGCCGATCGAGAAAAAAAAATAACCATGAGAGTTCCAATTGGGTATTGTGTTAGTACGATTGACAGTGATGATATTTCATCTTTGCAACAAAAAAAAAAAGCTTGACAAAGAAAAAAAAATGTTCGAACTAAGGGCAGTTCTTATAGATGCACCACTATGGAACTGGCTAAGTGAAAAATTTGCCTATCGAGGTAGAGTCTCTACCGAGTGGTAGTGACTACATCGAGCGATAAATCTTATGTCGTATTTAGTGTAGTACGTGTAAGGGAAGAAGGCAATACGAAGATTGCAGGTGTTGAGAAAGGAAGAAAAGGATGAGAAACAGAAAAACAATAGAGTTTAAAAGATGAGAAAGATAGGTTTGCTCTTAAAGAGTTGTCTTGATAATAATGAACGTGCAATTGGGGGATACATTTATTAATTGGGGGATATAGCTACAGGACAAAAACGGTGTCCCAATAGCAATTCTGGGTTACCCCCTATGTAATTATTTTTTAATTCCTAATCTAGCCCTCACTAATCCTAATTAGTGATTAATTTTAATTAGTAAATTCGTATTTGGGGGATAGATTAGTTTGATTTTTTTTTTAATTTGTGTGAGTGAGGAGTAGAAGGAGGGAAAAAAAATTGAGTGGAATTTTTTTTTTGAAAATGGAAGATGATTGTGATGAGAGAATTGTTGCTAAGAGGTTGAAAAATTGATTTTTTTTTCTTTGAGTCCACCATTGTTGCAGCTGAAAAAGCTCGGTGCGTTTCAAAATTTGTTTGCCACTATCCGGGGGGTTCGGGGGGGCGATGCCGGAACTACTTCCGGCATGGTTTTTGCTTAAATTTTTATGCCGGAACATGATGAAAAGTATCCAGAAACTTGATTTTTTTTTTCGCTTGACTACCGGCATGGAAAGATTTATATCGAGCATGCCGGAACTCAGTACCGGCATTGAATTTCATCACTTCCGGCATGGTCTTCATCATTTCCGACATGTTCTTCATCACTTCCGGCGTGGTCTTCATACTAAATAACCATGCCGAACTCACTTCCGGCATGGTCTTCATCCTAAATACCATGCCCGAACTCACTTCCGGCGTGGTATTCATCCTAAATAACAATGCCGGTACTGAGAAACCCAGTATCGGCATGGTCTTCATCATAAATAACCATGCCGGAACTCAGTACCAGCATGGTCTTCATCACTTCCGGCGTGTTCTTCATCTTTTCCGGCGTGTTCTTCATCTTTTCCGGCGTGTAAAAAAAAAACAAAGTGAGGAACCGGCAGAAAAGGAATGGTTGAAGAACGATGAAGAAAAAAATAACGAAAACCTAAACCTAAAGGACTGCTGGAACTAATGTTAGAAATGGGGGATATATGTTTTGGTTTTTGATTTTAATGTTTTAGGGGAAAGGGTATAACAATATTTTCATAAAGTTTTTTAATTAACCAAAGGGTATTTTAGTACTTTCATATCAATTGGTCACCCCTTAGCCGAAATCATGGGGTGGGGGAAGTAATCAATATCCCCCAATTAATAAATGTATCCCCCAATTGCGCGTTCATAATAATTGATAATAATAATGTGTATTTACAAGAACGTAATAAGCATGTTTATATAGGCATGATAAGAAACTAAAAATAGTAAAACTCTAAAAGAAGAAATAAGGAAACTCTAAAAGAAGAAGTTCTAGACTTGATAAACAAGTAAACCAAAGTAGATGTTATGAATCAACCGTGACAGTTGACACAACATAAAGGGATCAACCGTGACAGTTGATATATCATAAAGGGGTCAACTGTCATTGTTGATACAACCCAATTGGATCAACTAGAACATTTGATACATTGAAAATAGGTTGATGTCCTACATCAGTACCTGAGGTGCCTGAAACAAATAATAGGTCATTATCACTATGAAAGGTGAAAATCTCTTAAACATTGAATACATTAGAAATGTTCTATTCTTTGGGTAGATCAATGACATATGCATTGTCACTGATTTTCTTTATGATTTTGAGATGAAAGGGCCGTACTTCTTCATCTTAGTCTTGTTATAGGTACCAACTGGAAATATTTCCTTGCGTAGATGAATCATTAATAGTTCTCCCTCTTGAAAAGTTTTGAATCTTTTATGCTTATCTGCAGCATCCTTGTATTTAGCATTAGACTCCTCAAGTTTCGTTTTGACTTCATGATGTAATTGAGAAGCTTTTTCCAACAAATTATCAGCTTTGACATTGGATTTATGTAACGTAGGAAGTACAACCAAGTCTAATACATGATTAGGCAAATTTGAATAAACAATTTCAAATAGAGTTTTACCTGTAGATATGTTTACTGAAGTGTTGAATGCAAACTCCATGTGAGGCAGCAAAATATCCCATTGTTTGTTGTTATCAATGCATTTGGCTCAAATCAAATTGCCCAAAGATCGATTGACAACTTCAGTCTGTCCATCAGTTTGAGGATGTGAAGTAGTGTTGAACTGCAAACTAGTTCCCAAACGCATCCATAATGTCTTCCAGAAATAGCTCAGAAATTTTGTATCTCTATCAGAAGTAATAGACTTAGGAATGCCGTGTAATCTAACTATCTCTCCGAAAAATAAAGATGCAACATTTGAAGCATATGTAGACTTTTTACAGGCTTTAAAATGAGCCATCTTGGAGTATCTATCCACAACAACCATCACTGAATTATTACCTCTAGAGGTCCTAGGTAAACCAAGAATGAAATCCATGCTAATGTCCACCCATGGAGCTTCTGGAATTGGTAAAGGAGTGTAAAGTATGGTGTTTTGAATAGTTCCCTTAGCTTTCTGGCAGACCATGTATTTCATCACATATTTTTGTACATCACGCTTAAGTGAAGGCCAATAATAGCGTTCCTCTACAAGTGTAATAGTTTTATCTCTGCCAAAATGGCCACCAAGTCCACTTCCATGCAGTTCACGTATTAAATGAAGATGTAAAGAGCCATTCGGAATACAAAGATGACTACCTTTAAATTAGAAGCCATCTTGGATGAGAAAATAATCAACTCCATGAATCAAAGAACTGAATTGTTCTCAAAGCGACTTAAAGTCATCATCCTCAGCATAAATCTCTTTGATATAATCAAAAGAAAAACTTTCATTTCGAATGGTTGCCAAAATATGTCGTCGTCTGCTTAGCGCATCTACAACTTGATTAAGCTTCCCACTTTTATGTTTGACAGAAAAAGTGTACTTATTAATTGTGGATAACCACCTATCATGCATACAGTTAACCTTAGAAGAAGTCTGGAGATATTTCAAAGCATGATTATCAGTATTAATCACAAATTCTTGATGAACCAAATAAGTATGCCACTGTTTAGGAGCTTGTACAAGATCAAGCAATTCCAAATCATAAGTAGACCACTTTTTTTGAGTATCAGAATTCTTTTCATTATGGTAAGCAACTGGATGTCCTTCTTGAGACAAAACTGCTCCAATTCCAATAATATAATCATCACAATCAACTTGAAAAGGTTTGGAAAATTCAGGCAGTGCAAGTATAGGAGCTGAACATAGCTTTTCTTTAAGAGTATTAAAACTTTTATCAGCCTCTTCAGTCCATATGAACTTTTCCTTCTTCAAACAATCAGTAAGAGGTGCAGCAATGGTGCTGAAATTTCGTACAAAACGCCTATAAAAAGAAGCTAGTCCATGAAAACTTCTTACCTCTTTGATACAAGTAGGAATAAGCCAATCCATAATAGTTTGAACTTTAAAGGATCCACATGAATACCCTTGGAAGAGATAATATATCCCAAAAAGTAACTTCAGAAGACATAAATATGCATTTCTTCAAGTTCACAAACAAAGAATTGTCCTACAAAACTTTGAACACCTGAGAAAGATGATTGATATGCTCTTTTGCACTTCTGCTGAAAATTAATATGTCATCAAAGTATACAATGACAAACTTACTCAGAAAAGGTTGCAAAACCTTATTCATGAGCAGTACTGGGAGCATTAGACATGACAAAAGGCGTAACTAGCCATTCATATAACCCTTCTCTTGTTTTGAAAGAAGTTTTCCATTCATCTCCCACTCTTATTCTTATTTGATGATAACCACTGCGAAGGTCAAGTTTAGTGAAAATAATAGACCCTGCTAAAAGATCAATCATATTCTCAATACGAGGAATAGGAAACCTATAAGGAATGGTTATACGATTCAAAGCTCTGCAATCTATACACATTCTCCATCCATTATCCTTTTTAGGTACTAGAAAAGCAGGACAACCGCAAGGACTATTACTAGGTCTAATTAATCCCTTATGCAATAAATCATTAACTTGACCGTGCAGTGTTTCATGTTCAGTAGGACTTAACCGATAATGAGCTCGATTAGGTAAAGAAGATCCAGGTATAAAATTAATGCAATGTTGAACATCTCGAAAAGGTGGAAAACTCACAGGTAATTCTTCAGGAAATAATGCATTATATTTAGATAGTAAAGGTTGTACCTGAGTAGTAATTGTTACCAAAGGTTTGGTGTCTTCATGAGAACTCAAAGTGTGAGAAGAATTCAAAGATCGATAGATAGTAGCCACAAAAGTAGTAGTCTTTCAATCACTACGTTCCTTAAATATTGAAGAAGACCATGAAGGAAACATAGTTACTCGTTTACCATCTTTGTAAAAAGTGTAAGTATTCTCAAAACAGTTATGAACTGCTCTAACATCATACTGCCATGGTCTTCCAAGTAAAAGATGTGTTGCAGCCATATCGATAACTTCACATAGTACAGATTCTTCATATCCAACAAAAGAAAACTTAATCACACACTGATGAGTAGTTCATTGTGTAGATGAACTATTCACCCAACCTACAAAATAAGGAGTATGATGTGGTGTAATTGGTAATCCCATTTTCTCGACAACAACATATGCTATGTAATTATCTACACTGCCACTGTCAATGATCATGTCACAGACTTTACCACTAATAAAGCACTTGGTTTTGAAAAATATTATGTCGTTGAGAATAACATGGTTCAACAAGCATGAGTGGTCGAATCATTCTAACAAAACAATCACCATAAGTCTCATGTAATTCAAGATTTTCTACTTCATCACCTTCATCATCATCAAAAACTTCATTATCTTTAGATTCAGTATGTACTTGAGTATCTCCAATGAAACCATTAAAGCGCCGACAGTCAGCTGAAAAATGACCAGGTTGGTTACATTTATTGCATTTATCCCCACAAAATTTGGAATAAATGTTCGGAGCTTTATTCGGAGGTGGAAACTATTGTTGCATTCTATTAGAGAATCTAACACTTCCTGGTTTAGTTTGTTATTATTGCTGTTGTGGAATAGATTGAGGTACAACATGGGATGGTAAAATAGGTGAAGTTTTTGAAGTTGGTTGAGCAAAAGAAAAACTCACATGCTGTGGATATTGTGAATAACTTGAATTATAGTTGACATCATGTGGGTCAACAATGATTGTTGATCCCTGTTCAACTTGAGTAACATAAGAAGAATTATATGGTTTGGCGAGTTTATAGTAATGACGTTAACGAGCTTGTCGAGGAGTTGTTTGTCTAGAAGTATTAAGTACACGCCTTTCGACTTTAATAGCTTGTTAGATAGCTTCAACCATAGTAAACGCAGATTGTGTCATCCCTTGCTGAATTAAGTTGTTTAATCCGTCAACAAAACGTGCATCTAATTGTTCTTCAGACTCATTCAACTAGTTACGTGCGACCAAGATGTAAAATTCAGCTACATATTCTTCCACAATTCTAGCTCCTTGTCGACAGTATTGAAGCTTGATAAACAGTTGTTGCATAAAATCTCTGGGTAAAACTTATCTCTTAATAAGTCTTTCATTCTTTTCCAAGTACGTATTGGAGGTTTGTGAATATTACGTCTATCCTCACAAATTTTATCTCACCAAGATGCAGCTCCACCTTTGAGTTTATATGCAACCAACTTAACTTTAGAAGAATCAGGTACCTCCATAAAGTTAAAAAAAGATTCTACTTCATAAAACCAATCCAACAATTCTTCAATGTGTAAACCCCCATGAAAGTTAGGAATATCTGCTTTCAACTTATATTATGGCAAAGTTCCATAAGGATTTAAACTAGATTTTAACCGTTTATCATCTTCCCATCTTTGTGCTAGCTCATCTTCAACCTTGTCTGCTTCTTCATCACTAGGAATATTCACAGTTGCATGCTTCTTATAAGGACTGTGAAGGAAGCTCTCGAACTGTTTAGTGAACTTGATAATATGGGAGATTTCTTCAGGAATAGAAGCAGACTGTACAAAAGGACCTTTCTTAGGTTTAATGTTTTCATCATCTTCTTGATCCTTTATTTTCTTTTCGTCATCTTTTGTATCATCAGTTAAATCTGGAATGCCTTCCTATTCTAAGCCAGTGTGTTTTAATAACTTATTTATATACTCTCCTTGAGACACCAATCTTTTTTCTATAGTTCCAAACTGTTTAGTAAAACAACTATGGTTTCCAAGAGAGGTCAGAGGTTTGAAGAGTTTTTTGACTTCAGCTAGGGTAGGAGTTTTATCATTTTGAAAATTGTTATCAAACTTGGTTTCAGAATCGATACCAACTAGAGGTATGGGAAGAAACGAGAGGTGTTGAAGAGTTTTCAAAAGTTTAAAAGATGAGAAAGATAGCAATAATAATTGATAATAATAATGTGTATTTACAAGAACATAATAACGTTAACACGATAAGAAACTAAAAATCCTAAAAGAAGAAATAAGGAAACTCTAAAAGAAGAAGTTCTAGACTTTGTAAACCAAAGTAGATGTTGAATCAACCGTGACAAATGGAGACAAAGATAAAGGGATCAACCATGACAGCTTGATATATCTCAACCATTGTTGACAACAATTGATCAACAACTTGATATTTGTTGATGTCCTACATCAGTATTTCTACCTCTCAGTCTCTTACAAATAATCATTTTCAACCTCATTTCAACTCACACCTTCTATGGAATTTCACACTCATATTTCTTCTAATCTAAATAAAAAATTCGCCATTTCACTCACAACTTATTTACACTTTACCATTATTTTATTTTATTATAATATATGATCTAGCCGAGGAAACAAAGTTCAGGGTGCAAAATTTACCATAGCCGAAGATATATGCATATGCAGGAATTACATTTTCCTGCACATGATGATATCAATGGTTCAGGATGATAAGGCATCACCTTATGCGAAAATAATTTCAGGAATTTACCAGAGAAATAATAAACAACATAAATTATGAACCACAGGGGTTGGCATGTCATTTTTGTGTGATTAACAGAGATGCGCCGGAATTCGTGGATTTAACCTTGCGATTCCATAGAGTAGAATAGTTGGTGAAACCATGAGAGTATGTTAAGCATATCAGTTGGGGAACAGTGAAGAATGAACGGAATTTTTGTTCCGTTTTTAAGTTGTTTTCACATCCTTTTGGTGTTACACAAATTCAATCCATCTTTGCTCATTACTGCTCCACCAGCTGCAGCTCAATGAAAGTGTATATTAAGATGTTAATCATATGTGTAATTTGTTGATTTTTCACTTTTACTTAATAAGTGTAAGTTTTAATTAAATAAAACCGATAAATTGAAGATGAAAGTCAAATTTTACTTCTTGTTTTAAATCAAATTTTCAAATTAATTTACAATATTGTGCCCTTTTACGAGATATAAGTTTGAACAATAAAAATTTAAATGAAGATTTCAATAAAAATCTCGGACAATATTTTACCTTCTTTATCTTCATTTGATGTATTTCATTTTCCGTGCGTTCTTAGGAAGATTTTTCTTGGTTTTTCTGACCAGTACTATGGTTAACTTTCAAAATTTCTTTGCCTTTTAGCTGCATACCAGACTTTCTTAACATCCAAAACTTGAAGACTTCTTTGCTATTTATTATTCTTTATAATTTATAACCATAACCATCACATATCTTGTAATAGAAGCTACAAATATGGTTCTAGACAAATCAAGTTGGGTTGCAATTTTTGTCATTTATTAAAATAAAAAAAATGTGTAAAAATGAAAGGTTTTTGGTGTAAAAATGAAGTTTGAAATTACATATTTATAGGTGGTAGAGAAATAGCCATTGGAGATAGAGTCTCCGCTGAGCGATTGACTATTTAGATTCAGTGACGTAAACATTGTCGTTGGAATAAAAAGGAGAGGGTACCAACTACCTAGTACACCACCAATTTTTATTCAGAAACCTGTATTTTACTTGTCACAACCAGAAATATAGATTAAAAGATGAGATCTTGTAGTTGAGTTGTAGAACAAATTTACTTGGACGATCTCAAAAACCAATATCCAAGGTGTTAATTAACACTCAAGAATTAAACCATGATTGACAAACACATAGTGATTTATTGAACAAGGTTGTCTTAGAAGTATCCATTAGAGTTGCAGTAATGCCAAAAACATTTGTGAAAATAGTTTATGAGCGTATGCTTAGTTCAACACTGGGTAGGTATGCATATGGGTACGCATACCTATGGAGCAGTCCGCAAACTCAAGCTCTTAGGGTACACTACCAGTATGCATATCCTAAGCCGTTTGAAACTCAGATCCCAGGGGTACGCGTAATGGGTATGCGTATCTATCCCACTTTCAGAATCCAGAACACTAGGGTAAGTGTACTTGGTACGTGTACCTACCCTGTATTCAGAATTGAGTATGTTCTGAAACTCTCTTCAAGTAATTCAAAACATTCCCAATCGCTATAGGTAATAAATATCATTGCTTTGGAAATTTCCAAATGATCAACTTGAAAAAAAAAATTATTACTTGAACCATATTTCGAGAGATTTATCAAGACAAGTTTGACTCAAAATTTATTTTTCGTAATATTAAATCTACTAAAATTATACGCCATAGTCTCATAGGATAGAATGGTAAATGTCGTGAGTAAATAGGATGTTCAGTTTTCACATACCTCTTTGTCGATGAAGTTTTCCAGATGTCTTCGTTTTTACTTCAGTTTTCAATCTTTGAGGATTATTCAGTGATGTATGATACTTAACTACTATACTCTAATCCTAATATGAGACTTGCCTTTAGTAGGCTAGAAATCAAGATATACTTTTTGCATTTAACATTGACAACAAGCTTGAGATAAAATAAAACTTGCGAGTTCGACCGAGCAGTGCTCTAATATGATAAACCCTTATCAAAGTGCCTTTGTTCCTTAAAGATTCATTCATGATAACATGGCGATTGTTGGAGAGCTATTCCACCATGTCAAATCATCAAAGTTCACCCAATACCCAAAATAACTCGCAAGTTGGATATTCAAAAGGATTATGATAGCCTGGACTGGGGATTCATCAAAAATGCGTTCACCAGACTTGGATTTCCAACCTTTTTTGTTTGGATTAAATCAAGCTACGCGTCACAATAGTTGCTTATTCAATCAAAATTAATGGCACACCATATGGATACGATTCTTCATATATATATATATCTTCATCATCTGTGCATAAATCCATTCTATAAACTTAGGAAACCTTCAAACAAATAACATAATAGGAGGACTCTACATATCCCATAAATCACCACCTATTCTACATATAATGTATGTTGATGACCTCCACATCACATACAAAGCTTCATCAGAAAGTAACATTCACCTCAAGAATTTGCTCAAATTGTATAGCTCCTCGGCGGGCCAGGTAATTAACACATCAGAATCCATAATTATACAGTCCCCTCGTTTGTTACCACAAGAGGAGACCAACCCGTAACAATTTTTTGGCATGCCAACCACTTCAAATCCTCTCATATACTTGGGGGTCCAATTAAAACAAGTGAGATATTCAAAGTACACCTTCACCTCTCTTTTCCAATGGTTGACGCGAGAAGCAAGAGGATGAATGAAAATATTCCTAACTCCGGCAGGAAGGTTCCAACCATCTTATGCCCACATAATCCCCCCCCCCCATGTCCCAAAAAAATTGGATCATATCACCATGATTTTTTTCTTGGGATATGATTCATCAGTTAAAAAACTTTACCCACTAGGCTGGGATAAATTATCCAAACTAATAATGGAAGGGGTTTCGGCATAAGGAAGAGTAGCGATCATAATTAAAATTTATTTCTCATGAAAATAATTCGGAGCTTACATGATCAACCAGACTCAATCTGTGGCAGTCTCTATAATGGAAAATATCTTAAGCAAAAACTAATTCTACAAGGCACTGCTACTGTTGAGGGGTGAATATGAGTTTGGTCCTACACGTCCTAGTCACAACAATGACTACACCCTTTCATATAGTAGTATGAGAGAGAGTTTTCTTTCCATTGTACCAGGTCGTTACTTCTATAGGCTTTCGCTAAAACCCTTCTTTCATGACATCAAGCCACATATCATGAAAACTTCCTTATTTACAACTACTGCCATTCCTCCTAAAGTGACCTTCTTTTTCTCATCAATTACTTCCCTATCCTAATCCCGCCATGGATATACCTTATTGGACTTGGGACTTAGTCCCCAAGTCCCCTATGTTTCATGACGGGATTATGTTCCCTTTAGGGGATCCCTACCCCTGTTAAGGGGTAATCATTTTTATGTATCAATATTAGTCCCCTGGCTATTGAGTTAATTGTCAACTAACCTAATAGCCAACTGACTTCCTTTTGGGAGCTCCCTTGGAGATAAGGAAAGAAGGGGGTTCCATTTATCAGCCTTACTCCCACTATGACGATTAATCTCTCTGCGACGTGTCAGAAACCCTTCCAGTTTTCTTTAGTTATTTCACTTTTTGTAACTACCACGTTCTCTTTCCCAAGATCACATATATATATATATATATATATATGCCAGTCATATTATTCCTTTGCTTTCCATTCACTCTATTTTTTCCTTTTCTCTCTGTCTTGAATCTAGCATACACACGCCATGTCAAGTACTTCTTCTAGTGGTAGCTCGTCTGAGGAATATGAATCTGAGGAGGAGGTGGGCATTAAAGAGGAGGAAGTCGAGGATCAAGTTGAGCTCGAAGGTCAATGAGAACTGCGCTTACCTCCACCTATTGATGGAGAGTCTTACACAATTGATGATATCGTGCGGATTGCTGACCTAAAGACCGCATTAAAACTGATGGTTCTTCATAATGGCCTGTAAGTTCCTCCTGCAAATGACGTTTTAATTCCTCGCCTTATTAACCCCTTTGTATTGCCTTACATATCTGTGCCAAGATGGCTCGTGTATTCAGAACCGGAGGAACCAACCACCTTCTCATTCAAGAAGGTCTCGCGTATGGCTATCCACCGCGGCGATTACAATCTTCATACCATCGAGATTCTCTCCACTACTGTGACGCCTCCATATGGCCACATTGGGTATATTACATTCTTTCCAACCCTGATTATGTGGTCACTCTTCGTTCGGTGGGAATCGAGGCAGGGCCGACCCCGAAGGGAAAGCTTCACTTCGGGGAAGCAAGCCTAGGGGAAACAAAATCGGAGTGCTCTACTACTCTGTTGTATACGTATTTAACCTTCCAACTATGAAAAGAAAAGAATTGGATGAATATGAAGATCAAAGATAATAAAGAGGTAATCTTCAAATCGATTGATGAAGGGGGTGTTTCTAGCCGATCACAAACAAAAGGGCTAATATTTGTGATTGTTTTAAAAGAATTGGTATCTTTATCTCTCAACGTAAGTTTAAGGTTTTAAGGTAGTAATGTTTTGGAATGCGATATACCCTCCGTTACAATTATATTTTTCAGGGGCTTTGTTGGTACAGTAACTCCATTATATTTTTCGGGATTTTTTTTCTATTTAGTTACTCAATCAATTCTACTTAGCCTGCACGCTGACATGGATCATTTTCTTGTTATGATAAGATTTATACATAATTAATAATTGATTTGGAATATTTAGACACTATCCATGTATTTCCCTTTATGATTGCGATAATAGATGATGAATTATTAATGATCAAATGTTAAGTATTATGTTGGCTTTTTAGTATGGAAATGAAATTGGAACATCTTATGTACACAACCTTATGCGGCTATGATGTTAGATGTGGATCATCTTTTTTCTTTTTTTGGAGCATATCCGTTGATCATATAGTTGTTTTAGATAAAGGAGCAACATTCTTTGGGAAAAAAAAATCTCAGGACCGACCCCGATCGAGGAAGCTATAACTCGTCTCGTCATCGAGAAGTGGATAGATGTAAACAAGATGTGATACGGCTTTGCCGTTATTAGGCGCCTCCCGTCCATACTATGTTCTTTGTGTGGGGGGAGGCTACCATCGTCCTGGAGGATGTAGTCGCACTTACGGGACTACCCGTTCATGGAAATCATAGTTGTCTTTAAGGCTTTGAATGGCAAGGACAGAGATCTGTTGACTTATTTACTAGATTGCAAAGATGATTCTCGTAAAGAGTAGGTGAGGAAGGATCTGTTGCCGACAAAATCATGGAAAGGGAGTAAGTCTAAATCCGCTGATAAGAAAGAAAAACTGACTCCCTGGCCAAAGGAAAATCCAAGGTAACTGAGGGAAAGAAAACTCCTCCAGCATGCCCAACAGGTGAGCGCTTACTTTCCAGTTTGATTCGCTCCCATGGGGCGCTTCATGGCTCTGTTGTTTCGTCCGTGCAGAATGTCACTCCTGATTTTGTTATTAAGCATCATAGACGTGCCACTCCCCCCTCCCTTTTTTTTTTCCTCTTCAAAATATGGGTAGTAAGAGTAAAGATTCTTCCAAGCAAGATTCTATCAAGAAGGATGGCTCTAGTAGTGTGGGTGGCGAGAAGCGCGTTAATTTTGATGGTGATAGGTCCGTGAAGCATGTTAGACTGGATGGGTACGGGTCTATGCCCTCTGGGAGCCTGGAGAGATGCTATGATGTTCCTGACTCGTTGATGGTCCCTGAGGATGCTATATTTTGTTTCTCGATAGTTGTAGATGATGACGAGGCTGGTGTTGATTCATCACCTTATAAGCGGGTACATGGATTCTGGGTTCTATCTACCTTGTCTGCCACTTATAGAGATATCATGGAGCGGTGTGGCCATATGGTGAAGGAGGGCATCCTCGATATGCAGACGCTATGTTATATGAACAAAAATCTCCTCAAAGTGTCTGACCAGCTTTCTCGGGTGAAAGATAGTCATATTAGCGTAGGTATATTGCAAGGTTGGGAGGCTACTATTCAGTCGTCGCTTGGCCTCGGCTTTCCTGTGGAGTGGTTGAAAGAGCTGCTGGGTAAAGTGAAGAATCGAAATGATCCACGCGCGCAGCTCCCAGGCCAGATCGCCTAGCTATAGAAGGAATTGGTGAAACTCTCCCAGGTGACTTCCAAGAAGAAGACGTCGCTGAACCAGCTTATTGCTACCGTGGAGACGGCAACTAACGTGACCCAGCAGGAAGAAATAACTGAGAATGAGGTTCATACAGAGCTTGATAGGAAAAAGCAAGAGTAGTACGCGTTCCAGTCTATTTGATGTGTTTTATTTTTATTCCTTCTTTCCGTTTCTTTCTATTTTGTTTCGTTTGAACAATGTGACATGTTTGGTTGTGCCCTTTGGTGACATTTGTGGATACTTTTAATGTGTGTTTGTTTTTAGTGTTGTTATGCTTGTTAGATCGACTATATTTTTTGTTTTGTTTTTGTTATAATGTAAAATATCTGCATTCTTCTTACTTTTTTTTTGTAGGTGTTTGTGGTTGCAGGTTCTGGCTGTTTTTCAGGCACTTGTTTCATCATGAAGTTTCGGGTGACAGAAAGTCCCGATTTTGGAAAATTCTTAGTTTTGTGTAGCTTTTCTTTGGCGCGCATGCCCCGTTTAGGCTTATGTAAAAAAGTTGTTGTTGTTATGGCAGGTTTTCCCTTATTGATTTCTTATAGATGTAGTCGCTTTATAAATATAAGATTTTTTCTTAAGGATGACTCGCGTTAATTGTTTTGGTGGATCCTTCGGGATATAATCATTTTAACAAAAAGAAATTAAAAAATGCACCCTTCAAGTCCTTTGGACGTTCGAAATGCGCCCTCTCTCTCTTTTGAGAGGTGAAGGATTGGTTAGGGGTACACCCCATCCCCCCGCCCTTATTTTAGAGGCATTAGACTATGGAGGATTTAAAATTCGTCTTCCTTATTTGTGACCGCTGGTTGGTAGTCGACTAAGTATATGGAATGGCCCATAGATTTTAGTAGATTTGTAAGTCTGCCGATCGGGTGCGCGTAGCGACCCATAATCTTTAGCAGATTTATATTTCGGCCGATCGGGCATGCATAGCAACCCGTAGCGTATAATAATTATAATGTCAGCTGACCGGGTACGTATGGCACCTATATCCTTTTATAAATTCGTATGTCGGCTGACTGGGAGTATATATCGACTTGTAGCTTATAGTGATTGTAATGTCGTCCGACCGAGGGCTAATATCAACCCATAGCCTATAGTGATTATAATGTCGGCTGACTGGGAGCACATAAAAACTCGTAGCCTATAGTGATTGTAATGTCAGCTAACCGGGTGCGCTTGGCAATCCGTAACCTTTTATAAATTTGTATGTCGGCCGCGGGTAAAAATAGCAACCCATAACGTATAATGATTATAATGTCGACCTGACGGGCGCACATAGCAACCCGTAGCCTATAAGAATTGTAATTTCAGCTGACTGGGTACTCGTGGTAGGCCGTAGCCTTTTGTAAATATGCATGTCGGCATACCGAGCGACCCATAGCCTATAAAGGGGGATTTTAATGAGGGAACAAATTTAATATTTTTGTTTGATGTATCGGCGCTCTCCTCCTTTTGTAATCTGATTACACGAGAAACTGTCGCGCCATTGTTCAGCAAAAACACCTAGCCTGAATCTTTTGGTACCATCCTTTGCGATTTAATGTTAATGGAGAGGGTCGCGCTCAATCGCTTGGTTTTTTACTTCGATCTCTCCATCCATACGCTTTCAGTTAAATATGCTTCTAATAACGAAACATTCTACTGTTGGGTGGCTAAGCCGTTGATGGTGATGCCAGTACCTGGTGGTGCTCTTGTCCATTTTGTTGACGTCTACTACCATTTGTGGTAACTAAATTTCTTTGTTTGCTACCCATTGTTCCAGCAGTCTAATGATTTTCTCCCGATTGCACGATAAGGATGGCAGCTGAATGAAGTCTCATTTTGGTTGCATGTTGTCTCTCTAGTTTCCAGTGGTAGGTTGATATGTGGACGCGTTTCATCCATCCGAGTAATTATTCGCACACGCATATTGTGGGGGGACGTAGATGTGGTGTTGAATGAATAGTGCCATGTGAAGTCCATGCTAGAATCTTTGACACAGTCGGAAATCCTTCCCGCAACTTCTTCTAATTCAACGAAGGTTTGGAATCTAAAGTTAATTAGGTTTCTCTTTAAGCCGGTCGTCATTCCACTTATGAATATTTCTACAAGCGTTCCTTCCTTAATATCCCCGTGGAAATCCAGTGCGAAATGGAGGAACCGAGTGCCGTAACTTTGTTAGAGAACTGCTCGGTCGAACTCGCAAGCGTTTCCATCTCAAGCTTGTTTCTTTTCCGCAATATATTTGTTTATATAATTGAAATATCACAGGTTGTGAGTAGTTCAATCAATTAGATAATCCAACCTTTGGTTGTTGATATAAATTGATTGACACTTGAACACTGGTCTTTGGTACCCGTTAAGTTGTTTCTCATGAAAACCAGGCTCGCGGATTTCTATCTGTTTGATTTGCTAATTACATTGAGAAAAATAAAATAATTCTTGGATGTATTTTCTTTGATTGAGTTTGACTGTCTAGTGCTCTTGGAAGTATATTGGGGTTAGTCCATATAGATTGCCTAAACGAAATATTGGGTGTGGTTGTTAGACCCCCGCCTTTTCAATTGGTATCAGAGCCGGCAAACACGTTTAAGACCTCATAAGTCTGTTTTTGTAGCAATATGACTCTATGGAAATTTGTGCTATCTCAAGAAACACATCACCAGTTCAAAAACGTTCTGATTTATTTCAAATCTCTGAGAATTCTATCACATCTTCTCCATGGTCTGCAACTGTGTATGACTGGGAAACACGCCTAGATGAACAATTGGATGATCTTTCAGATGAAAGTGATTCAGGCGATGGATACGATGTTGATGAGGAAGTCTCGCAATACATCAAACTTTTTGACCATCTCATAAAGAAAAAGAATTCAACATCTTTCTTGGCTGAGTTTCTGACTCCTATCTATCTATAAAACAAGAAGATGAGAAAGCTCTTTAAAGGTTATGATTGTGGATATAATCTCTTACAATCCATTCTTAAAGATCGAGAAGAAGATATGCGTTCAAAGAATTCTGAATGTAAAAATCTTCGTCGAAATCTTTATGTGTTGAAAGAAGAACTTGTAGAATCCAAAGCAAAACGTAGCTATCAATAATGTTGTTTTAAAGATAGAGAAAACGTTTTTCTCTCACGAGAGAAACAATTTGAGTCTGAGATTTCTGCTGCTCAAAACAAGGTAAAAGTGCTGGAAGAAAACTTAATTTTTTTTAATCTTAGTTCAACAAAATTATCCTCTTTGCTAGGAGCTTCTATGAAACATCGTGATACACGAGGTTTGGGATATAAAGGAATAGACACTCCAAGCAATAACAAGATTGATTTTCTTGGTACTAACAACAATTTCCAGCTGAAAAATTTCACTAATGGCAAAAGTGAAATATTACCTTTTATGGCATAATTGTCCAAGAACAAAGGAAGTCAACCTCCAACTCATATGAGAAAGATTAATAACATTCCCTTCAGGTGTTATTATTGTGGAAACAACGGTCATCTTGAAAGAAGATGTCATTTTCTCTTTCGGAATGAAAAACTTCATAACATTCTTATATGGATATCTAAGGAAGTAATCAAACCGGTTTCTCATATTACTGGTCTTAAATGTCCAACTATCAGACAAGAAAAGTGTTATGACGAGGCAAGTCTTGCATGTAAACAAAGGCTTTCTACAATTGTGGAAAGAATTATGTTGTACGGATAAATGACTGCTTTATTGATCAAATGTGTAAGAAAACTTCTTCAAACTCTTCTTCTGTGACTAAAGGAAGTGTTGGATCAAAAGCGTCAAAAGTTCCTGAGCATATTCATATCAATAATCATGTTTCGGAAAAAAGGACCAATATAAATAGACTCAAGCACAACATTAAAAAGGCAAGGAAGGCAACAACTTCAGGTATCTCTTGTCCTCCTCTTGTTAATTCTCTTAAGACTATCTCTATTGACTTTCCTGATGACACTCATATGAGATATATGATCATCAGATAACAACTTGAATGCTTACAAATGAGCATCATATTTTAGACCGTGTGAGGATGCTCATAATTCTCAAGAATCTCTTCTTAGTTCTTATTGAAAAAGTGGTATTTGTTGTATCTGTTTTCGGTTTAATAAAAAATAAAATGATCATCTTACTGTTGAGCTTTGCTCTAGTTATTTTATAATTTTGATAACTTCGCTTTCCCTCAATGACACTTGTTTTGTTGTCTATCAACAATTACTTTGTTCTCTATTTCTGAGCTAAGATGTTCTATCTTTAGAATTTGTTTTTATCAAAAATATTATTCTAAGAATAGGCTCCATCGGTTTCTGGTTCATAACTACGAATGTTTGTGCAACAGACCCTTGCCGAACGTAAACGAGCAACCCTAGGGGTTCCCTATGAAAATCTTGTATATATATATCATAGACTCTTTCTCCTGATATATACACGTTTCGTAACTTCTAGATTTCTCTTGAAATCTTGTGGTGGGAACATTGGATGGATGCAAAAAGGAAGACAAAGTTGAAGAAGTCAAAGTTTTCGAGTTTCATGAGAACCCTGTTATCATAACCTGCTACCATGCAGTTGATCATGAGAACAAACTTCCAGTACATATGTCGTCTCAATTGGTAGGGAATCTTCTTCGATATTTTTGGTTTGTACGTGAACACCTTGAAATTACAACAAAGAATCTTGAATTTCTGAAAATCGAACTGAAGAAAGCTGCTGATGAACTTGTTTTTGTTCGATCTCTGGTTGATGATTATGTATGAAGACCTTCAGTTTTTATCTTCTTAGGAGTTTTATCTTAATGTCTAGGAAAATTCTTATGAGAATTTATTCTTGTGTTTTAAGAAGGATAACTAGGGTTTGGAATATCCCATCTTGTGATTTCACATTGCTATTGCCAACGATTTTCATCTTGCAATGTTTTTAGATTTATTTATTTAAATTCTCAAGTGTATTTGGAATATGATTTTGCTGGTTTCATGTATTGCAAATAATGTTATGTGATATGTGTGTTTGCGTCTGTGAACTATGATTGTCCCATAAATATAAAAAGTTATAGTCTATTATGTCATTATGCAAATATTGATGGAAAATAGAATGAACTTTTGATGTCAAAGATTAAGTCTAATGTGTCATTATGCAAATATTGATGAAAATATATTTTGCAGTATTGATTTTTCCATGATCCACTTCTATGTGAAACTACTGTATGGCTATGTAAGTTCTCTTATGTTGAGCATTTTAGATTAAATTAATCGTGGGTTCTCTTGTGGTTAATTTAATTGAGTTTTTTTGGATTACAAATTCATGTTTTCATGTTATTTGTTAATTTCCAAAGAAATCCTTCTTTTCTTGTGAAAGTAAGGTTGCTCTTGTTGTTCTTTCGGGAATGACATTTTATGGGGGAGAGTTCTTAATCAAACTCGTGCTTAATTGCTAAATCTTTGTGGGGAGTGCGCTGTGGAATATTGTAGGAGTACTTTTCTTGTATCTTTATAAACTCCTTGATGAATGCACTAAGTTTCGACTATGTAAAATCATCGAAACAAAGTTGAAATGTTCTCTTTTAGTCATGAAGTATCTCTATGATAATTTCATTATGATCCACTAGTTTTCGTACCTTTTCCAATTTATATTGACAAAAAAGGGGAGAATTATTGTGTAGTTACACTACCAATACATATGGTTTACGGATCATTATGTAAGAGGGAGTGGTTTTCATTGTGAGATGAAGTATTGACTAAGGGGGAGTGATACATATCACCATAGCATTATTGTCAAAGTTGTAATACAATTGAACTTTGATGCTGTATAATAATACTACGACACTATATAACAATAAGAAAACAATCTTGTGGAATTATTGTTATGGATACAGATCTTCAACAACTATGATGCTTAGTTGAACACGTTCAGAATCACTGGAGTACTTGGAAGTGACGAAGATTTCGAGTAATGTTGAAGAACCAAGGAAATCAAGCATTTGGATGAAAAGCTACAAAGTTTATTTATTTTGTAATCCATATGTATTGATAGTTTTGTCATTAAAATTGACAAAGGGGAGATTGTTAGAGCACTGCTCGGTCGAACTCACCAGCGTTACCATCTTAAGCTTGTTTGTCAAGTTTAGTTGTCAAAACTATAAGTCTTGATTTCTAGTCTACTTATAGCTATGTCTCGGATTATGATAGAATGTGTAGTTGAGATTTAGACTTCACGGTGTTCATCGATTGAAGACGAAGAACTACTAAGGGGAGCTTGTGGAACTTCATTAACAAAAGGTATGTGGAGACTTGAACTCATCTATCACTCAGAAGTCTATTTCTATTCTATCTCCTATAGAGACAAAAGTCGTATAGCTATATAGACTTCACTTTATACACATTTGATATTTCGAGCTGAGTTAAACTCGCTTACATATTTCTCGAAATATGTGTTGGTAAGCTTTAGCTTTAACCAAGTTCATCTTTATTCTTGACGAAATTCAAAAGATGATCATGTCAAATTCGCCTGGTAACATCTTATATGATTTGTGTGAGACAATCATTTGATGTAGACTCGGAATGTTTCGTATTGATCTATTAATCACTTGAAAATTGCTTTGAAGCTAATAGTTTGTGTGAGATAGCTATTCCCGTCTTCTAACAATGTTTCAATGATTAAGATGAAGTTTAGAACAATTAACCATTGATTAGGCACAATACAGTATGCGTACATGTGTGCTAACTGTTGCAAGTTATTCCAAGTCCGGGAACCATAGTATGCATACCCGTATGCGTACTGGTTTAACAGTTGAAGTCCGGGAATTTAGTATGCATACCCGTATGCGTACTGGCGTAACAATTCAAGTCTGGGAATTCGACTAAGGTTGACGAAAGTATGCGTACCCTTTCGCATACTGGCGGACATACCAAGTCCGAAACTCTAAGTGTGCGTACCCGTTTGCATACTTGAGTGGGTTAAGTTCAAAAATCGATTTATTCGTGAACAAATACATTTATATAATAAGGAATGCAATCTTTTGCAAATCGTTGCTATAATGTTCATGAATTGATTCGGGTGAATCAAAATTGATGTTGCTTCAATTGTGTCTTGTATACTTCTATGAGAATATAAACAATTGAACAACTCTATAACTAGTTTCATTTGAACTAGTTGTGATTAAGATGAACAAGGTTGATATAAAAGTGTTTCATATGGATAACTTCGGTTAACTATTGTTGATCCAACCAAGTGTACACATTTTGGTATGGTTACCCATATCTAAATGAAGGCACATATTATTTGTGTGTAATAAGCTAAGTTCGATCTAACGGTTGAAAGATATTATCTTGAATCTAATCATGTTTTCATCTAAGGGTGAATGTTGAATGCTTTGTTACCAAGGTAGCATTGATTGCAAACCCTGATTTGAAGATTATATAAGGGAGAATTCTAGCAACTGGGAAACCTAATCCCCACACGTCTTGTGTGATAATAGTTGCGACTAGAGTCGATTATAGGTTTTTCTAGAACCATTATAGGTTATTGACTTGAAAACTTCATTGGGATTTTGAAGCCAAACCCAACTATTTTCTCTGTAGTTGCGTGTTCTAATCTTAATTTGAGTACTATCTTCTCTAAGATTTGCTTGAGATTCAATCTACGATAGGTAAGATAAAAAGTAGTCACAAACATCTTCGTCTCATGGTTTGTGATTCCACAATATCTTGTTCCACTTCCATACGGTTAATATCATTGTGAGGTGATTAATATAACTAGGTTGTTCTTCGGGAATATAAGTCCGGTGTATCAATTGGTTCTTGTTCACCTTGATTTATCAAAAGACAAAACAAAAACTCGTAGGTATTTCTGTGGGAGACAGATTTATCTATTTAATAGACTTTTCAGTGTGAGAAAAATTTGTTTATCAAGTCTTCGACTTTGGGTCGTAGCAACTCTTAGTTGTGAGTGAGATCAGCTAAGGGAATCAAGTGCGTAGATCCCTGTTGGGATTCAGAGACGTAAGGAACGCGACTGTACCTTAATCAGTGTGAGATTGGTTAGGGCTCAACTACATTCCAGGACAAAGTTAGCTTGTAGTAGGATAGAGTCTATAACGGCTTAATACAGTGTGGTGTTCAAATCTGGACTATGTTCCGGGGTTTTTCTGCATTTGCGGTTTCCTCGTTAACAAAATTTCGGGCGTCTGTGTTATTTTTTTTCCGCATTATATTTGTTTATATAATTAAAATATCACATGTTGTGCGTAATTCAATCAATTTATACCAACAACCAAAGGTTGTTGGTATAAATTGATTAATACTTGAACATTGGTCTTTGGTACCGTTCAAGTTGTTTCTCATAATAATCAGGCTCGCGGATTTCTATCTATTTGATTTGCTGACTACATTGAGAAACAGAGATATAATTCTTGGATGCATTTTTCCTTGATTGAGTCTGACTGTCTAGTTGATTCTCTTGGAAGTATATTGGAGTTAGTCCATATAGATTGCCTAAACGAAACATTGGGTGTGGTTGTTAGACCCCCGCTTTTTCAATCCTCATATTTCTTCTCCTACCCGCTGGGTGCATCTGCTTAATTCTATCGATATAATCTTTCTCATTTCCAAGTAAAATTTTCTAAAGAAGAGGACGGACATGGTCTCCCATGAGTCTATGCTCTCTGGTTTCAGGTTGTCATACCATGTGAATGTTGTATTCGTAAGGTATTTGGGGAATTCTCTCAAGCATAAAATACCGTCGAAGGCGTCGTCATTCATAGTTGCTAGGAATCGTCTTTGTGTTCACGCGCCCTGTCCATTGTATACTTTGAATTTTGGGGATGTGTAGTCTTCCGGGTATTGATATTCATTAATCCCGGAGGTGTACGACATGTTCATGAAGTGGTAATTGTTATGTTTTTCCATACGGTAGTTTGTCTCCAAGTACTTCGCTATTTCCTTTTATATTACTGATGTGAGTGCATTCTGGCCGCCCGCATAGTCTTTTTCTACTTCTCTGCTGGTGTCTTGTTTTGTTGTTGTTTGTTCCTTCAGTTTTGTCAGTTCTTGTTTTCTTTGAACGTGGATTTCCAACTCTTTCTGCATGTCTCGTAGAGTCGGCGGCGCTGAGCGTATATCGTCAGTTGCTTGTTGTTTGTCTTTTTCATGTGCCGCTTTTGTCTTTTCTATTTGCCGTCCTCGCATGATTGGTTTTATGACTGCACTTATCGAACCTTGATCCAACTCAATGTTATCCCGTCCAGATAGTGACAGATCTCACTGATCATATATCTCAAAACTGAATTCATGAAAGTTTGAATAACCTAACCCCCATGGCATCCCAAAAGATCATAAACATTCACCTTCCCTATGATAGGCCCCAAGACAAGATTCTTTGGAAACATTCGAAATCTGTAAATTACACTACTGCTTGGGGCTACAAATGTCTAATATCGAGGATTAACCAACCCCATTAGAACCCCCTCCCAATTACCAAATTTTTGTGGACCTTACCATGTCCACCAAAAATTTAACTTTTCTTATAGAGAACAATTAATGAAGGTCTGTCGACCTTCTATATCCTTAACCGAATCCATCTCACCAATTCCAACATTTTCCCTATAACTCTGACCGGAATTAGCTAATCACTTCTCCATCGCCCAATAGCGATTACAGCCTGAAACACGCTTCTACCTCAGAATTTAAACATGCACAACCATAATTTTAAAAGCGTTAGAACCACACATCTATCTCAGATCTCATACAGGATGATGCTCCATCCTTAACTATTACCACATACTGTTTTCTATTCTGGACCCTATGAATAACTAGAAATGAGCTTGTATACATCCAAAAACAAACAACTTCGGAGGAAATTTTAACATGGGCATTAAAACAACAACAAGAGTACTGCTGGGCACTAGAATCACTACCTCTGATCTTACCAGGTGTAGGTTTTATATGCAAGGACACGGAAGCAAGAATTGTGATGGCAATGACACAAGCATTGGAAATTACGACTGTTCTAATAGCTAAAACTTGGGCCATGGTACTGGCATTGAGAAAAACGACGAAAAAACAATGGCCTAAAGTGATTTTCAAGACTGATCCAGAAAATCTACTCCGCCTTGGTGTATATCAGAAATAATCGATGAAATAAAGAAAAGACCGAACCAGATTCCAAGTTGTGTTATCTGGCACAACTACAAGCGGCAAAAGGCCTAGCCAATTACAAAGCAGATGGAAATCAGTCGGGAAGTCCATCCACAAAACTTGGGACCTGGGAATCCCAATTTTCCTTCACATTACTAGAAGGGACTCTTTGGACAGTAGCTACCCACATATAATTACTACTTAATTAATCTCTTAATAAAATGAGTGCTTAAAAAAAAGAAGAAAAAAAACCAATAGTTAAGTTAATAATCCGATAAAAGGATCAAACTTACCAAAGAGGCCAACTCTTGAACTCCCTTTTTTTACTTCATACACTGTAATTTTGTCTCTCCAATTATGCTTAATTTGTTACTAATTGTATTCGCATGTTTTTTCAATCTGTTGGTACCAAGTATAAATGTTTATTTTTCAGTAGTTCCAACTAGAAATGTCAGCCTTCCACCACTTGACAATCTGTTACATTACAATTCTACCCATAAAAAAATCCTGGGACGGTCTAACCGTGTTCCGGTATGCCGATACTTTTACCAATATAGGATTTGAACTCTTGTATCCCACTAAGCTTTTTATGTGTGCAAACGAAAAAGAAGCAAGGCTGCTAACGGGAGTGCCCGTTTATCGGTTTGTTCCAAAATACATAGAAATTTATTTTATAAATGGCACGAGTAGAGGGATGTTGGAAAAGAAGAATATGAGAAAAAAGATCTAGAAAACAGCCAGTCTTATTAAACCTTCAAATTCAAACACATTAACAGTACAAGACCTCGACGCAGACTCCTACAATAAACGATTAAACATCCACTTGATAAGGGCTAGTACACTACCACAAATACAACTTTACTAACATATACGACTAACATATACGACTTTAAACTACAGACTCTTCCTCCTCTCTTCTGGTTATAATTAGTATCCTCCACCAGTGGTTCCACCACTGCCTAGTTCAGTCGAACGGACATCCTGACCACCAGCAACACCGCCAGTGTGAGCACCAGTCTGTCGTCGCTCTTGTTTAGATGCTTCATTTTCCTCACGTGTCATCTGTTTGTTCATCTCTGCTTCATGTTTCTTCTCTTCTTTCCTCTGTGTTGCCATATCCTTCTCGATTGGATCATGTGCCGTCATCTTCTCACCCTGTCACATCATCATAAACGTAAATTATAGAGATTCAACCATCAAAAGAGGATGAAAATACTCACTATATTATGAGATGTAGTACGTACCTTTTCTTGCATGGTGGCTTTGGTTTTGTCAAGGCCGGACTTG
This sequence comes from Papaver bracteatum, assembly GCA_023529315.1. Lineage (NCBI taxonomy): Eukaryota > Viridiplantae > Streptophyta > Magnoliopsida > Ranunculales > Papaveraceae > Papaver > Papaver bracteatum. The sequence continues at coordinate 354,432 of JAJJWX010002706.1, forward strand.
GCAGAAGCTGCAGCATTTGAAGCAGCTTCTTTGGCTGATGCTGCTGCGTTTCTTCCTGTCTGCATATTTCAATCACTGATTTATTACTCTCTCTTTCTTGCTTACACTTCGATCACAAATTATTTTTGTCTCGCTGTTTAATGGCAATGGTTATGAAGTAGGGGTGTCTTTCCTTTTTATAGTATTAGCTTGGAACCCGAGAGCCAAAAACTGCCAAGGATGACTATCGGTGGTGATGTGTGCTCAACCTTCTTTAAATGGTTGACGCGTGTTGTTTTTAGTAGGATAAGTTTTGGATAACTTTTTGGGTCAACATTTTATACAGGGCACGTAATTAACACTTTAGTGTGCGTGTGATGCATGCAGGGAGTGTTTGCGTGTTACTAAGCAGCCGACCTGACACACTGACACACTTAAAGGCTTTGTAGTTTATCGAAATGTGTTTACGTGTTAGTAGTGTTAGTAAGCAGTCGACCTGACACACTGACACACTTGAAGGCTTTGTAGTTTATGGCTATGTTTTTTTATTTTTTTGGATGGCATGACCATGTGTTCTTCACTGGGTCGAGGAGGCACACGAGGCCAACCGCCAACCTAAGTATGACTTCACTTTTTCTTTTGAGATCGGTTAGTGCATATGCATTTAGTATGATCTAATCTCCTTTTTGTTTTCCTTGGGAGAAATTCTATCAAGCTACAAGGAAATTACACGAAGCGTGTATGTTTTATTCGGTCTTAAAGTCGGGAAGTAAGGCCTATTTCCATGCACAAGTTAAAAAAATCTGTTTGGTATTCCAGATGGATGGGAAATGAAGTGCATCACTATAAGAAAATTATTGATTGAAAATTTTCGGCGAGCAAAATAAATAATATTATCAGCGACGAAGTCTTTTTCGCTAGCGCTACCAAAAATCTTACTCGATATGCATGCTAGTTCCTTGTTTCTTTCAAAGCAAAAAATTGCACCAAAATTTTTATACAAAATTTTTCTATACTTTTTCTTTTTCAATCTATTTTTTTTCTTCAAAATTTTCCAAATGACACAATTTCAAACCCAACTTGATTTGGCAACGCAATTTGATTTTTCTGGAGTAGTGTTTGAAGGTGTCGTTAAGAAAATATGTGATAGTTATAAAGAAATAGGTAAAAAGCAAGGAAGTCTTCAACTGTTGGATATTAATCAAGTCAAACCTGCAACTAAGAAAAGGCAAAGAAAAGTTCAAGGTAAGGAAAACCAAGGCAAAACAAATTTGAAGACAAAGAAGAAGATAAACAAAAGGAAACTCCGTTCATGAGCACATTGATTGGAAGTATTGTGAAATGAAGAAGATAAACAAGATGAAGAGCATTGTCCCAGATTTTTATAATTAAAGTCTATATTTCAAATTATTATTATCTAGTTTTATCTCTTGTAAAATGACTATTAGTGATTAATTCGAAGTTTAATGAATTTGAAAATTTAACCCATTTTGTTGAGAATTAAGCTTAATTTTATTCTTAATTCATTCTTACACTTTAATTAGAGTTATATTTTAATTTTCAAATATTAAAGCTTAATACTTAGACTTAAGTTGACAATTAATAAATTAAAACATAAATATTGGATTATATTTGGGCAACCCTCTTAAAATCTCGAAACAACTTCCAACTTGAAAGTCTTTTCCGTTGATGCGACTTTATTTCGCACGACACCTTTGGTCAAGGTCCATCATGGTTTCACCATCCCTCATGTATCGACCCGCTTGCTGAAATAAAACAACATATTAAACAATTTCCTTGTTTATTACAGTGAAGCGATGACACAACCCTGAAACATAACGCTTGTTGGGGTTCATTGTTTGTTCTTGAAATTTTCCAAATATCCTTTCCAAAAATGTTTTGGGATGGAATGCAATTGCAAAGATAATCTTAGTAATAAGAAAATAATTCCTAAAAATACATTCATCTTCCTCGGTAGTAAATTTTGGTAATCGCATCCTAATTCGACTTTGAACATTGGCTCGATTACCAACTCTTTGATTTTCGGTAGCATGTTGAATTTCTATGAACCCATCCATGCTCTTTGAAGAATCAGAAGGATGATGAATAATATTGGCGATTGAGAAATTATAGAGAGATTTAGAAATTCTGGTGTGAGTCGAAATGAGTTTGAACTTAGGTATTTATAAAGGGGGGACATTGTAGCCGTTGGATGAGAAACTGCTGAGTGATGATCTACTCATCTAGCGACAGCATCACTATCGTTGGTGTTGTACATACCAGCGAGCGATCATATGAATATAGCGATGGACTTCTTATCGCCCGGTAGACAGTCTGTCGTGTATGCCTAAGTGATATATTTGCCACTTAGCCACTTATGTTTGTCACTTTTCCATACCCATAGTGGGGGCAAAAGTGGCAAACCAATTTAAATACCATATGCATAGGAATAGGCCTACTAGCACGTAAGATTACTCACCTCTCATGATCATATGTCGTGACTCGAACCGTAGCCTGTTTCTCAAACTTTGGTTGTTATTAGGAAAGACATAGCTCTTTTGAAATGCTCAACTCCTCCACGACATTCTCCACCCGAAAGAGATATCAAAGAAGAACTTCGAACACCAATTTTTTCGAAGAGTTTTTATATTTGGGTTTTTTTATCCTAGACGGAAAATTGGGTTAATTTATGTATTACTTATCTGTTGTTTTGTGATAATAATGTGATGAAGATAATCCTTTGATTAGAAATAATTAGTATAAGGATAAAGATGGTCTTTTGATTTATTTTTGGAAGGATAAATTATAGGAATTTCCATTTTCACTAATCATAATAGTGGGATTTCATTGAAATAGAGTGTTAAAATCATCAAAAACACTTGGTGAACCACAATACTAGGACCACTCTAAAACCTCATTTCACATATAATATGACTTAATCCACCTCATAATACCCCATGTTAGCTTTTGGGGGCAGGCCTGCAGTTTTGGAGTGGTCTAGAACCACGGTATATCCATATCCACTATTAAATCGTGGTATAACCAAATTTATGATATGGCCGTTCAATTGAAAATTATTTTTATCTTGAGTTTTATAGGGTATTAAAAGGATTTTTATGACAAGTAATACCGAAAAAGTAATTCATATTCCCAATTTTCGCAGCTTTATTCCTTAGAAATACGTAATGAAGTTGTGCATTTTAGGAAATGGCTTCCCATTGAAAAATTAAAGTTTGCGAGGAATCTTTACCGGCGGTGCTGCAACATAATGGTGAAAGAAATAAAGAATGTGCTTACGTAATTAAGATCCGATTAAAAGGTTCTGACAGGGTCTCGGTCTTAGTCCCAGTCTCTCATGCTCTCTCTAGTGAGGGTTTTAGAGAAAGACAGCGAGCGAGAGAGATGAGATAATACCTAACAAACAACTAGAAGAGAAGAGGGGATAAATTGAGGATGCTTCGTATAATACGGAAAAGAAGAGGGTACCTACTACATCACTTACTTTTTAACCGATAGGAGTATGAACCTGTGTTGTACTTTTAACAGATTGAAATCACACGAAACTTTTAATGCGAAAAAGTAAAACACGCTCATACAAGAATTTGTTAACTAGGAAAGTACAATCTTGTAGAAAAACCGCTAGACCTAGTCTAGTTTGAATACCACACTGTATTAAGTCGTTACAAATACAAGCCTACTACAGACTTCAGACTGGATGTAACCTAGCCTACCATGAGACTCAATTGATACTGAGTCGACCCTATGAGAAATACAGCTTCAATTATATTCCTAACGCCTTTTGGATCTCGCAAGACCTTGCGCATTTAATTTCCCTACATGACGTCCTTTATTGGCATAAGAGTTTCTTCGTCCTATAATATATTTTATGAAAGATCTTCAAGGACAAATAAGATATCAAGCAAACCTCAACCATTATGATATCTTACTCTCTCTAAAAGGTTATATAGATGCCTAATCAATTTCACCTCACAAGATCAATTGGATATAAAACTTGTGGAATTACAATGACGGAGACGAAGAGAACTTTGTAATTTCAATCTTATTTCCTGATTGATAATTCTTGAATGGATGTATAACAGAAGATACGAACCTTACAATAGACAAGATTTATGATGTTCTAACATTATATCAATAACGATCAGGTAAAATATAGTATGACGGGCTTCACGAATCCGTTAGTAAAGACGTAAAAAGTCTTTACCTAATACAGTTTCTCGAGGAAACCTAGGTCTTTAGAAGATGAATCTAGTCGTAACTAGGACACACAAGTGCCAAGATTAAAATTCTAGTTCGTAGATAATCCTCTATTTATAATCATGAACAAGCCTAAGTAGCATATAATCTAAGATGAGTTTGTGAACTAGTTTTTATGTTTACGAATTACTTTGACACCACGTAATCTCAACTTATGAATATAGATTGATTATGAAAACATGTAAGAAATATTCCATGAATTACAAAAAATATCATGCATCCGCAAATTTATTGATATAAGCTTTGTGCACCAAATGGTTGGCCCAAGAAAAATGGCTAAGTTGTCCACCAACTATCAAGCAATCATGTAGTTCAATAACTTTCAAATACTAAATCAGTTCATGAACTTTTCAAAACATTTCTGAGATGAATTAGGCATATGCAAAGACTAAATCAATTCATCAACTATAAAAGTTGATGAACATAATGGGCGATGACCTGAGATGAAGCTTTATCCAAAGTTTTTGTTGCGTGAAAAAAGACATATTGGCCCAAGGCCAATATCGTGCAAAAGTGGTGCATTATGTTTAACATATTTGCCAAGGATCAATTTCATGTTGATAACCATATTGGCCAAAGGACAATCTCGAAACAAATGATGCAATAGGCAAGTTAGGTAGATATCTAGAAGACCGTTCAGAACGGCAGGTAGGACAATGAGACTGATCATCCCCACATGTTGGAAACAGGCCAACTGTGTGCGTTGTCAGCACGGCTAGCATCCCACTTATGAGTGACTACCTGGATGACCGTCAGGGACGGTGGGAAACTGGATCATGTTCCACAAAGTACTACAAAAAGAAGTGGCATGTTGCGTTGTACTCTTGCCAAATTCTTGGCACCAACCTTGTGAACCTTAGTAATCCCGAGTGTTGGTATGAGACGTCATTTAGGATACCTTGTTAAGATATCCTTTGTCAACTGGCCAAATTGATATTCTTGGTAATGTTGTGGACTCTTTTTGGATTCATGAGTATGCGGTGTGGGATATTTGTTCAGAAAGTCCTAATTGATGGTCTATGACAAACTGAAAAAACTTTGCGGGATTTATGAGCATGTGGTATGAGACTTTTTCTTAAGAATCCAAACCGAAGAATTTTCCCAAAATAGATGTTTGTTTTGAATTTCGGGGACGAAATTCTTTAAAGGGGTGAATGATGTAACACCCTGTGTTTTTAGCATGGAGCATGCTCAAATATGCGCCATAGTCTGAGATGAAGCTTCATCCAAAGTTTTCCGTTGCGTGAAAAGAGGCATATTGACCCAAAGTCAATATCGCGCAAAAATGACGCATTATGTTTAGCATATTAGCCAAGGGCCAATATCATGTTGCTAACTATAATGACCAATGTCCAATCTCGAAACAAATGATGCATTAGGCCAGTTGGGTAGATGGCTTTGAGCGTTGTAGCGCTAATTTAGCGTATTATGCAGTCTGTTGGCCTAAAACCAATATTGTACAACATTGGCGCTACTTTAGCGTATTATACAGTTGTGCAATATGCCAGAGAGAGCTGGCCGAGAGAATATTGTGCAATCATTACACAATATTATAGATGACCTATGGGCCAAAACGAAAAGTCATCAATCATTACCGGTTTTTCAGAAGTACATGGCAACGACCATGAATAATGAAGCAAGCACCTCAAAAATGGTACTTGGTGAATGTAAAAGTGGTCCCCTGGTTTAAATTGTAAAAACATTAAGACGTATATATGGAGGGGTACTTGGTTGAAGGTGCATATGCGGAATATGCACCAAGTAAGCTTCATAGCTTAAACCGAAGAGCATAAATGATGCTTATGCCTCATTTATAACTGTGTAACCTTTCCAATTGAGCATATTAAGCATGGACATTAATATGCCATGTCGCAGACTCAGTAATGTGCAATCTTTGTGCATTTTGACGAAAGTCCTACACGAACTGAGCCATTACCATTATTGCTTGGCCACAACCTTGCAAGATGATGTCCATTCGAGGATGGACTATGGTCTGCTCTTGATCCCTTTACAATAGGGAAGGGTACGTAGGCATCCACAATGAGTTGCAGCATTGCCGGTCCAGCACATTGTCGCTCATATCATCTAATTGCAAGATGATTGCGGCATATTATCCTCTCATATCACCTGGCTCGGTAATTCAATGCAAGATATGATTGTGTCTAAACTTGATAAGGCAAGTTGTATTCTATTTCTTGGATGCTCATACTTCCTATCAAGGCGCTTGATGTAGAATGCACCAATGACGCATTGAGCATGGCCAGGAAAGTAAGCTACATCAACGTGCAAGTTAGCGGAGCTTGCATAAACCTAAGGAAAGAACGACATGAGCATGAATGATGTACCCTTGGCACGAGCAAGACAAGTGCATGCTTTCAGCAATACCTAAGCTAAGTAAAAAAATTGGAAATAGGTCTGCAACGGGCTATGTGCAAGTTCAAGGCATGGTCTATGCTTAGAAAGGACTCAAATGCCAGTGATACATGCAAGATGTATAGGCCATAGCCTTCAAGGCTTTATACCCTTGTTCTATGGTAAGTTGGAACATTGTGGAAGCTAAGTTAGATGCATCATGCTCCACGAGCATGTTTGCAAGGGCAAATGAACGTGCATTTGCCTAATTTTAAGGTCCGATGAGTAGTATAAATATGGCGCATCCAGGAAGTTATGGCCTGCGCGCCCAAACGCGCTAGGCGTAAGTTTCGGGTCCGTCACAAGATCGGTTTGCATCAAAAGTGAGATAAAACTATTTATCCGTATCCTTGTTAAAGCTAACATAAAATATCCTAAATTTCCCCCTGAAAAACGAATGAGGATATGAATTTATTTTTCCTCTTAACTATTAAGCATTCAACGATGCTAAGTTTCCGCTGGTCAAGGTCAATCTTTGACTTAAGCAGGACCAAATTTCCATCGGTTACTATTTTGCCGGAAACTAGATTTGCCCATCCAATCGAGAGCCATAATAGTTTGACCATTTTTCTTGTCTTGGCTCAGCTGCATTTCTTATTTTCCACTAAGAAAATGAGCACCACATCGGAGAGGGGCCAAAATTTTATTTTGAAGAAAAGCACGCTTGGCCTAAGGAGAGGGGCCATCCACTAACTACTCAACGGAGTGGGTTCAACCAGCAAGCGTCCACATCGGCAGCCTAAAAGGTGTGTTTATATATAAACCAAACAAATTGGATCTCAAACACCTCTCAGTCCGTCGTCACTAACTATGAGTTCTTGGGATTTCTGGGTAGAAGAAGCATTATCCAAACTAGAATCCCTAAAGCTTCTTCGTTCTCTCAGACCAATTATCACTAATCAAAATCATGAATCACCATTCGACGAAGAATCTCTTCAAACATTCCATAATTTAAGTTCCTGGGATCGATCTTCAGTGGAAATTCAAATTTCAGAACCAACATTTCAGAATTGGATTCAGAATCTTCCCAGTTCCGGTGATGAAATCATTCCTATCAGAGATAATCGAGATTTAACCATAGGAGGAGGAGAAGGAGCTCAGCCGCAAAGGTTGAGAAAATTGGTGTTGTTCTCCGGAAATGATTACTTAGGATTGAGTTCTCATCCAACTGTTCGGAAAGCCGCAGCAGAGGTATCTTTCTTCTATGAAAGCACGTTATATGTTTGGTTTCATTTTTAGGATTGATTTTATGATTATTATGCTTAGGAATTATGAATTTTTTTCCAGCTTAGGCAGTATTGAAGTATGGAATGGGTCCAAGAGGTTCAGCTTTGATTTGCGGGTATACCAGTCACCATAGATTATTGGAGTCATGCTTGTCCGATCTCAAGAAGAAAGAGGTAATGATACTTATCATCTTTAAGCTATAAATTGAAGATAAACTAGTCTTAGGATTGAAAACTATTATGAACTACTTTGAGTAATATGACCTAAGTTCTGTTAAAATTGGATATATCATCGACGTAGTGAAGGTGAATGTCATCACAATTTTAACCATTGTATAGTCAATTTTAACCATTTTATATTTTACGCAATAAGCGTTGTAAACGAAGTATAATCTTTGCAGTGTTGAATACAGACTTAAAAACACATGGGGTGCTCTATGTATGGTACCATAAGAGGTTAATACATGTAGTTAGTTGAACTCTGTGCAGTCAGAAAGAATCACTGTATTTAGGTGCAGAGCTATTGGAATATATTGCCGAAATGGTGTTTTAAGTAAAACATCAAATGAACATACTTTCTAACAGCTATTGTTCCTTGTCACTTTCATACGTCCTAGTAATTAAACTCGGTTTCATGCTCATATCAGGTCCTATGGACTCTAAATGAATTTCTTTATGCTAGGGGATCAGATGATATTATAAGCTAGCCTTTTCTCGGTTGACCCCTCCTCTTTACAAAATATACGATTTCTCTTTCTAGACATTCAGTTTTTATCTTTAAACTTTTGCAGGATTGTCTTCTCTGTCCTACTGGCTTTGCAGCTAATATGGCTTTAATGGTAGCACTAGGAAGTGTTGGTTCACTCCTAGCAGATGGCAAAAAACCATTAAAGAATGAGAAGGTTGCTATTTTCTCTGATGCTCTAAACCATGCATCAATTATTGACGGTATTCGCCTCGCTGACCGACAACAAGTTCAGATCTATGTTTATAAACATTGTGACATGGTCCACCTAAATACTTTGTTGTAGGTCTATTTTTCATATACAATTAACACTTCCTTATACTTTATGTTGTGTTCCGGCATTCACTGGATTGGCATATGGTTTCAGATCAAGTTGCACACTGCAGAAAAAAGTCGTTGTTAGCGATGGGTAAGTCGTGCATATATTGGAGAAATTTTATTTTTATTTTAATTCCAATAACATTCAGAATTCTGGAATCAGATCAAATGTTCTATTCTTGCATTTTGAAATTTCTAACTAAGAAATCTAATGAAACGCACACACGCACACACAAAAAAAAAACTGGTGTATGTGTGCTGATGGACACCAATGTTTCAAAACCTACCTGCTATTACTTACCCTTCAGTTTCCTACCGGGAAGCTAAAATTAGGTGCCCAATTGGACTGTCCTTTTTAACAGCCTTTTATAACATCTGAACAGTTGATGTACGTGAGTCAGCAAACTCAGTCGTCAGAATTACCAATTTAATTTGCATGGCTGCATTATATGGAGCATACTCAGCATGAGCTTCTATCTAGTTGCATAGCCGAAATTCTCTTGTATAACCTGTGGCAGTCCCAGTCATATCATAGATGCACACAACACACATATATGTCTAATACAACAAGAGATTTACAAGAACGTAGACTGAAGAACCGTGATAAATTAAGTATCTGAAAGAAACTTACATGTAACCAAAGCTATTAAAATCTGTAAAGTAAATAATGTTCTGTGTAGGTTGCCATCTTCTTGTAATTGTAGTCTTTTTCGATTTCGTCCTTTTCAATCTAAAGGCTACTGCAGCGATATGGCCTTGTCCATATGTTACATGGGGATTTTCGTAGCACCAAAGGCCAAAAGTTTTATGCATCAGATTTTACTTTTTGCTCAGGTTGTTCAGTATGGATGGAGATTTTGCACCACTTAAAGAGCTTGCGGAGCTTCGAAAGAAGCATGGCTTTTTGTTGGTCATCGATGATGTAAGTATGGGTCGCTTTCTGATATATATGTACATAGGATGGCCTCAGTTCCGGAAAAAGGGATGTAGCGACTAAGCTGTTCAAGCCATATCCCATATCTGTTGTGGCACTATTTTTTTTTTCCGATTCTGTAATTCTTGGACTAAAGCTCACCAGATGGCCTAGTAAAAATCTGTACTGACAATAGGTCTCATTGTAAGACGAATTGTCCTCTAGTCTGCTCATTTAAAGGGCCATTCTGGACCTGCTTATGGTGAAGATGCGTAAAGGATTCTCTCCTTATCAATGATGGAGAAGATTCCTCTGACATTCACTGTTTTGTTTCAGGCTCATGGAACACTTGTTTGCGGAAAGAATGGTGGGGGAGTTGCAGAGGAGTTCAACTGTGAAAGTGATGTGGATATATGCGTAGGGACCTTGAGTAAGGCTGCCGGATGCCAAGGTGGATTCATTGCTTGCAGGTTAGTCCTATTGATGCTTCTTTTTCTACCCATGCCACTGTTCAAGATCTTAGTGGTTGAGTGATTTGCTGAGTAATTAAACGACAAGTTTATCCAAGAGTAAAAGTGTAAATAACTGCATATCAGAAGAAATTAATGTAATGCTGGTATGGCAATATAATTGCATGAAATATTGGTTGCGAAATTATTTTGATTAAAATCCAAACTGCATTCAGCCAACAATATTTTCTTCCTCACATTTATGAATGAATTGTAATTATAAGGTTTCACTTCGGTGTTTCCTTTTCTCTGTACTTTTTCTCCATCACTTTCGACAACTCTATCTAGATATTTCCTAAAGTTATGTATTATGCTCTGTGAAGAATCTTCTAGCTCGGTGCCCATGTTAGAGATGCTCTGTTTGCATGCGCTAATCTTTTTAACCACGTCTCACTGGAAACCAGTCAAGGTTAGGTTTGAAAAACAAAGCTTGACATCTAACGCCTGTTAAGAATTATAAATTGTAATAGGAGGAGAGGAATGGATTATATTATCTATTGTGGACATATATAATCAGATAATATCTTATCTTTTGAATGCTAATTCAACAGCAAAAAGTGGAAGCAGCTCTTACAATCCAGAGGCCGTTCGTTCATATTTTCAACTGCTTTGCCAGTGCCTATTGCTGCTGCTGCACACGGTATAGTCTGGTCCCATGAACATTACTTTCTTCGGAGCATCTTTTTCCTTTTTAATCTCAATTTATCGCAGCTCTTGCAATCCCTGCGTATATGACCAATTTGAATCTTGTTTAACGTCTTTCTTTGTTCTTAATAGTGATTGGTAGTCTTTTGCATCTCTTTGTTTTGCCATATGTGTGATGACTAACAAGAGTAAGCATGAACTTAGCAGCTGCTATTGTTGTGGGGAAGAAGGAGAAGTGGCGGAGAAAAGCAATTTGGAGAAGGGTGCAAGATTTCCAAGCTCTTACTAAGATACCCATTACCAGTCCGATCATCTCTCTTGTTGTTGGAAGTGAAGAAAATGCTCTTACTGCGAGTAAGCATCTTCTGGAATCTGGTTTCCATGTGACAGCCATCAGACCTCCAACGGTGCCTGCTAACTCATGCAGGTATTTATAGTTTGTTAGAGCAGAAACCTTCTTCTTCTTTATTTTCTTCTTAAGACTTTACTCCTTTTGTTTGTCCTGCTCTCAAGCTTGTGAATGAAAACTTATAATTATCCATTTCTACTTATCCGCACCAGGTTACGAGTTACTCTTAGCGCAGCACACACTGTAGACGATGTGATAAAGTTGACAACCGCTCTCTCGCTATGCATCAAGTTTGAAGACATCGGTGTTGTCACAAACTTTTACAAAGCAGATGGGTACTACGCAAAGCTGTAATTTAAAGAATCATGTCACAGATGTTTAAGTAGTCTACTCTAGCCATTGATTCTTTTTCATTCTCTTTTTTAGTAGGGATTATTTTTTCATAACTTAATTAACCAACTGCATTGTTCGTCTCTCACTTAGGCCAAGCACTATGGTTCAGTGTTTCACCTGGTTATAGCTTAAATGTAGCCAAGCGAAATGAGAGTGAAGGTGCACCTCACTATAGGAGAGGGGCATCGCTTAGCTAATATAGACGAAAACATGCAAATAGTTATTTTCCGTTTCCTTTTTCCAAATTTTATTTCAATGGATTTAGGTAAATTTATTTACGGGTAAAAAAAGTTTAAGAGGAAAAAAATGGAAATTATTTCCTTTCGTTTTTAGGTCCAAACAGTTTCTGGGTACTGAATTTTCATATTCAAATTTTCTGTATTAACCTATTTTTATTCCTAAATTAAAAGTGAACTTTTATACAAACATGCAGTATGTTGGTTAAGTTAGGAATCAGTCCCATATAGAAGGAAGTCGTATGGACTCGGCCATCCATATGCACAGGTAGGAAAATCACAATCCCGAATATCCCCTTCACTAGTGGGAATTGAATATTGCACCTACGACGTGTATGAAGCTTAAACATACAAAAAAGTCCAACCCCAGCTCCAAGTTGTGGTTCATCTATATCTCCACAATTCTCATTCTCCCAACAATATTGTTCTGTCGTCGTCATCATCATACAATGTCAAATCACGATAGCAATCCAGCTTCACAACCAGATCTTGATCAACCTGATGCACCGGGTTTGAAATTGGCACAGTTCGGAGCAGGATGTTTCTGGGGGGTAGAACTTGCTTTCCAAAGAGTTGAAGGTGTTGTCAGGACAGAAGTTGGGTATTCTCAAGGTCATATTCCTGATCCAACTTATAAATTGGTTTGCACAGGAACTACTAATCATTCTGAAGTTGTGAGAATTCATTATGATCCTAATCTCTGCCCCTACACCAATCTCCTCTCCCTCTTTTGGTCTCGTCATGATCCTACTACCCTCAATCGCCAGGTAAAAGTTTCGATTTTCAGTCAGGGTTTCTCTTGAATTTCATAGAATTTGGTCAAGGGTGCTTGAAAAAAAATAATTTAATTTTCAATTTTTTGTCTGGCCAGCAAATTTACATTGGTAGAATTGTTTGTTCAATTTTGTTTAGGGTGGAGATGTAGGAACACAATACAGGTCAGGGATATATTACTACGACGGAGAACAGGAAAAGTTGGCAAGGGAATCAATGGAAATTAAGCAGAATGAGATGAAGAATCATAAGATAGTTACTGAAATATTACCAGCTAAGAAATTTTACCGAGCTGAAGAATATCATCAGCAATATCTGGAAAAAGGTGGAGGAAGAGGTTGCAAACAATCTGCAAACAAGGGTTGTAATGATCCAATCAGGTGTTATGGTTAGATGGACTCTGACATCCAACTCTGCTCATTTTATACAACTGCTTGTCTGGTTTGTGATTGAACAAAATAATAATAATAATCCTAATATCATTTCGGTATCCTGAATTGTCATCACACTTTGTGTAGTTTTTGTTATTATGATAATAAAATCGTGTGCACTTTTAATTATGATAATTATTAAATTTGCAAATTCAGTTACAAATTTAATTGTGATAATTAAATTGCAAATTTGTATATATATTTTTTTTTTAGTGAAATGTCCATATTAATGCCTAACGAAAGGCAAATGGAAATAATTTCAGGTGCAAAGTAGATCAGATCCGATCCACCCCTTTTTCTCTAAGGAAGTGGTCACATTAAAACCAACTGAAGGACCATAGTGGTTGGATTTTGCTATACTTAAGCTATAGTCAAGAGAAAACACCAATACCTGGCCTTAAGATATTTTCCAACCAAATTGGAAGTATCGAACCCTAGAAAATAGGTGAGGTTATCGGCATCTTTGCTACGATATCAGCAGACCCATTAGCTTCTTAGGAGCACGACTACAACACCAAGAATCAAGACTCAAAAGAAGTTTTTTTGCAATCACTTGTAATGTTATTGGTAGTCCACTTAATGATCACAATCCTTCCATTTATAGCATTCCCTGGGATCAAATTGTCTCCTTCCATCATCCTCAAATGATATACGAAGTCGAGGGCTAGGAAGGCGCGACTGAGTAATAGCCCATTTGGATAGCACATCAGAAGTAGCTTTACGATTTCTAGAAGTCGAAAAATCAAAAGTCAATTTGGTTGTCAAATTTCAAAACGACTTCTAGAATTCGAAAAATTAACTTTTTGTGAAGAAAAATAGTTTTGTTTTTGACTTCGACTTCTGGAAAAGTATAAGTCAGAAACAGATTTGTATCAAAACCTTTCTTAGATAAGTTTAGATACCTAAAATAATAGATTTTGCTTAGATACCTAAAATAATACTCCCTCTGTCTTTTTTTATTTGTCCTAATTTCTACTTTGGTCTGTCTTTTTTTATTTGTCCGCTCTATTTACTTTTCCCTTAAACTATCAAATATACCCTTTATTTTTTATAATTACAAAATCATTTTTAATATAAACTTAATTCCAAATCATAAATATCATCACCATATATAAGGGAAAAATCCATTCAATATTTTTCCATATTAATTGTCATTCCTTTTTTAAGTAAAAATATTTATGAGTAGTTATTAAATTCTTAATACTTCTATTTAGTTTTGGTAATAATTTAAAATTAAATAGGTTAGTCAAGGGTTATTCATGACTTTTATAGGAAATCCTTATTATTTTGACAAAGTCAATTAGGACACTTATTTTAAGACGGAAGGAGTAGTCAATCTTTTCCTCAGAGGTTGAAAATAAATAAACTTTACTTAAAACATGTTTTTTTTTTTTTTGATTTTTAAAAGTCATTTTAAAATTCTTTTAGCTTTCAAATAACTTTTATCTAAATCTAAACGTCGTGCGGCAAAAAGAAATGCATCATAAAGCTGATGAAATATTCCCGAGCCAAAAAATCCTCATTTTGCATTCCATTTAAGGAAGATATATATTGTGTAATTAATGGCTTTGCATTCCATTTTAGGAAGATATATATTGTGTAATTAATGGTATTGCTATAAATTGACGCTGTGGATTGAACCACACCACTTATAAATACACACAAATCCTAAACTTACAAAATACAAAATTTGGGCAAAAGCTAAGATGGGTTATCCTCCTTGTCAATCCATAGGGTGTGGTAAGTTTGTTGTAAACCTTTTCAATTTTATATTTTTGATTGATAAAGAATTTGGTGGTAACCAATGTTTTAAACTCATTTCAAATCAGTGTTAGTTTATCACTCGGTAATTTTACCATTTTAGGATAACTTCATGATTTTTGATGCAAAAATTGGCCAGTATTGAAAAAGAAAAGTGTGAGAGGTGAGCCACGCTAAAAAATCATATATTTTCATAGTTTTTTATTTTTATCTATATGATAAATCAGATCATAAAATGCTTGTTAAACCTGCAGTTTTTTTTTTTTTTTTTTTGGGTTTGTGCAATGAGCAGGAGGTTCAAAAGGTTTGTGGCCGGAATTGGTTGGGAAGCCAGGTGCACAAGCCAAGGCGACCATAGAAAGAGAAGCACCTGGAGTGAGAGCAATTGTCATTCCGAAGGACAGACCTTTCACCTTGGATTTTTGCTGTAATCGTGTTTTTGTGTTTGTCAATCATGATTCGCGGAAGACAGTAGCTTGGACTCCTAAAATTGGGTAGCTAAAAATTATTTTATACCATTGGATTGGTGATTATGATGTAATAACCTATTTTAATTGCTTCAAAAAAAGAAGAAGATAAAAACAATTTAATAAAGAATATTAAATTATTTTTCCTCCTTAATGATCGATTTATAAAGAGGATACCAAATTTCTAAAAGATTACCAATTCAAAGATTTGATGGTTAGGATTGTTTTGATTTATAGGATTTGGTATCCCCGTAGAAATATGGTATCTCCTTTTTAAAGAACTATTAATTGGGGGATATGGATTTTAATTGGGGGATATGAATTACTTCCCCCAACCATTTGTGGCTGATAAGGGGTGTCTTTTGGGTGCGAAAATACCAGAATATCCCTTCATTAATTAAAAAACATTATGAAATTACTGTAATGCCCTTTCCCTAAAACAATAAAATCTAAATACCAAATTCATATATCCCCCAATTCAATTTGTACCGGCATAGGGTTAGGTTTAGAAAAAAAAAAAATTTCTTCATCGTCTTCCTCATCGTTCATTCTTCATCGACGATTAATCGTTGAATCAAAAATTTCTTCGTTGACTAACCTACCATAACCATGCCTCCACGAAAGAAATCAAAAGCAAAACGGAACACTAAATCCATTGCTCAACAAACACATGAGCAACGAATCGAGAACATTGCTCAAGAACTAGAAGAGGAAGAAGCATCCAACTCGGATGATCAACCAATCATGGCTTCTCTGAGAAGGTAAGTGTTTTTTTAGCTCATTTATGATTGTTTTAATCGATTTTTTAGCCATGGGTTTAGGTTAGAATCGCCAAAATTGGTGAAACTGTGGAGTTCAGAGAAAACCGCATTCAATCTTAGTTTGAACACCAAGTAGGTTTAGAAACCTAAGCATAAACTTTTGGTCGAATACGATGCAGTTTAACTTCCCGAACTCTGAAATATCAATACCGGCATACGATAGTAGTTGAACACCAAACCGGTTTGAGTTCCTGAAAATTAGATTTTAGGACCGGCATTCGAATTGGGTTGAAAGCTATTCCGGTAGTCAACTAAAAACACACATGAATATTTTTTTTAACCGGTTTTGAAATACCGGCATCAGGTAGTTCAATTCGTGTATGCCGGTTTGACACTTGAAACATTCAGTAAGAAAAACACAAAAACCGGCATGCTCGATATTTGAACATATATGCCGGTACATGTTACCGGCATTAGTTGTTTTAAGAATTTCAATGCCGGTTTACAAACTGTGATGACTTTTCTTATGTTTGTTTCGTTTGTTTATGTTATAGGTCAAAAGCCAAAGTATCGAGGAAAAATAAAGGTCCTATTCTCACTAAAAAAAAAGGAGAAAGGACGGTCTTGATACTCCCCAGTCCCTGCCTCCCCGGGGGATAGATGCGGGTCGCAAGAAGCGTTTGGGGTTTCAAACAAGAGGGTTAGATTGGGAGAGTGGTGGTGAACGTAATGCACTTAGAATCCGTGAAGGTACATTTGTGAACGATGAGAATGATGAAGGGGAAAGTGAGGATAAAGATGATGAGGTTCCCCCAAGTCAATTAGCAATCCAAACCGAAGTTGGTGAGACTAGTCAACAACCAACACAAGGCAAGGGCAAGGGCAAACACAAAGTTAAAGGTTGTCACCTTCCTCACATTGATGACATGATACCCGACCGCGATGATGGTAAAATTTGGGGTCAAGCTCCGGAACCGAAAGTACTCTTTGGATACAAGAACTCTTGGGCTCGTACAATCTTTCAAACTTATGTAAGTATTTTTTATTTTGTGCATGTGCATTGTTTTATTTTTTACATTATCTCTTAATCGTATTATGTCTTATTTGTAGGATCATACTAAGGCTGTGCGTGTTTGCCGAAACCAAGCCGCGACTGAGTGGAAATTGTCGTTGGAACATGAAGATGTCCAAACATTAGTAAGGAACTCGGGTTTGTATTCTTTGGTTGAAAATTACTTGAATCAGATCATCACCGTCAATTGCTTTGTCGAAAGGTATCATGGTGAAACCGATACAATGCACTTTCCGTTCGGGGAGATGACCTTGATTCTGAAGATGCTTATGCCATTCTAGGCTTGAATGTTATCGGAAAATCAATTTGAAGGAGTTGAGTCTCGGGACCTAGATTGGCTGAAGTTGCACGATTTGACTGAAAAGTTGTTTGGTTGGGACTTCAAAACTTCTTCGGATAGCTTTTATGTAGCATCGAACGGAAGTAAGACGAAGACATTCAAGCTGACGATGCTTAAGAAGATGTTTGAAAATACAAAGGCTAGAAGCTTGGAGGCTGGATGGGACCCTGCACAGATTCGCTATACCGCCGCCGCGTACCTGTTATACCTCTTGGGCACTAGGGCATTCCCTGACAGTAATGGAAACCGGGTAAGTGCAAACTTTCTCCAGTACCTTGACCCGTTGGAAGGTGTGTGTGGCTATTCTTGGGGCACCGCGGTCATGGCACATTTGATGGCGGAGATGAGAAGGGCTTCATTGGCTAAAACAAACCAATTTGTCGGGAATTTCACTTTACTCCAGGTACAATTTTTTTTAATCTATGTTCACATGTATTTATTTAACTTTTGTTCACATGTATATTGTTCACATTGGATTAGGTGTGGTGTTATGAACACTTCCCAACCTTGTTCAAGGACTGCCCATTCTTGAAGATCAAAGACCTTCCTGAACCCGATATCCCTAGAGCTCAAAGGTTCGAGTTTCACAGTAATCCGAAGCCCGGTAACAAAGGTCGAGTCATCGATATGAGATTGGCTCTGGATGCTATGAGGAAGGAAGACGTTGTGTTCGAAACTTATAAGGAGATTAGAGGATACCGTCAAATCCCAAGAGATGTTGCATTGTACCATGGGCCTTTGTACCACCCAAGAGGATACATCATGGCCGACCCATGCCGTGTGATGCGCCAACATGGATTTAAACAATTATCCCATTTTTGGTCGACCTCTGATGATAATTATCTTCTTCACTTTTCTCGGTGCAATTCAACTCCCAACAAGTTGCATGTAGTGTATGATCCAGAACCGGAACCAACACATTGGAGGGAAAGAGACCCACGTCGTTTGGTAGATATTAGTAAGTGGGAGCTTGCGGAAAATGGTTATGAAGTTGATGACAGCTATATGAGGGATTACCTGGAATGGTCACATCCTTATGTCGTGCGCCCTCCCTCCGTGGAAGCTCCACACCAAGAAAACCCTCCTGTTGAAATTCCTCCACCTCCACCACCTACGATGGCCCAACTTGTCAAGACTTTCGGAATGGTGGTAAGTTTTCTTAATTGGTTATAGTTATTAAATGTAAACATAATCATATATTAATATATATCCTGATTATGTATTTGATGTATTAAACTAGCGACGTCGACTTGGCAAGGTTACGAAGATGTTAGGTTGCAAGCATAAGGATGAAGTTGTGCTATCTCTTCAAGAAATCAAGGAACTCGAGGAAAAGCTTCATAGAATTGAAGAAACCGACCCTACTGTCAAAGCTATGTATGGGGAAACAAGGAAGGCGTCAACCCAAAAGAAACAAAAGACTAATTAGTGATGGTTAACTCTTTAGTTTTATGGTTACGTCAAAAACAATTTCAAACTTGTTTTGGTTTGTACTGTGGGTTAACTCTTTATTTACTTTGGTTTATGTTGAACATGATTAGAGTTTTGGTTTGAAAGTTAAAATGTTCCTAAGATAGGACAACTCATTGTTTGAAATACCGTTACACATACCGGCATTTCTGAATTCATCAGGTTTCACAAACCGGCATAGTAAAATTCAAAATCAGACATGTACCGGCATTGTTGTGTTTGCTAAGGTCTATGCCGGTATTCAAAATCTCCAAAACTATTAAATAAGTGACAGAAAACTGGCATATGAATATTCATTTTAAGAATGCCGGTATTCAAAAACTCTTTAATTATCTCCTAATGGAACTGTTCCCAAAACCGGCATTGAATTTATTAAACATTGTATGCCGGTATAGTAGTTATATTTGGTTCCTCAACCTCAATAGAATTTCCTCAAAACTAAGCATCATCGTTGAATTACGTTGAGTCTTAGGAACATAGAACCGGCGTAGTTTTACTTCATCCATTGTCTGCCGGTTTCAGGAATTGAATAACTAACGGCTAGTTTTTTAAACCATACTCTAGAAAACATTAGTTCCGGCGTTGGATCTGAGTTTCTTATTGTGCCGTTACTAAAGTGGAAAAGAGCCGTTATGACTAAATCTATTTAAAGGAATGGATACACCCATTGCACTTGATACCTCACAGATATATCTCCAATGGATTATTACTCACCGCCTGCCAAGTTTATCAATTCCCTCGAAAAAGAAAAACGTTTGAGGAGCATATTGTCCACTCCGACAGGAATTCAATTATCAACCACGACCAACTCCATTGCCACAATACTAGAAAAACTAAGAAGGAAGGAAGAAACCACCAACTCAATTGTCGCAATGGAGGAAGAGATAAGTAAAAGGAAGAGAGAAGAAAAAGAGGAAGCAAAGATTGAACGTTATCGTCAAAAAATAGATAACATCGAGCGGAAGCTCTGGAAGAGGTTAAACATCAAAAAGAAGCTAAGATAGAAGCAGATGTTGAGGAGGAAACAGAATGGATTAGGAATTACTACTTAGTATTGGATTTGGCGAAGGATGAACGCCCGTCAGAAGTGTTTTGGGGCCTTGTAATGAATGGTTCTTACAAGCATTACACGGTTAACGGTAAGAAACGCAAAAATGAATACGCTGATCAAATAGTACGCATTCGAACAACTGCAGTCATCAAATCATGTCTCAAATACAACGAATTCCTATCAAGATACGGTGGTGATAGGTATAAAGCTCAGGATGCATATACGAAGTGGAGACAAGAGCCTTTTAGGCATTTCAAAGATGCTTTGCTTGTTCAATCTAATTCCAATAAATTATTTTAAATTGTATTACTATTGATATCTTTAATTCTATGTGTAACGTTATTCCCTTAAATGATGTTAGTTGGAAAATGCTTGAGATCTTATGTTTGTGGTTAATGATGTTTATTTCGTGAAATTTCGTTCAAATACCAAAGCATGACTATGAGTTAAAAAAATAAGAAGTTATGAAATCTTAAAACCGGCATCATGTATATGTTTATGAAAGATGCCGGTTTACCACACCAAGAAGTTAAAAAAATAATGAACTTGTAATGCCGGCATCATCGGTATGTAATTGTCAATGCCGGTATTCTGGCGTTTAAAATTTCATTCAACTTGGTTGAGGGTTAGAATTTCATTCAACTTTTTTTACGGTTACAATTTCATTCAATTTGTTTGACGGTTACAATTTCATTCCACTAATATGACGGTTTCCAAATATTTAATGAGTCATTGGAAGGTTACAAAATCGTGGGTTTCTTTAATGACGGTTTCAAACTTCCAAAGCTATATAAGTGACGGTTTCGGAAAGAAAACTATTCGTTCTATTCAATCTTTCCCTATTTTTTTCATCTATTATACCAAAACAATGGTTCGTCGCAAATCTCGTGATAACCCCAATGCAGAAACTCCTGAAGAGTCTCCTGGTGAGGCGGAAGTAACAGATTTGATTCGGTAAGTCATGTATAACACAAAGTCTCCCGTTGAATTGAAGTACTTTTAGGGTTTATCCAATAATATACAACACAAAGTGAAACTTGATAGGAGTTCATGATGGATTAAAACTTCTTTTTAGGGTTTTGAAATTGCATTCTAGTCAATTGAGTTCAATTTGAAAAAAAAAAAAAAATGTTAAGTTTTGGGTAAAAATTACAGAAAACCGGCATTCCAAAAATTACTGCTGGTATGCCGGTAATTGTTCCTGCGTTCACGGTATGGTAACATACAATGCCGGTTTTTGTTCCCTAAATTTTTTAAATTCCTGGATACAATTCAACAAAAACCGGCATCTTCGTATTAATTGATATAATGCCGGAATAAAACCGGCATATAATAGTATGAAGCCGTGTATGCCGGTTTTGTGTGTGTTCATTTTGTATGCCGGCATGCACTATATAAATCCGTTTAACGTGTTGGAACATAGGTCTCACGCACCAAAAAAGGACAAAGGAAAAGGAATAGCGGCTACTACAGGTGTCTCAACTCACACTGATGATGATGATGATGAGAATCAAACTCCACAAGAACCGGAACAAGCAGGTGGCTCATCTTCACAAGCAGGTGGCTTAGGACAAACTAATGATGAAAAGGCACCCCCACCTCACTTCCCTGATACGTTAGACTTAATTCCTCACAGAAATGATGGAAAATATTGGGGTCAACCTATAAACCCGCAACTTTTATTTTCGTATAAAGACTCTTGGGCTCGATGGATCTATCAAACTTATGTAAGACGTTTGTATCTTGTTATTCTATTATTTACACGTGATCAATTTAATAAAGTTCGTGATGATTTTATAGGACCACAGGAAATCCTGGCGTGTTAGCCGCCATCAACAATCGGATGTCGGATTTTGGAGGATGAGTGTCCCATTTGTTCAAGATATAGTCAAAGCATCTGGGTTGTATCCTGCAATAGAAAATTATGTGGCCACTGATACCGTCACGGCAAACTGCTTTTTGGAGAGGTTTTATGGTGAAACTGACACCATGCATTTTCATTTTGGCGAGATGACCATTATCCCTGAAGATGTCCAAAGGATAATAGGACTAGAGGTTCTTGGGAAACCGGTTAAGGTAGAAGACAAGTCGAAGGACCTAGGGTGGGAAAAGATCTATGAGCTAACTGAAAAGTTGTTTGGATGGAACAAGGAAACCACGATGGCAAATTTGTACAAGAAACAAACTTCTCAGACAAAGACTATAACATTCTTCCAACTCACTCAATTGTTTGGGAATACAAAGAACAAGGAATTGACTCCCGCACAAGCTCAACAAACTTCCGCAGCATATATGTTGTTCATTTTGGGAACCACTATATTCCCTGACTCTAATGGTAACATGGTGCATTTGAACAACCTACAGTTTTTGGATCCGTTGGAAGACGTTCATAAGTATTCATGGGGCACCGCTTTCTTGGCACATTTTTTGGCAGAAATGCGTCGAGCTTCTAAGGTGAAAGGCCGTCAATTTAATGGGAATTTCACTGTGATTCAGGTATGGTGAATTACTTATTTTTTGATTGTTATCATTACATTTGTTAGTTTCCAAATATTAATTATCTTATACATTTTATGGGCACAGGTGTGGGCTTACGAACACTTCGAGATTTGTTCACTATAGAGGATTGAAAATGGCATGACTATGAACCGAATATGGCTCTAGCTCAGAAATACTTCTTCGGAAATACCCCTACTCCTAACAAGAAACGATTTTTACAAATGAGAGAAGCTTTGGACTCGTTTTCTGTGGAAGATGTTGTGTTTGACCCTTATAGGAATGTCAGAGGAGTTCACCTTATGAGACATGATAATGTTTCATTTTACAACGGACCGTTATTTCATCCAAAAGGATATGTTATGCATAACCCTCTCCGCGTGATGCGCCAACTCGGTTACAAGCAGAAAGATCTCACAGATACATCATATCATAAATATTCTCATGACTTTACTAAATGCCAATCATATGAGAGCCATACTCTGGTATGCTACGACCCAGAACCAATTCTTGCACATTGGATCGAAAGGGAAGAAGAAGAACTTGTGCTGGATAGGGATGATTGGGAATTGGCTGAGAACGGTGTTGATAGTGAACCCACATTCCTAAGCGGGCATCTATAGTACTCACATCCTTATGTTATACGCCGGGATACGGTAGCGGTCCCGCCACCACCACCACGTCCATCCACAACTCAGAATCTGTACCCGCACTTATACTGACTCGTTACATTGTTGGTGCGTTCATTACTATTCTCTTAATCTAAATCTATCAAATTATAAAACTGTACATACTAAATACATTTTTAAAAATATCCATTAGCAGCGTCAGCGGATTGGAAACTTGTCACGGTTCTTTAAGAAGAAGACCAAGAAAGGAGAGTTGCTGACCCAGAAAGAAATGGAGAACGTCGTCCAAAAGTTAGACCAAATAGAAGATACCGAGGGAAAAGACTTGTGGGGAGAAAAGAAAAAGAGGGTATACAAGAGGCCAAGAACCGAGTGATCGTGTGGCCTTGATAGTACTGTTGTTGTTTATGTTTGTTTGTGTGGATTGGTAATCTGTGAACATCTTTGCTTCATTTGTTTTCGGTTTGGAACATCATAACTTTACATTTGGTTTGTCTAAACTTTGCTTATGTCATTTTATGGGATTAGATCTTTGCTTATGTTATTTTTTGTGTCTTGCAATATCCAATTTCTAAGTTTATTTTTTTAAAACCGGCATAGTATTTATCCTGTGAACCATGCCGGTTTTCTTTTAAGTTCCATATTGAAAAAATAGAGTTCCGGCATAGTATAATTATCTTGTGTACTATGCCGGTACTCTAAAATTCCTATGTGAATAAACTTTCTATGTGTTCTACCGGTGGTGTTATGCATTTTTTTCCAATGATGACGGCAAAAAAAAAAATATCTGTGAACTTATGGTGTTATTTCGGCACAAAAGAGAACATATATTGAAACGCGGTACAAGTACTGGCATAGTAAAGTTTGAATCAAATCACATTGGCACATATGGTTTAATGATTACAATTCAAACCTCCAAAACAACAAAAAGGGGGCGTATAAGTAAACCACATATATCCAAATTACTCATCATCACTTCCACACGTATGAAGTTGCAAGTCATCCTCTTCAAGAGGTTTCTTTGATAATGCCAAAGCATCCCATAATTGGTGATTCTCCTCATTCAATGCCATCCATCCCTTCCATATATTTGGATCAAGTTCCTTGTTTTTAACCATCCCACAAACAGGTGGCAATGGACAATTGTCCTTGAGTTTTAGAATAACGAAATGATTGCCGTTCACGTACGCCAAAACAACTCTTCTCATCTTAAGGGATCCCTCGCATTTTTGCCATTTTGGTGTAAATGTTGAGACTATGGTGGGGGAAAAATAATGAACAACACAATTAAATGTATCCACTACTAGATGCCCACAAAGCGGCATACTCATCCAATATTGAGAAGGAACAAATGTCATTTCCTGATCGGGTCCTAACACTTGAGCACACATATCATCAAACACCTCATCGTGACCAAGCAATTGCTCATAAAAGCCCCTCTTCTTCACAAGTTGATCGGCCATTCTCATTCTAGCATAGCGGCATGGTGTCATTCCTTTACTTACAGCCGTCTCGAAGATTCCTAATTGTTCGGTCACGGCATGATATCCACAATTTCCATCTCCATCGACATCATCCGTGTAAGCAATAAACTCGCGAATAACCTCAGGAAGTTGGCCTATGTAAGACTCTATCTTCGTATGATAACTTCTAATGGTCCTACCTGTTATGGGATCCTTATACATCTTCATATTACCATGTTTTAGCTTAATTATATCCAAACCATCATCTGCAATCCCTACACTCCAAATGTCTATGGTATTAGACGGGAGAATATTCTTCCTTGGCCTTCCTCTACCCCTTTTCCTTTGAACCTCGGCTACATCGACTATTGGTGTAGGTTCGGATTGCTCAAAGACATGCCCTTGGTTGCTTAATGTTGGTACCTTCGGAGGCCTTCCCCTCTTCCTTTGAACCTCGGACACATCGACTATTAGTGTAGGTTCGGAATGTTGACCTTGTTGTCCTTGGTTGCTTAATGTTGGTACCTTCGGCGGCCTTCCCCATTTCCTTTGAACCTCGGATACATCAACTATTGGTGTAGGTTCGGAATTTTGACCTTGTTGTCCTTCGTAGCTTAATGTGGGAACCTTCGGCGGCCTTCCCCGTTTCCTTTGAACCTCGGATACATCGACTATTGGTGTAGGTTCGGAATGTTGACCTTGTTGTCCTTCGTAGCTTAATGTTGGTACCTTCGGCGGCCTTCCCCATTTCCTTTGAACCTCGGATACATCGACTATTGGTGTAGGTTCGGAATGTTGACCTTGTTGTCCTTCGTAGCTTAATGTGGGAACCTTCGGCGGCCTTCCCCTCTTCCTTTGAACCTCGGATACATCGACTATTGGTGAAGCCTCAGAACTCATCGATTGTTGTTGACTTGATATCGGTTCCTTCATCGGCCTATCCCTTTTATTTGGACCGGGAGTTTCCGCGAATCTTGCTTCTAAAATCTCACTTGCACATAGATCTCGTTTTTTGTTGCCGCGAGTTCCTCTTCACGGCGAGTCATTTCTTTGAATTCTTTTCTTTGTTTTTTCCTTGGAATTTTAGTTTGTGGTCTACCCGGCGGATCTCCCTTTGTTGGCTCTTCACTCTGTGCTATCCATGGCCGTGTAATTAGTCTTAATTGACTCAACAATACTTGTCGGCTAGTCGAGTTGCCACGTGAGTAAGCTTCAAAAAATTCTTGGGCCTCCTTTGTATCCCATGGTGATTGTCCGGGAACTTCGGTAGGGGGAAGGTCGAAAGATAATTGCTTCCAAAAAGGATCAATAACACCAATAGGTATCACTTCTTCATACTTCACAAGCATATGTCGACACGGAAGCCCCAAAGAAGACATGTCGGGACAAATACACACATCACCCGGTTTTCCATAATTTTTTTCATATTGCATTTGTCTCATCATATGTTTTATTGCCCACCGAGAGACGTTAAACTCTATTCCTTGGAGCAACTTAGTATGTTTAAGAAATGGAGTCATCCTATCCATGGAGCTTTTCTCAAAACCCTTCTTGATCCTATCAATATCGGCCTTAAAGTTTTGTTCCATTGCCTCGGCGACCGTAACCACGTTTCCCAGGCCGGACTGGATGAGATCTTTAAATCTCCCATGTGAGGACTCCGCTATACTAGTTGCTTCATTCCCGTAATGTCTATAACGATTTGTCCACACACGCACAAATTTTTTCTTGAACTTATCCAACAATTTATCCCGACAATATGAAACGGCACTTGGATACACTTCGTTATAGATGGCAATAAACATTTTCAATCTCTTTTCATACATGTCCTCGGTAAGAGACCAATAAACTTTCTCCCAATCCTTTAGAAATTCCAACCACCTTTTATGGTTTTCATCGTGTTCTTTGTCGACTCGCTCTTTAATCTTTCCTCTTTCATTTTCTTCTTCTTCGGGTGATAGTTTATCATTACGAACATCTTCATCAAGTTGACCAACCATTGTTTTTTTAATATCAGCCTTAGAGGGTTCAAACAAAGAATGACAATGTTTTTTCACATTTTCACCTATATGAAATGTACATAGGAAATTTTGTGCATCCGGAAATACGTCGGATATGGCATTCATTAGTGCGTCAAATTGATCGGTTATGATGACCTTCGGACCACGATTTTCCGGGAACAATAATTTCAATTGTCGCAATGCCCAATGATAATTGTAATCCCTCTCGTTTTCCATTAAACACCAATCCAATGTGAATGTTACCTTGTCCGATGTGTGCCCCACGATGTTGAACAACGGAATGTTGTATTTGTTTGTCTTGTACGTGCAGTCCATCATAAGAACATCACAACACGTATGAGCCAATTGTGAAAGCAAAGGATGCGAAATGAATATTTGAAGCGGCTTCTCGTCCGTACCTCTTTTAATGATACGCGTGTAGTTGTGATCCCAAACTATCTTCTCAAATTCTTGCATAACATTCCTCCCTTCCCATTCCAACCTTTTAATAGTTGCTTGTGCGCTATAAATTGTACTTAGTGAAGAAACATTCATCTTATCCTTTGCCTTGAAGGTTCGGAGAATCACTCTTGGTTTGATACATGCTTTTGTCATCATCTTGACATCCTCGAATTGATCAGGTTTTAGCTTCGCAACTAGGGAGTGACCTTCAAAATCTTTCGGATCGGGGTGGTTGTGATGGCCAAACCACACCTTACATTCCCATTCTTTTTCTTCTTTACTTTCTCCTCTTAGATAGAATACAAGCTTAAAGGGGCACTCATCCTTTCTCGTAACTGTTTTGTATACCCTCTTAGTCTTCTTTTCATATACATAACCCTTTCTCTTATGGCTATTCTCCTTGTATTTTCCGCTTCTCTCACAAACCATCTCAAAACGAACATCTGAATGTTGACTATTCCTCACTAAGACACACATGTTCTTAAGAGCCGTCTCTTTTGCCCAAGCAATTACTTCCTTTTCATCTTTTATTCCCTACATAATAATGAGAGATTACAAGCAAATCCAAACATTAAATTGTAAAAACTATGTGGAAGACTTGTTTGGTAACATACCCGAGGTATTTTATAGTGTTCCGACGTATCCCGATGGAGCGGTTTGGAGTTTGGTTGATCGTTGTACAAAATTATCTAAATGAAAATAAAATTGGATTAGTTAAAACCGGCAGTGTCGATAAGTAAATTAAAGTGCCGGTTTTCAAAACCGCATACAAGGTAATTGTCATTCTATGCCAAAGATATAAAACCTAGGCATTTTACAAATTCAAGTTACTATCTTAGGGATATAGTACCGGCAGATACATAGATCAAAAAAAAGGAATGCCGGTTTTTAAGTTCAAAATATAATTTGTTTATGTATGTTTTTCCTATTAAACCGGCACCATCGACATGCAAGGATCTATGCCGGTATCACAAACCGGCATGGTGTGTCATGTACGGTCAAGACGGTTTGAGTATTCCATACAATATTCGGTGGTTGGTAAAAAGTAAAAATTCAAACCGGCATACAATCTTGGTTTGAATGGTACGCCGGTATGTTCTTGAACTTGGGGATATTTTAAACCGGCATTCAAATTTGTATGAATACAATGCCGGTTATATAGGTTCCGGCATGGTATTCATATAACGCGCATGCCGGTTTTTTGCTTTTTCGGACAGAAATGGCGGTTTCGAAAAAAAAAAAAAACAAATTTTAAACCTCTTTGAAGCATTACCTGTGTGTTGGGGATGCTTGTATGTTGAACATGTTTACTTTCTTGAGTTGTTTCTTCACATAACTCCTCATGGTCACGAAAATCGTGATCCAAGGGTGTTGGTTCATCATATAACTCCAATTGGGAGGTGTTATCATTAACTGAAGATTGAATATATGATTGTTGTTGTAGTTGAGCCAAGGATTCAGCAGTTGCAAGTCTCTCTTCAAATTCATCTTCCATTTTCAAAAAAATAATAATTCTACTCTAAATTTTTTCCCCTCCTTCTACCCACAAAAAATTCAAATAAACTCAAAAACACTAAATATATCCCCCAAATCATTAAGATTTTACTAATCTTAATTAGTAACTAATCCTAATTAGGGAGGGTTAGATTAGGAAATATTAAATTAATTACATAAGGGGTAACCCATCTAGGATATCCGGATCCCTATTTTGTCCTCTAGTGATATCCCCCAATTAAAATCCATATCCCCCAATTAATTGTTCTTTTTAAATCATGATGATTCCAAACTCTTTTCTGGCAATCAATTTTCTAGATTTCTAGACCAATAAACATAGGGGGTGTTTAGATATCATTTTTTCTTTCAATAAAATAGGAGAGGACATACATGCATGTTGTCTCTAATGAGAATATGTCATGCCACATAACATGATGCATATTTTGCCTCCCTTTTGCTAGGATCAACTATGTTATTCAGTTCCCTATGACTATGTGATCACTTCTAATGCTTCAAAAAAAAAGTTATCACTTCTACTCCTCAACTCCCAGTAGATGCAGAACTTGGACAGAAATTAGAAAAAAAGAGATCAAGAGGCTCTGAGGATTGGTGTTCACTGAGTTGACCCAGTTTCTTTTTCAAATTTTTTTTTACTCAAATATTGCATAATGTTTACATGATTCTTCTGTTTTTAATTGATGTCTTATTGCTTCTATCAAGTTTATTTTCTTTTTTTGGTTGCAAATCCTTGTTCTTTTGTTTGATACTCTTCTGTTCTTAATATGTTTTTAAATTAAGAGTTGCTTCACAACTCTCTTTCTTGTTAAAAATCCTGTCAAAACCTTTTGGTTGAGATTTTAGTAATGTCGTTCTAATCTTATTACAGGTCTCCAAGTTGATTCATGTGTAGCTACAAGTCGTGGTAATCAGTAGTGATTCTCTCTGGTATATCATAAATCCAAAAGATTGTCGCAGTTGTTCTTGCCTCTGCATCATTTGTGGTGTATATTGCTCTCTCTAATTTTAAATTTAAGGATCTCAAGCATCAAAGTAGTTTGATCAAGTCATTTGAATTGGTGATTAGTGTTGGTGGTCTTTGTGGTTGAATCGGTGCCATCTTTCTTTAGTTCGCAATTTCCATTCTCTTAGAATAATATGAGTTCTTCTCAGATCAAATCGGTGTTGTTTAAGTTGCGTGATTGTAGCTTGAAAAATTGGAAAATTTCCCCCTCTCAGGAAATTCAAAATCTAGTAAAAAAAGTCAAGCTGAAGATGAGGTGTAACAATAAGTTGTTACCATATTCATCGGGAATAACTATAAATATTTTGTTACCTTATTCATGGAAAAACCCTAATTCTTTGATTACTCATTTTCTATATAATCCCATAGATTTTTCGTTGTATAAATAAAACCCTAAATTGTTCATACTATCAATTTTAACCAAAAATCTGAGAAAAGGAACTAATATGTATTCACAAGGTAATAATCAACTCTCGATATTGTCTTCACAAATGCATCCAACAGCCATAAGTCAGAGTGTGCAAAGGCCGATAATAAGGATTGTTGCTACTGTTGAAGCACCCAAGGATGCAGCTGACGAATGGTCAAAAAAGTTTATTAGGGAAGATTATGTCAATTGATCCTCTAGATCATAAAGAGGTCAAGAAGGAGATAAATGATTTATTCTATGGGAGATTTGAAACCATATCAAAAGGGGTGAATCTGTTTGCTTTCAAGTTTTGATCTGAAGAAAATAATAAGAAAGTTCTGAGAAATGCCCCATGGAGTGTGTTGGGATGTGTATTGGTTCTACAACCTTATAACTCAGAGATTCCAATCAAAGAGCATGTTTTTAACAACCAAGTATGATGTGTAAAATTGAGGAATATCAGTCAGATCTTATTAACTGATAAGCTTTATATGGATATTTGCAAAGATATTGGGAAGAAAGTTAACCCGGAAGAAAAAAGAAGAAAGCCTAGAGGAAGTGTTACAAACAATGTTTACATAAAGGTTGATCTGAAGGAGCCGATGGATTTCCAAATCAATGATTTAAGGTTATGGGAAATTTTTAGAGATTTTTAAGTGAAAATATACCATAAAAGTCTTAAACAAAGTCTCTCCAAAATATGTGATATTTGGAGAGACTTTAGGATATTTAAAATAAATAAATAAAGAAACAATAATAAACCAAATAAGCTATAATGAATTCCATGCATATAAAAAAAAAATATTATTTTCCAAAAACTCCTCATAATGCGAGATCTTAGCCCTTGCATTGTGTTCGTGCTCAATTTGGTTTAATTTTCGGTTGACAAACTAGTCACAATTTCTATTAGGCACGTGTAAATTTATAATTTTTCATTGGTTATATTCTTCCATTTTTTATCAGTTGGCTCTTCAGAACTTCATTCAGGTATGTGGACTACCATCTTCTTATTGTGTCGATGATACTGCCCCCCCTTCCATGCACTCCCTGGAAGTTACCTTCTTTGATGCAATTAAGAAGAAAATCCCTGAACAATTTTCTATATCTGCAAGAGATTCCATTCCGTGTCAGTGTAAAAAAGTTAAGCATGCACAAGATGATCTATTATCTGTACCTATTAGTGGGCTTAATCAATGTATCGGGCCGAGACAGTTCAGAGATGTTCTTTGTTACCGTCTGGGTATCCCACTGTTTGTTGAGAATAGTTTATGCTCCAGTTGCAATAGCCCTATGGATATTTTTGGAGATCATGCGCTTCATTGTGCTAAAGATATTGGACCTAAGTTTCGACATGACTTTGTACGTGATATAATCGCTGACATTTTTTATAAGGCTGGTGTACCTGCGCGTAAGGAAGTTCCCCTCGGGTTTCTTTCAGATGATGGAAAAGATTTACGGCCTGCAGATATCCTTGTCCCTAACTGGGAAAATGGTCAAGATGTTTCATGGATGTTACACGGGTTTCTTCTTTTACAGGTGGAGGTACTCGCTCCTTTGTTCCAGGCAAGGCTATTTCTAGTGCTGTTTCGCGAAAACGCACTAAATACTTGGACAAGTGTGTATCTCATGGCTATGGTTTGGGTGTTTTAGCTTTCTCTACCTTAGGGGAACTTGGGGATAATACTTTATGTTTTTTCAAGCGCCTAAAGAATTGTTTAGTTAGCAAGGACGCTAGTAGTAATCTTGGTAGTTTTATTCTTCACAGATTAGGTATTGCTATTCAAAAAGGTGTTGGTGCCCAGCTTGTTGCTAGGTTGCCCACCAAAAGTTTGTAATTTTCGTCTTAAAGTAAAATTTAGTTTAATTAATAATTAACCAATTATATATATATATATATATAAATGAATTATTTATTATATATTAATTTTATAAAATGATTTTTGATTTTTTCTTCTTCTTATGTGATGTATGTAAGGTAAAATTCCTACTCCTTCCGTTTCACAAAGACAGTCCGCTTTGACTTTGCCAAAATATTAAGGAGACCATACTATTTTACTAAACTACCCTTAGTTACTTACCTATTTTATTTTAATAAAAATACTAGTAATAAAGACTATCCAAAATTGTTGTGAGAATTATAAATACGAAATATAAAAGGAAAATTTAAAAGATATCGAATTTATGAAGTATAAACTTTATAAGGAATTTAATTTTTAGAGTTAAATGTATATTTTCTTAAAAGGAATGAATGATATATTTGTTTCCTTAATTATACTAATTTCTTTAATATTTTAGATTGGGTGACGTTAAAAATGAATTTATGAATATGGCTTCGAATCACCTGTCCCTCATTTCGGTGTCTCTCTGTGTCCCATCGCTAAATAATCGACACGTGTCCATTTATATTTACTTAAAATATGAAATCTACGAACAGTTAGCAAATTGAGTAATTAAAGGAAAAAAGCTTAGATCTTCTCCAATGGTGAATGCGGATCTTTCATATGTGGCATCACTTTTAAGACATCCTCTAGGTATAAATTCCTAAATATTAGGAGAAAATTAATTTTATCTCCAACCCATAAAATGTTGTATTATTAATTTAATTAATTGTAGGCATATGATTGGTTAAAATTATTGACTTTTTTGTTTTTAATGATTTTTATTAACAAAAATGTGACTAGGATAGGAAGACATCCTCTAAGTGAATGTATAAAACTAGAGGTTGACTTAGAGGATGTCTAAATTTTTTTTTGCCACATCATCCTTACATCAATGGGTTGGAGATTATTTTTTATAAAAATTGTTGTGTATCCTATGTGGATGAAGACATTTTTCTTCACACACATTCCATTGGAGAATCTCTTAAAAATATATTGACTTACCATTTTAGGTTAAAAATCATAAATCATTTCTCCTCGGTTATGCTATGTCAAGGGACTGAATTCCCCGTCATCCAGTTATCCTCATGTACAGTTTATTACCTTGAATGTTCAAGACATTGCAAGTTTGCAACTATTATTAGCGGAAACTCTTTAGTTTCATTCAATAACAAGTTACACATTCTCGAACTCGAACTCTTAGAAATCTTAGTTGCCATCTAGTCTCCCATTACCATGATCACAATTTCAAGTTAAATTCTGCATTAACGAAAATCCATACTAAACATCATCTCATGTTGATGGGTCACTTTTGGTAGTAATGATCTATAACATTGTCCATTATGATACCTCTATGATGTTAATTAAGATGGAATGCTACAATTATTAGTATTCCTTAATTGATAAGAAGCTATTTGCATTTCAAAGCTAAAAAATGGATCAAAAACTATGAAATCCTCATCTGGATGATGAGCTTGATCGGTAGCAATGTTGCTTGATAATCGGAATAGTTTTGATCACCATTGGTTGGCTACCTTATTTCTATTGAGGATGTTGAATTCATTGAAGATTTTCATTAGAAGATCATGGAACACTTTCTGGTTTCATTTTTATGGTTTATGTGTATTTCTATAGATTCCTTGTTCTGTATGCATGAAATACAGAAGCAAGGCACCATACACAACTAACTAACCAGGCAAGCTAGAATATGTTTTGGCTTGGAAATGGGTTCCTTTCAAGATATTAACGAAAATGGCAAGTGAAGATTCTTTTACTTTAATTACTCAATTTAATAGCTGTTTACCGATTTTACATTTAAGGTAAATATTCATGGACACATGTCGACATTTTAGCGGTGGGACACGAAGAGACACCGAAATGGGGGACAGGTGATCCAAAGCCTATGAATATAAAGAATTCAAGGGTATATTAGAGAGTTCATTGAAAAAGTATGACTATAATTAGAAGCTGGACATAATTTTGAAACTGACGAAAAACGAATAGAGGACGGTCTTTCAGAAACAGAGGGAGTATATATTTTTGGCTACACTGAGATTTCCTAAAAATCACCCAGAAAGTCCCCCAAAATCAATAGACTTACAGACAGTTTCTCCAAATCTCTTACAAAAAGATTCTCTCGATATCTCTAAAAATCCCAATTGACTAACATAATCTCACTGAAAGTCACATAAACGTACTTTTTGTAGCCAAGTGAAGCGAAATAGCCACATTAAAGTTAGGTGAAAATCCAATAGTAATTGGATTTCGCTAAACTTAAGCTATGCCCAAGCGAAAACACCACCCATTATGCTTGGCCTTAGGATATTTTCCAACAAAATTGGAAGTATCGAACCCCATAAAATAGGTAAGTTTCTGCTATCAACATCTTTTCTAGGATATCAGCAGACCCATTAGCATCCCTAGGAACACGAGTACAATACCAAGAATCAAGACACAACGAAAGCTTTTTTGCAGTCACTTGCAATGTCATTGGTAGTCTACTTAACAATACTCGAAGTTGAGGGCTAGGAAGGTGTGCGACTGAGTTAGTATTTTGTTAAAATCATTCTTTACATAGTTGAAATAACAGTCAATCCCCCTGAAGTCGAAATTAAAGAAAATTTAATTCATAAAAAGTTATTTTTTTTCTTGGAAGTCATTTTAAAATTCTATGAAAGCACTAGCTTCTAGATTTTAAAATAATTTTCCAAAGGAGTATCTAAATCTAAACATTCAACTATAAAAAAAACAATATCCCCAAGCCGAAGAATCTCGGAAAATTCGCCACAAAATCCTCACTTTGCATTCCATTTTAGGAAGATATATATTGTGTAATTAATGTTGGAAAAATAGTACTAAAACAGGGTGAAAAGAATTGTTGTATTAGGGTTCAAGGCTCTTATGAGAAGATTCTTTTCGACAATTATTCGAACCTTTCCCAAAGAGGAAAAATTGTACAAACAAGTCAAAAAAATATTGCCGTCAGGATACTTGAAGCCCCACAACAGATGTTGGATTCAAAGCTTGTACAACCTTGATCCAACCAGGAACACACTGGTTTTGAAACTGATGATGCTTGTTAGAAGAAGACAGAGAAGATTGAGATATATTTTTGGAAGAAAACAAGTCTGCTATTTAAAGGGAAAACACACCCTTTGAAGATGACTTTTCATCTTTACATGAGTCCTTTCAGAGTGAACAGAAACGCCTCTTCGTCAATGTGTCCATTGGAGAAATAGAATTTCTGTACAGGTTTTCTAACTGTCATGGAAACCCTTCAACGGGAATTTCTGTACAGGTCGAACCCCGAAAGCTTCATAAATGACTGCATTCAAGGGTTTGACGAAAATATCCAACATTCTCCCCTTATTTTCAAAAAACCAAAATAAAATAAAAAAAATAAAAAATTTGAAACTGGAGTGACTGCATCACCAAAGTGACTTCCTACGTACCCGAGTGGGATCAAGCCAACGTAGTTCAAGATAAGTTGAGACAAAGCATCATCGTCGAGACCAACACATAAATGATAGGTACCTTATGGGTTTGAACCTCCACTTAGTGTAAGATATTCAAAGCTTTATCGAGGTCCTATGGTGAATTTAATCTTGAACCAAGTACCCCTTGTGATAAATCCGGAACCTCCACACATATTGATTTCATGGGAATAGTGTGTTCCATAGCTTGCACATTAATGGCCCTGTGCTTTCTCCTGAAATTCATGAGTCCTTTTCTGAGAACGGTTTAATTCTCATAGGAAACGACCTGATTTCCAAACACTCATATAGGTAAGTCTCGAAGGTGTTTCTGCGAGACACCTTGTGATAAAATTTAGACTTATTAAGGATTTTCATCCATCCCTAAGATCATGCAGAATCCGTACACTACAAGGAAAATGGGAGATTTTAGTTTAGTGTACCACAACCACTGCAATAACTTGTTAGTACCACATTGAACTTAGTTTATCCTTTTCAAGATATAACATAAGTTGGGTTCCCATTATTGGTGATTAAATAGACCTGAGTCCCATCTCCTTACACTTTATTGAATGCACATCCTTTGGTAGACACTTTGTGAAAGGATCTGCCAAGTTCTTTTTCGATTCAATATAGTTTACTGCAACTACTCCCCTCTTGAGTAATTGCCTGACAATCTGATGTCTAAGACTAGCATGTCTTGACTTTCCATTATAAGTCTTGTTTGAGACCTTATAGATCGTAGCCTGATTGTCACAGTTAATCATAATAGAGGGAGTTGGCTTCATCCATAATGGGATTTCTACTAGTAAGTTTCTAAGCCAATCTGCCTCTTTACATGCATCTGTTAGTGCAATTAATTTTGACAACATTGTTGAGTCAGCAATAAAGGTATGCTTCTTCGAACTCCAAGACACAGCATCACCTCCCAATGTAAATATCCATCCACTGGTGGATTTAGATTTGGATTCTACATTGTTCCAGTTCGCATCACTGTATCCTTCCAATACAGTGGGATATCTCTGGAAGTGTAAACCATAGTTTATGGTTCCCTTCAAGTAAGCCAACACTCTTGAAATTGCCTTCCAATGTTCAATTCCAGGGTTACTTGAGAAACGACATAGCACTCCCACCGCTTGGGCTATGTCCGGTCTTGTGCAATGCATATCATACATAAGACTACCAATAACACTGGAATACTCAAGTTGTTTATAAGCCCTTTCAGTGTTCTTCATTAACTTCACACCGGGATCTAGAGGGGTAGGTGCAGGTTTGTCATCAAAATGACCATATTTCTTGAGAAATTTCTCAATGTAATGAGATTGGGTTAAGACCAACTCATCTCCCTTTCTTTGGATTTTGATTCCTAAGATCACATCAGCCTCCCCTAGATCTTTCATGTCAAAGTTAGAACTGAGGAATTTCGTAGTTTCCTCCACAATAGACAAGTCAGTCCCAAAAATAAGCATGTCATCAACATACAAACAGAGAATCACACACTCATATTTATCTTGTTTACTATAGATACATTTATCAGCATCATTCACAACAAAACCATATGACAAAGCTACTTTGTCAAACTTCTCATGCCATTGCATGGGAGCTTGCTTCAATCCATAGAGAGATTTCACTAGTTTACACACTTTCTTCTCTTGGCCTGGAAATATGAAACCTTCAGGTTGTTCCATATATATCTCTTCTTCTAAATCACCATTTAGAAAGGCGGTTTTGACATCCATTTGATGTATAACTAGCTTATGAATAGAGGCTAGTGCAATCAAGCAATGAATAGATGTGATTCGTGCAACAGGTGCATATGTGTCAAAGTAATCAATACCATGTTGTTGTTTGTAACCCTTAGCAACCAATCTGGCCTTAAATTTATCAATGGTACCATCAACATTCAACTTTCTCTTGAATATCCATTTACATCCTATTGCCTTAGCACCAGGAGGTAAATCACAATATATCCAAGTTCCATTTGTCAAATGGGAATGCTTTTCATCATCGATAGCTTCTTTCCAGAAATTAGCATCTCTGGAGCTTATTGCCTCAGCATAGGTTTTAGGATCACCTTCATCATGCATATTATACATGGTAGTGTTAATAATTTCATTCTTATCACCCTCTACAAGGTAATATTTAAAATCTGGGTCAGACCTTTTCTATATTCTTCCTCTCTTACTTTTTCTAGGTTCAATATCTTCAGTAGGAACTGAAATATCATTGTTTTGTCTAGAGGAGGAAGGTTCATCATTGTTATCAATCTCCATTGGTTCTAGACTCGGTAATAATGGGTTTTCAGTGGGTAGTGACTGAGAACTTGTTCTTGTCATGCTTTCAAAAAATTCAACGTCTACAGATTCTATAATCTCAAAAGTGTCAAGGATTAAACATCTGTAATTAATACTATTAAGCGAGTATCCAACGAAAGCACATTTATAAGCTCTATTTCCTAACTTTGGTCTTTTAGGTTTGGGTTTTCTAACATATGCTAGACAACCCCATGCTTTGAGTCTTTTCAAATTGGGTTTTCTTTTAAACCAAAGTTCATAAGGGGAAACATTCTTCTTTTTCAAAGGTACTCTATTCAAAATATAGCATGCAAACAACATGGCTTCACCCCACAAAGAATTAGGCAAACCATAACTAATAAGCATAGCATTAACCATGTCAATCAAAGTCCTATTCTTTCTTTCAGCAATACCATTTTGTTGAGGTGTATATGGTGAAGTAAATTCATGTATTAAACCATGCTCTTGACAAAATACAGTAAATTCAGTAAGATAATATTCACCACCACGATCAGAACGTAATACTTTAATTTTCTGTTCTAATTGTGTTTCTACTTCGGATTTGTAAATTCTAAATTTATCAAAGACTTCATACTTAGATTTCATCAAGTAAGTATAGGCATATCTAGTACTATCCTCAATAAAAGTGACATAATATTTGTGACCACCACGAGTAACTTGATTTTTCAAATCACCAACATCACTATGCACTAATTCAAGTAAGGAAGAATTTCTTACAACAGATTTAAAAGATATCCTAGTTATCTTCGCTTGCACACATATTTCACACTTAGAAACATTATCAAAGTTGCAATTGGAAATTAATCCTAATTTTTTCATGTTTCTAAGATAACCATAATTCACATGTCCTAGTCTAGCATGCCATAAATCAACAGAGTCAACAATATAAGCAGAAAAATTATTCATTAAATTAAGCTTAACCATTCCGTTACATGGGTATCCTTGTCCAATAAACTTTCCGTTTTTGGACAGTACAAACTTATCGGATCCAAACTTAACCTCGAAACCTGCCTTGTTAACAAGGTTTCCAGAAACAAGGTTTTTACATATGTCAGGGACATGTAATACATTGGTAAGGGTAACGATATTTCCAGAAGTAAACTTGAGTTCAACAGTGCCTTTGCCATGTACTTTACTAGGAAGACGATTTGCAAAAATCACATCTTCTCCGACAACAGGCTCATATGTCTTGTAAAGATTTCGGTCTTTACAGATATGAATGGTTGCACCAGTATCGTACCACCATCCACTTCCATGATCTGCAACAATATTGGCTTCTTGCACAACAATGACAAGTTTAGAATCATCGACCATATTTGCCTCCTTTTGTTTCTTGAGCTTTTGACGACAGTCACGAGCAATATGGACGGGTTTCTTACAAAAGAAGCAAGGGCCCCTTTTCTTACCCTTCTTGTTTGGATCTTGCTTCTTAAACTGAGAATCATTCTGAACTTTCAAAGAATTCGAAGTTTTCGATTCTTGGACATGATTAATCTTAGAATGATTTTCAGTTTGCTGACTATCCTTAATCTCACGCTTACGAGCATCTTCTTCAATGCGAAGATGACGCTGCAAGCCCTCTAAGTCATAGTCAGTTTCAGCATGCTTAAGTTTCTTCTTGTAACTATTCCATGAAGGGGGGAGACGAGAAATAATAACCCCAACAATGAATGAACTTACAAGATCAATACCAGCATCTTTAAGATGATTAACAATAAGCAAAAGATCACTGACCTGGGCAATGATATACTTACTGTCAACCATTTTCCAATCCATAAAGTTGCAAACCAGGAACTTCCTGTTACTGGCCTCAAAAATCTTATATTTGTTTTCCAGTGCAGTCCATAGTTCCTTTGCAGTTCCATAAGTACGATGAGCATTGTAAACGTTCAACCCCAAAGCATTCAGAATGTGACCTCGGCACATGAAATCATCTTCTTCACGCTTCTTTCGCTTTCTCTTCAATTCCTCATCGTCCTTGTCAGTAGCAGGAGGAATAACCTCTAACCCATCCTCCAGAATGTACCAAAGTTTCAGAAACATAAGATTGAATTTGAGAGTTTCCTGCCAGCGAGTAAAACCCTCTCCTTCAAACCGTTCTAACCTATTAAAAGTCTGATTCATGACTTGCAGTGATTGCGTAGTAGCCATTGAAGATTCACCCTCCATGTCGATAGTAATTGTCGAAAACTGTTGGAAAAATAGTATTAAAACAGTGTGAAAAGAATTGTTGTATTAGGGTTCAAGGATCTTATGAGAAGATTCTTTTCGACAATTATTCGACCCTTTCCCAAAGAGGAAAAATTGTACAAACAGGTCAAAAAAATATTGCCGTCAGGATACTTGAAGCTCCACAACAGATGTTGGATTCAAAGCTTGTACAACCTTGATCCAACCAGGAACACACTGGTTTTGAAACTGATGATGCTTGTTAGAAGAAGACAAAGAAGATTGAGATATATTTTTGGAAGAAAACAAGTCTGCTATTTAAAGGGAAAACACACCCTTTGAAGATGACTTTTCATCTTTACATGAGTCCTTTCAGAGTGAACAGAAACGCCTCTTCGTCAATGTGTCCATTGGAGAAATAGAATTTCTGTACAGGTTTTCTAACTGTCATGGAAACCCTTCAACGGGAATTTCTGTACAGGTCGAACCCCGAAAGCTGCATAAATGACTGCATTCAAGGGTTTGACGAAAATATCCAACAATTAATGGTATTGCTTAATTAATGTGGTAAAGTGACATACAAATTCATTCATGCCGTGGATTGAACCACACCACTTATAAATACGTACAGA
The DNA here is from genome assembly GCA_023529315.1 of Papaver bracteatum. Lineage (NCBI taxonomy): Eukaryota > Viridiplantae > Streptophyta > Magnoliopsida > Ranunculales > Papaveraceae > Papaver > Papaver bracteatum. The sequence goes on from JAJJWX010002706.1 coordinate 394,999, forward strand.
CCGTAATCCTAAACTTAAAAACATATAAAATTTGAGCAAAAGCGAAGATGAGTTGTCAATCCATAGGCTGTGGTAAGTTTGTCTTAAAACTTTTCAATCTTATATTTTTGATCAATAAAAAATTTGGTGGTAGCGAACGTTTTAAACTCATTTCAGGTAGGTATGTATATCTCTCAATAACTTTACCACTTTATGACAATTTTATGATTTTTGATGCAAAAATTGCCTAGTATTAATGGGAAAAAAAAGTGTGATAGAAAATCATACTCCCTTCATTTCTTTAGATGATGCTTTAAAGGTATTTATTTGTTCCACAAAATTGTCAATAACACCGGTACATTTTGTCTTGGAACTATAAGTTTATTTTTGAATGTACTAATATTTAATGTTTGAAGACTTTTCTCAAGTGATTAGTTTCTAGACCCTGACTTGATATATATATATATATAGAATAGACACAATGTAGAATAAAAACACAAATAGACTGCAATAGAAAATTCTGATTTGATTGCTTTAGAGTTAGAACTTACAACATTTAACTTTTAGGTTTATTTTTGACCTATGTGTTACTTCATCCTCTTGATTTGTTTTTTTGTTTGTATTCCTCTAGTATTTTGCGAGTGTTCCCTACAAGAACTCTAAGTTCCTATTTATAGATGATATCTATGCTAAAACTAGTAATACACAAATTAAGTAATTATCTCTATTTTTGTAACCTTCTAGGAATAGAACTCCTACTGTTCCTTCTAGGAATAAAAACCTGCTTCTAGAATTACTTTGGGGAGTAATTTATCTGTATTTTGGACAATAAGTACATGGTATTATAATGGTCATATACCTAAAAACGGATCAGACCCCCCAAGAGACTTTTGGTCCCTCAAAAGAATTGAGTTAAGATGCGTGAAAGTTTGACTGATAGCTGCACTCTTGAGTACTACTTTGCATGCTTTAAACTTTTGCCATTACAATATTCTTGAAACAATTTTTGATTTCCAATTTTAGTGATTTGTGACTTATTGATAAAGATCAGATCCTCTTGTACTACTTCACTTAGAGCAAAGTCTTGCATAACTTGCAATGATAGCGAATTATTTTTCTCGTCAAGTAGCTTAGTTTCGGGTTCCACATGTTGTTTTGGTGGTAACTTCTACAGCTGTTGCAGATCGTTCTTTTCATTTTTAGTTCTCCCGTAAGAGTTTGAACAAACCTATTCACTAGGTTATTTGACACTTGTCAAACCGTGAGTATACTAAACTTATGATTAGCGTTTACCAAGTGTCATGCATCCAGAAGTTGTAGCTTCTTCTTTTCTTTAGAATCTAGAATGTAAAATCTTTTTCTACCTTTTACCAGCTTCCAAACATCTTCTTGCTGCAAGTACGTCATATCTCTATCCCACAGGTAATGACTACCAAAACAATTGTGATACACATCTAATGGGACAACATCACATGTTACCTGATCCATTTATTTCCCGTTAATGGAGAAATGGAAGGTGCATTGAGCCGTCATTTGCAGTTCTGTTATTCAACCATCTTACTGGGTATATCAAGTTTTGTTGTGACCCGTTATCAAGTAAAGTAAGGAGTTTTGTCTTGTCGACTTGAGCATACACATAGAATATCCATTCTTTAACAAATTCTGGTATCGCCGGTTCCAGACCAGTGACCTTTTATGTTGTCACAGTCGCGACCCCTTTTTTCGTCATCATCATAATTTTGTGATCAGGTTGATCTGGAGATCCGTCGATTACTTCATCTTCATATTCTTCGTTTTCTTCTTTATTATAGATGGTTGTGGCAGTTTTCTTACGGTCTTTCCACCATGCAGGCTTCAACGTACCAATATCCTTCCTTCGAGTGTCGACCAGTTTTGCAGTTTTCACAATATTGGTTGGTTTTGTTTGACATAACATGATACGTGCTCCCTCTTTATGAGCAGTGTTCACAATCTTTCCTTCGTTTCTTGATTGCCTTACTCTCAAAGGTTGGGTTTTCATCTCGATTTACATACCTTTATTATAAGCATCGTCAATATCAGTTAATGAAACTATCCTTATAGAACCCCCCCCCCCCCTTCATACTTATCAATGGTTTCTTGATCTCTCATGTTCACATTCAATGCGATAGTTTGCTTGCGAAATTTAGTAGTGTATTCTTGCATGTTTTGTCCTTTAACTTGCCGTAAGAACTGCCATCGTTCTCGTAAACGTTCTTTATAACCAATAGGATAGAACTGATTTTGGATAACCATTATAAACTGCAGCCATGCTGTTACTGGAGTATCCAAACCTGACGTATATGCCTCCCACCAAATAAGAGCATGACCATTGAGTCTAAGTACCATTTGCTCTTCGTTAATCCCATTGGTGCTGAAATAAACTTCAAGAGACTTGAGATATCCGTCCAACTTTTGTGGGATTAAGTTCCCATTATATGCAGGGATTTCAATCTTCGCTTCTACTTTGAACGGAGAACCTACAAACCCTCGCGGATTTTCCATATTTGGTTCATTTTTTTTTGTTTTTTTGGTGTTGTTTTCTGAGGTAGATTTAATCTGATAGACATGATCATAATATTATGTTCATAGTACTAAGGAATTATATTACGAAGTATAATGCTTATCTTTTGAACTTCGTAGATATGACATCGACAATCTTGTATATAGTTTTATGATTATGTGTATGGCTTAATGGTGAAGATTTTATCCTAGGAAACAATGTTTTTCATTTATTTAAAGGAAGTAAGTTCGTGAACTTGTTTCATGAATCGAAAGAAAAATCAATAGGTATATTTGTCCGGATATTCATTGCATATTATTTGGATGACCAATACGTGTGAGTTGGTAGAATCGATCTCAACTGCGGTTATGTATCTTGGTATAGCCGATCACAATATCTAGGCTTATGATTGGTATGACCAGTTTTGGTAATTGGTGTAACCGATCCTAAGTAATCACCATGAGATGGTATGATTGATCCTTGTAATTGGTGTGACCGATCACAAGTAGATACCATGTGTAGATGGAGCCGATCCTTGTAATTGGTATGAACGATCCTAGTAACTGGTGTGACTGATCACAAGTAGGTACCATATTTAGATAGAATCGATCCATGTGATTGATATAACCGATCCTAATCCATGTATGTGACTTGGTAGGACCGATCACATCTAACCATTGTGACTTGGTATGAACGATCACATTAGTCTTGGAATTTTGGTAGAACTAATTCTAAACTTGTTTAGAAGTGTGATAGATACGATTCCAAGATGCAAATCCATTTGTAAATTCAGAATAAGGATTTGTTGTGTAAAGATGTCAACATACTTTGAACATGAGCATTAACTCTTACCATTTATTATTCAAGGATATTCCTTGGTACTCAAGGTGATCCTGTACCAGAATAAATTAAGAATCTTTTAATTAACGTTTTAGGTTTTATATGCTTTAATTACCAGCAATTAATGCATAGCTCTGGAGAATAAAAATTAGTAATGTGCATTTACTAATTGGAGATTTTCTATGAGACATTTTGGAAAATATTGGACCAACATTTATTGGAATCAGGAAAACCGAATTTTGGCATTTATTGCGTAACTTGAAAATATTTTCGGTTTTGGAAATTTCTTGGTGTCCAAACATCCTTGGTCTACAAATACCTAAGTTTGCATTTCTTGCAAACTATCCTAAGATCTAGGAAAACTTCATTACTTGTTGTTTCTGGTGGAGCCATCTCATCGGAGATGGAAGTACCCTAATTAGGTGAATTCTCTTACGACCACTCGTTTAAAGACTTCCGTGGGATCAAGAAGATCTACGAGTACCGTTGGTAGGAAACTAGATAATTGCATTTGTTTGTACCCTAATATTTCACACCCAAAAATGGGCTTACTTAGGCATAGAAAGCTTATTTCTTTAGCTAAATATGGTTCATTGGGCCTAATATGCTCATCTAGTTAGCCAGGCGTGGCTAACTAGGCCTCATAAACACTATACATAGAAGCCCATGTGCAAATATCCAAGTCAAGACAAGAAAAATCCATGTCACCACTGCCTTGCTACTTCTACACGTTAGCAAAGTGGGCCAATTGGTGGGTACCACGTCATCGTTGCTGTTAACATACTGGTGTGCCATGTCAGCAACTATGCTAACATGTCGGGTGCCATGTAAGCAATCACGATGACGTGTTGGGTGCCACGTCAGCAACATATCGGTCGAGAAATTACCACGTCAGTCGAAGATGCCATGTCACCATTATCACATCAGCAGTGTGGACCAATAAGAGTCTGCCACGTCAGTAGGATAGGCACACTCAACAGTCAGCTGGGCAGTGATGTCAGCATACCGTCAGCACACTTAACGCCGTCAAATCCATCATGACGCCGTTAGAGCAGTAGCCAGTTACATCGCCCAAAGCTAACAACGTTATAACGCCGTTATCTGCACCGCCAAGAGGTCATCATTGGATGTCATCGATGACGCCAACATGGTGATGCAAACCTGACGTCATCAACCGGTCATCTCCTATGACCACTATCTTCTTCTCCGGAAACGATGGCGGCGGTTGCCGGAGGCCATTCCGTCCGATAGTCGGCAGTGATTCAATGTATGGTTCGTAAGATAATCTCGTGGCCCTTATTCCGTGCACCTCGGTGCACTCAGTTAGCGTACTTTTCGGTATGTTTACGACCCACTCTTGTACACTAAGGGTTATTTAAGCCCACCTGTTGAGCCGAGCCGACTCATTGAGTTCTAGCCGAGTCAAGTCTTTGGCTCACTGATAATTCATCCCAAGCCACTAATCCTTGCGGATTTTTACGCCCAACTGTGGGATTAATCAAAATTATCCTCTTGGGATTGGCATTGGCATTTTACACTAACTCTTGGGCTTGATCTCTTACACCCATTTTTGCTTAGCTAGTTCCACAACCCAGAGGAATGTTTTAGAAGGATCCAGATTATGACCTAGAATATGCCAGGAGGCATGCAAAGAAAAATCAATATTATTTATGATAGGGGAGGCATGCAGGGAGAATAAAGCAATTTATTCCAGAGGCATGTGGAGACGTTTCACTTGAGTAAAACTGAAATTCTCACTATATAAATACAAGGGTTCACAACCCCAAAAGGTATGCAATCTTCCCCAAAAATATTATCTGTGAAAAACCTAAGCTAACTTTAGCATCAGATGGTTTTTTGCAGGTACCCCCCTACACTATTAAATTGGGGATTAAAACAACGAATCGATCTTCAACGAAATCATCACCAAATTCGTGTTTGGGGTAGAAGTGATTTTACCATACAAACATTGGCGCCGACTAAGGGTTTCGAGAAAAGATAATCGTTTTTTTCCAAATCAAGTTATGGAAGTAATCAAACAGACTGCACGAAGGGTCGATTCTGGTAGCGATTCTCAACAACACAGGAGACGCGAAGCTGAAAGGAAAAAAATTGAGGTTCAATCAGCCCCAGCAGTACCCACTGGAAATAGGCAGGGTCAAGATCGTGCTCATGATAGAGCCTTAGATCTTGATCGATATCGAGATCATGCTTATAACAGATCCCTAAGTCATGGACGAGATCGAGATTGTTTCCGTGACAGAACTCCATATCTGAATCGGAGAAGGAAAAAAAAACCAGTGATCGATAACGAAGGAATGGATGCTGATGGGGAAAACCCACAAGTTCAAGGAAAGAGATGGCATGTGTTCGGCATCCCATCTAGGAGGAGTGACAACCAACATGACCTGCAAGATGGCCGCACCGCGACTCCTAGTATAAAGAAATAACTTCTACTCAATCGTCTGAACGAGTTGGAGAAGGAGAACGCTCTCCTGAGATTAGAATGTGAAAACCAGCCTAGACCTAGTCTGGTAATCTGAACAAACAAAGGGGTAGGTCTGTATGGTAGCGCCTTGGAAGTCGAGTTAGCTCGCAAGCTGCAGACCGTAACAGAGAAGTGATCGATCTTGATCGTCTAGAGAAAAATATGTTGGTCACTGGAGATCTACCTAAACGAAGGCTTGTACGACCACGACGAGCAGGGACCCAGCCATAACTACCACTCATTCAAAACATCTCAGGAATGATGAATATGAGGTTCGAGATCGACACGATGAGAGAGAATTTTTGCACGATTACTATGCTCGTTCGGAGTAAGGTAAAGATAGAATAGAACCCACTGGACCCCGAAGGAAAAAAATGAGATCTACATCTCAAATTCCAGAGGACCAAGATTATGAGCAGGAAGACAGTTCCTCGGATGATGACATAAATGCAATAATGGAAGCTCGCCCTTGCAAGATGATCGAGAAAGTAATGTCGAAAAAGAAGTCCAGAGAAGAAAGGATAGACAGCTTATATTGAGCCGCATGAGCTCATTTCAAACTGAATATCAGAGAATTCCGTCCGCCAATGAATTTTCAAGTTCCAAAGCTGCCAGAATTCGATAAGAAATCAGATGATCCAGATCAGCATGTTTTACACTATGAAACTTGCATGACTCTGTGGCAGTTCATCGATGAGTTAATGTAAAAAATATTTCCACAGTCACTATCTGATGGTGAAATAAAGTGGTTCAATCAGCTCCCGACATAGTCGTTCGGTACTTACGATGAGCTGATTGGAGAATTCTGCTCTCACTACAAGTACAACAGATGTGATCGGAAGGGATTCCATGCATTGTTCCTTCTAGTAATTCGAAAGGATGAAAGCATCAGATAGTTTACTCGGCGCTTCTAGAAAGAATTGGCCGATGTGGATGGTGCCAACAACCAAGTCTTCATCTAAGAATACAAGCAGACATACCAATATGATCAAAGAGGTGTGTACGGTTCCTTAGTCAAGAGACCATCAAAGACTCTACAAGAACTGTATTATCGAGAGAAAGAATATGCTCGAGTGTAGGATGACTCCAAAGCCCAAGAGGCGAGAGATGTTAACAGATCATCCAATCATCCAAATGATGGGAAAAAATACAAGTCAAAGAACCGTTTGAGCGGACATCACAGCGATCGAGGTGAAGTCCGAGAGAAGAACCAAGGTGAATGCATGGAAACTGGGTATCATAAATTTCATGATATGAAGCTGACTCTACTGAACATAAATCTTACATAGTTGTACGACAAAATAAGTAAGGATTTGATCCCCCTTGTCCTTTACCAGCAGAAACACGTGATAAATGTGATAGGAGCAAATACTGCAAGTTCCATAAAGACCATGGTCACAACCCAGAGGAATGTTCTGGAAGGATACAAATTATGACCTGGAATATGCCAGGAGGCATGCAAAGAAAAATCAATATTATTTATGATAGGGGAGGCATACAGGGAGAATAAAAGAAATTTATGACATGAGGCATGCATGGCATTTGGAGACATTTCACTTGAGTAAAACTGAAATTCGCACCATATAAATATATGGGTTCACAATCCCAAAAGGTATGCAATCTTCCCCAAAAATATTATCTATGAAAAACCTAAGCTAACTTTAGCATCATAGGTTTTTTTGCAGGTACCCCCTACACTATTCAATTGGGGATTAAAGCAACGGATCGATCTTCGACGAAATTATCACCAAATTCGTGTTTGGGGTAGAAGTGATTTTACCATACAAACAACATTGTTATTGTAGTTTTAGATTTGATTGAATAATGATTGTTACTATGAGTACCGTTAGTAGGAAACTAGATAATTGCATTGTTATTATAGTTTTAGATTTGATTTGATTGACTAACGGTTGTTGAAATTTTGATTGCACCTTGTTTTGTTTATTCTTGAGAATCTTTTCTTCTGATATATGATTCACCCAAACTAGATCAAAGTATCGATGGGATATTTAGAACTGTTGTTAGATCTAAATACATCTTGTGATATTTTATTTTTAACAAACTCCGTTATGTGTGTGATTGATCACAAGAAGATTCAAGTGGTGTTGGGCAGGTATTTAAAGGAAATATAAGATTTGAAGACGAAGAAGAATTCTTATTAGTTTTTGTATCTTGTGGATTTAGTGCACAAACCTTGATCGTCTGGGATCCAACTAGAATCAGTTTATCTTTGATAGATATGGTTGATTAATTGTGCGAGATCGGCATTCTCTATAGTTTCTCTTTGAGAACTATGTAGATTGAGTGCAAATCTAAACTTGACTATTTCGGTAGTTATTGGATGCATTGATCAAATAGACAAAGGAGTTTACTAGATTAAACATAAGAGCCTTTGTCAACGACTCACATATTTTGTAGAAAGATTGATTAGAGTGGTTATCAAAAAGATTGTTCCTTTGCTGTTTAGAATACGATCCAAAGGACTTGTTATTCAAGTGCGTGATTCTAGAATTCGAAGGCGCAGGGATACTGAGGGAACTAAGTAACTAGGGGTATTCTTCTTGGTACCAATTATACTAAGCTGGTATTATATTTTGTATAGCGGATTAATTCTGAGAGTATTCAGAACTGGACTAGGTCCCTGGGTTTTTCTGCGTTTGCAGTTTTCTCGTTAAAAAAATATTGTTGTATCTTTTACTTTGTTTTGCGCATTATAATTGTTATTATAATTAAGTAAAATACACAAGTACGTTAACTCCGTAATACTTGATATTGATCCTATAGATCTTTAGTTATTTCCGAACCTATTATCAAGTACACACTTTGTTTTCGTACTGTCTTGATCTTGTATCCATATTCAATCACACAAGTGACCTTGTTATTGTATTATGTCGATCTATTATCCATAGATGATCACACAAAGTGTGAACCAAGTTGTCGTATTGTCTCGACTCTTTCCATAGACGATCACATTCGTAAGAGGACTTATAGGTTGTTAAACAAAAGATTGTGGTGTATTTGGGTACCCTCGTATTTTCAACATGTTCAGGGGGTGTAGGTGTTGTGATTCTGAAAAACAATATTCCCATTGCTTTCTTCAGTAAACCCTTGGGTCCAAAATCATTGGGCTTATCCATATATGAAAAAGAGTTCTTGGCCATTATAATGGATGTTCAGAAATGAAAGTATTATCTCAGCCACAATCAATTTGTCATTAACACAGACCACCAAATATTGAACTACCTATTGGAACTAAAAATATCCTCAACACTACAACAGAAATGGCTGGTCAAGCTAATGGGTTTTGACTATGTCATCAGATTTAAGAAAGGCCAAGAGTATAAGGTTGCTGATGCAATATCCAGGTTACCCTCTGCTTTTTGTTCTGCATTTTCTTTATCTCAACCTCAATTGACTAGGGATATTATCTATAACTATGATTTAGATGCAGTAGCCCAACACCTATTTACTCAGCTTCTTATCTCTCAAACTCTGCATCATTATACTTACCAACAAGGGATCTTGAGGTTTAAGGGAAGACTTTATATTAGTTCAGTTAATGACATTAGATCTTCTATTATGTACTCAGTATACTCTTCTTCTGTGGGTGGCCATTCTGGCATTGTAGGTACATATAACATGGCTAAGGCACATTTTTTTGGACACACATGAAGCATGACATCATCCAGTTTTTTCTCTACTCGTGATGTCTGCCAATGCAACAAAGGTGCACATGCATTCCTTGAAGGTCTTCTACATCCACTTCCAATTACTGACACAACTTGAAAGGGAAACTCCTTAGATTTCATTGAAGGTTTGTCTACATCTTGTCGAAAAAATGTTATCTTGGTAGTAGTAGATAGATTAACCAAGTATAACCATTTTATACCCCTCAGCCCCACTTTCATTGCCATCACAGTTGCTAGAGAATTTCTCTCCAATATTTTTAAACTGCATGGTTTCCAGTGACATAAATAAAAAATTTATCATTCATTTCTGGCAGGTTTTATTTAAATCATTGGGTACTACATTGAAACTGAGTTCAACTTACCATCCTCAGACTGAAGATCAAACTGAAAGGACAAATGCATGTGTAGAGCAGTATTTACGATGGATGACAGGTTCACATCCTAAGCATTGGGTTCAGTGGTTGTCCTTGGCAAATTATTGATTTAACACCAATTATCTTACCATCTTAAAGATGTATCCATTTCAAGCATTATACGGGTACCAACCTTCTCACTTGGTGTTTCAAATTCTTACTCCTACTTTTGTGGCCACTATTGAAGATTACTTACAAGAAAGGGATATTATGCTCCAACTGCTCAGAAATGACCTCCCCAAAGCTCAAATCAGAATAAAGTTTTTCGCAAGTCCAAAACGACCAGTCAGGGAATTTTCGGTGGGTGATATGGTGTTTCTGAAGCTTCAACCATACAGACAGACTTCAGTTGCTATTAGGAAGAACTTCAAACTCTCTTTTAAATATTTTTAGGCCATTTGAAGTTATCCAACGCATTGGTGCTATTGCGTATAAGTTAAAGTTGCTAGTCGGCTCAAAGATCCATCATATCTTTCATGTGTCCCAACTGAAGAAGAAAATTGGTCTTAATGCAGCAATTATGCCTCAACTGCCTCTAGTTGATCAGAATGGCCATTATGTGATCGAACTATTGGATATTCTGAATCTCGGACTTACACTCCTTTCTTATGTACTATAATCACTCTTACCATGATATGTGGACTAGGTTTTGACCGGTTATACCTTGGCCCCTAGGTTAGGTTGGAACCGATTCTAGCATGAATCCATACACAACACTGTTTTAGGCATAAGTTTTGCATACGATGACTGAATTCAGTGATTTTGGGCTCGTTTTAACCGTATCAACAAGAGATACACATATATAACTTGTAGATATCAACACCATAAACTCAAAATTACTGTTCTTATCAAATGATCAGTTATGGATTGATAAGATATGAGCTAAGAAGAGAAAATTATCTCTGAAGATGTTAAATGATCATTTAGTAACCGAGAGGTCATGTGCTACGTTTCGTTTGCTTCTTTATATTTCATAAGATTGAGAACAAAGGTAAGAATTCACATTCCAACACAACTAGGTTGTGTTGAGTTGAGCCTTGTCATGTTCATCACAGGTGACTAAGACAGAATCATCATTCTTGACCTCTTGCTTGGTTTGCTTTCTCTTGTTCCATATCTTGTATTTATTCTTTGACTTATGATGAAGAGTGTCATTATCACAACATTAATTCGTACATGAGTGTCATTATCACAACATTTGAAGAAGACTCTCCAAAATATTTTTACCAACATTTATCAATTGAGTGTCATTCTTATGACTAACTTTTGGTTCCTATTTTTCTATGGAGGACTTCATGACTCATTTATAGATGGGCTTCGTAAGAGCGACTTTCTCCTTTATACCATTATGACCATTGCCATTTTATATACTTTGCGAAATATCTTTTTTCCAATTTGGAACAACAAATCTTGTCTTCGTATTTACAAAGTCATCTCTCTTTATATAATCGGGTCTTTTATGAGATGACCTTGTCGAGTGATAAGAAAAACTTGAACTATCATTATAATAATTTTTTTGCCTAAACTTAGAACAATAACGATCTGAGTTATTTCAGGGAGCGAACTTAACCAATTCGTTTGATACTAAAAAAGTGCATATTGCATCTTACAAACATTGCATCCCCATTGCAAGTGTCCTTTATAACCACAAAAATAAAAGTTTTTAGTAACATAATGAGTGTGAGTTTTAATGTTAACTTTTTATGGATCCACTTTCATTGAAGCTCGATGAGTTTTGTTCCATTCCTATTTATTTAACGTTGTGTTCGTTTTCTTGACAATATTAGAGGTTCTTTCTTTGATAGGCACACTTGAAGAGTTTGGTTGAACACTATTCTTAAGCTTGATAGGCTTTAATTTTTTACAAGAAATAGAAGTATCTTTGACATTAGTGGAAGTCTTTGGTTGAGAACAATTTGTAGCTTGAATAAATTTTACCTCTTTGTTAATATTTGAAGCGTTTATTCCCTTGTAGCCCAATCCTCATGTACCACGATGATTTATACTTGCTTCTAACATTGAGGTTAACTTGTTTGAGCTTCCATTGGACTTTTTGAGTTCCCAAATTTTCTTCCTCCAACATCTTGATTTTATCAAGAACACTTGCCAGATCGTCCTCAAGGTGTTTTTATATAGAGAGATATGCACCCTATTTCTCTTCAAAACTCTTTTTATTGAGAGTTAATCCTTGCTTTAGATTCATGAAGTTTCTTTCTCGACAAAAATACCTTTTCAAGAGCAGCATCGCGATCTTTCTCTAATAGTTACGCTTGAGAAAGACTAGCACTTACTTTGTCTTCAAGACTCTGTATTTGTTGAGAATCATTTTCCTTTAATTTTTCGAGATCTTGACTAAGCCTTTCACATTCAATAATCTTTGATTGCAAATCAACCTCAAGTGTCTTTATTTTCTCATCGTACATACTTAGGAGACTTTTGTTAGTAAGCAATCGCTCACAAGCCTGTTTCATCTTAGAGGTTAACATATCCACATGAGTTGCATCATCCCTAGAAGGGTTTCTGTTTGAGTCATCGTACATGCCTACAGGACATTGTTTTAACTCATCATGAGAGCTATTAGACTCATTCAACATAATATCAGAAGAATATTCCAAACTTGATTCAGATGGGGAAGAACCATTATAACTATTTGTAATCTTTCGTTCTGAGAGTGGTTTACAAAACTCTTGAGATACGTTAACCGAGTCTTTCATTAATTTTCGCTTTCGATCAATCTTACTTTGACTCATGTCTTATAGGTTGGATCACACCAAACATAGATTGTTAGATCTTTTTGTGTTTGCCCGCTCTGATACCAATAGTTTTTCTTAACCGGAAACAATTGAATCACACACACATCCATACACACATAATGGAATAAAACATCAATTGTACCGAAAATTTGTTAAGCAAAAGAAATAAATATACGCAATAAAATCAGGCTTTTTTTTAAACAGGAAAACGATTAACTAACAAAGTCGTTACCTCAAATTTCGCATCCTCTTCTCCAATAAGTTTGCATCTTCTTTCCAGGGAGAATTGATACCGAAATATCATTATGTTGTCATCCTTATGCAAAACAAAAGAATAAAAACAACCAACTTTTACCAGAGAAAGGTTGAAAACCGGTTTTTAACTATTGCAAGCAAAAGTTGAAAACCACGAAACACATATGCTTTTATACTAAACCAAAACCGATTCAACATATTGTGACTTTTTCACATATTGTTTCAATTAGAACCCCTCGTGATCTTTTGATAAAGCCTACCAACATGGGCTAGAACTTAATCCTCCTAAACCAAAAATCCAACAAAAAGGGTAGCGCATGAAGCGCCCTATGAACTTCAGCAAGAGCTATTTCAATAAATCTCATACTACGATCCGCCTCAACACACCAAAAATGAGTAATCAAACACTGCTTGCGGCAATAGCCACGATGTTCAAGAAGAGTCATATCAGGCAACCCGCCCTCACTTTGAATTTTCATCAAAAGATGATCTGCAGCCTCCAACTGTTCATGCCAACAAAAATTTTCAATTTCAAACGTATCACGCGCAAGACACATCACCGCTAGAAGGCGGTTCAAATGCCTTACTTCCAAAACTAATCTCACTCGAGTAGCTATGAAACAAAAGATAACTACTTGAGAATTATTTACTTTGATAAACCAAGATGATTCTTATATATATTTACGAACCCCTAAAAAAAATGGCAGCAACCCTCTTAGGAACGTTTAGCTATAAGCGAGCGACAATGAACAATATCTTGATCCAAGTCTTGCATCATCAAAAGCACTTCACCATACTGAGTAGTGGAGTCGGTATAAGCATTAGGCACCTCTTCAAACACTTGATGAACCTAGTACATAACATCACTAGAAACATGTGATTCTCGAGCCATGTCAAGAGTTTCCTTGTGCTCCTCATAAGCTTTGCGCGCTTTATCCAAAGCAATCAATCGATGAGTCTGTAGCACTCCTACTTCATCCTTTAACACCAACAAACGAGATAATTCTGCCTTCTTATCGGTAGGATGAACAAGAGCGGACACAACACACATAGTCAAAACACATCCACGAAGATTAGGACCCGTTTGTTGAGTGATAAACGCCCGACAGTCAGCTATTGCTCGCTCACTATCAGTCATCATAATTATCGAATCTTGGAATAGCCGCTCAGCCTTGGTTTGAACGGAAATAATATCGTCAAGCGCGCGCTACACTTCTAGAGTCAACCGTCCGGATGCCTGCATTCTTTGAGCCATTGAATACGTCTCGTACTGCTCATCAAACTGAGCGCGAGTGGCTGTTCTACTCGCCATCTTGATTTCTCGGAGCATTTCTACCTCAGCCTTTACTAACAGCAAGCGAGTTAACTCGTGATCGTTCTCATAAGGAATGACCCGTGTTGGTACAGGAGCTATAGCTAAAGCATAACCATGCAATTGATGAGCCATCTGCAGCAAATCACAATTCACAACAAAGACAATAAAAGAAACTTGAAAGATACTAACTAAAAGCAATCCTACTTACACCTATTTATAGAAATAAAAAACGATAATATCACATTAATTGTCGTTCAATCATAATAATAAATGCAAAATATCCAAATAATAAAATATGTCTTGCTAAAGCAAACCATCCAAGTATCCTGACCAACCCAAGCAAAAGAAAGAAAAAATTATTGTTCGAAATCCACTCATCGAAAGCAAAAATTAATTAATATCCAAAGCGACTAGATCTGCCCTCTTCTTGATAAGGCGCGCATTAACTTCCTCAATAGCAGCCCGAGCAGTCCTCAGCTCTTCAGTAGCTTGCCCGACGTCCGCCATCAGCTGATCATACACTTCCTTTTTGATATTGGCAACATCGATCAGGCGCATGTACTCCTGGTCCAGCTCTTCAATCTCGCGATGCAGTATAATTTATGCATTATGACTCGCCTTTACCACGTCCAATAACTCTTTAAACCATTTAATCGGAAATCGAAGAAGCAAATGAGTCTGAATTAGGGTGTCCCACTTCCTCAACATAGCTTGATCGACAGGAGTTTCCTCCGCATGAGCAAGGCCATCCGCTATGTCCAACAAATCTTTGTTAGCCACAACTGAAGAACTATCAAACATTTACTCGTGAATACACATATAATCGAATATCTCCACTATGCGTCGATAATGAGCCGTTTTAATTAGTAGAAGGAACCTAGAACCCATGCTGCCAACACCAGCCTCCTCTGCTATAATCATACGAGGATAACGGAAATGAGGATCTTCTGAAGTAGCAATTAGTTCAGCATCATCATCCAAGACACAAGAAACCTTAGGAACTATCTTGGAAGATTTATGTCGCTTATCGTTAGGACTTCCAGACTCGCTGCCTTTAACCTGTAAGTTCGAGCCACTCCCTTTGCCGTGAGCACCATCCCACTTTCCCATATTCTAAGGGAAAAATAAGAAGAGATAGATAAACACTCTAGAACAATAATAAAGCAATAATAAGCATAAAAGAATGCACAATACATACCAGATCGAAAGAAGGAGGAAGATTGGTAGGAGAATGAACCGATAGGCGAGAGGAAGAAGATGAGCTTGACGCGGCTGGCTCTGAGTGATTTAATAAGAGATGAAAGCAAGAGAAAAAGGAAGAAATAACATAATTTTATCAGAAAGACACAAGAAATGAAGATGTATATACAGATCATCAAGTGCATTTAATAATAACAACATAATATTTTGAATGGCACGTGTCAGTACTCAAAAACCAATAAGAGATAGTACAGTATACTCACGAGACTTAGAAGAAGAAGAGATTTGATTCTCGGTGCCACCCTTAGGCCCACTATCCTCCTGGGAATAATCATGAACAGAATAATCCGACCCGAACTCGCTCGCTGCACCTAGCATATCGGAAAGAGTATGAAGAGGATGATTAGGATCCTGAATCGTCTTCACAATTAGAGAGCGAGTGGAGTATAAATTCATATGGAGAGAAATCACTTCGGGACCGCTTTGGCTGATTGATCGTGAAAAGGCGAGGGTACCCAAATATACCTCAAGCTAAAACTTTTCCTTCATATAAGTCCTTTCTCCGAAAGTGATTGTCTATGGATTGAGTCGAGATAATGCAACTAATCGGTTCACACTTCGTGTGATCGTCTATGGATATAAGATCGAGACAATACAACAACGAAGTATGTTTACTTGATACAAAGGTTCAGACTTAACCAAACTCAATAGGATTCATGTATCAAGTAAATAGGAAATAACGTTTGTGCAATTTACTTTAATTATAATAAAACAATTATAATGCGGAAATATAAAGTAAACGACACATCAAGATTGTGTTAACGACGAAACCGCAAATGCAGAAAAACCACGTGACCTAGTTATTGTAGTTTTTCAAGTGGTAAATAAAGTTCGTTCAAAAACTTGTAAAGATTTGATTTCAGACTTAATAGTAAAAATATATACACAAAAAGTTGTCACAGTATCGAGAGGTACTAGGACTTAGGATTTCACCACTAATCACATTCAATTGGTTCATATAATGATTCATAACAGTTCTAGATCTTTTGTTGACTCTTTTCTTTGCCAAAAGTAGATTGTGTAAAATATTAATTGTAGATCACAAGGATGATGCATCAAAAGCTCTAAGTCTAAGCATACATCATCAAACGAAGTCACAACTAATTAATAAAAATCATATATCGATTAAAAACAATGCAAAAGTCATAAAGCACTAGTGGAAATCAGCAGTTTCGCGACCGACAAAGCAAGTCATTTAACTCGTATCTATGACTTGCTTTGTCGGTCGAAGAAAGGGTCGCTATTTGAGCTTATTTTTCAACTATGACGTGTCTCTGGGGGTCGTTGAAAATCTTATATCAACGACCGATTTTAATGGTTGATGCTTTATGACTGACTTCCATCATCATAAATATAAATCTTAATAAAAAAAAATGATTCAGATTGGCTGTCTAGCCTGACTGAATCTTACTAAATCTGAAATCAAACACAAATAAAACTCAAATGAGAATCAAATGAAAACTAAATTCAAATGAGAATCAAATGAAACTCAAATTACAATTCAAATAAGAATCAAATTAAAATCAAATTAAACTTGCACACATAATCATTCAATTTAACATTCATTGATTCATTGGTTTCAAATTGCACAAAGGATTAAAATATGTAGTTCTGACCCTTGTAATCAGTAGTTCTAGGATTCGATTACAAAACAATGAACTAAAAAACTATTGATTAAACAGTAAAATGATTTTCTCCCCTCCATTGTGATGAAAACCATATCAAGTGCATAAACTTCATTCTCCTGGAATTCTGCATCATCAACTCTGGTTTCAGGAACATTGAGTACAACCTAGGCAGCAACAACTTCTGAAAAGAAGTTTTCAAGAGAACATTTTTCAGTTCATTGTTGTTCACAGTTGTGAAACTATTTGTATGACATGCTATAATAAGTCTGACAACCAAGTATTTAAGAGATACACTTCTAGAGTTGTGCGTTCTTATGTAAAAACTACCTAATATTCATTCGTAGTGAAAAAATGCAATGAACTCATAAGATTGTAAAATTATGGCAGTAAGTTACTAGTAAGATAAAAAGATGTACTTTGATTGTGAAGTAATATTCATTTATGGCAGCCTTGGTAAAGCAGGACATCAATATCTGCAAACAAAAACACAAAAATAAATAAATCATTTTCCAATTCACAAACAAACATCAAAACCAAGATTATGCACCAGCAATTATGATCAAAGGTTGCACTAACATAAGAAATAACCCTAAGATATCTAGAGAAACTAAACATTGTAGAAAAATCATGTTTAGCTCCATTCAAATGTGAAACCAATCCAAAATCGCAGGTCAATCCAACTAGAGGTAAGAACATGACACTCCAAAGAAACCCAAACTACTCTTGAAAATGAACAATCAAAAACATGTAATTCATGGTCTCAGGAACATTATCAAAAAGAATACAAATTAGAGATATTCGACACCTAAAGAGGCTAACTTAGACTTAACTAGAAGTATGTTGTTAACATATCCAGGAAACAATTATAATTCCAGGCACAAGTTTTAGATTCTATATCTTCAGCCTGATTGGGTTCATAAGGATTCGGGTGCATGCAAGGGGAAAATTCCTAACAATTCAACGGTAGCCTTCAAAAGTAAAGCACCTTGTGAGGTGACTCAACTATATGGGTCTGGAGAAGGTACAAAATACCTTACTCGGAATCCATTTGTGAGTGACGGTGTCGAGAAGATAAATCAGATTGCAACTCAAACCATCCTTTAGTGTCTCAGCATTTACCTCAAAACTAAGGACACGATCTTCCACATTTCTAATATTCAGCACTTGGTGCCATAACTGCTCCCTAGGAACTGCAGAAGCAAGAAATTCAGTCTTAGATATCTCACCTCCCATTCCTCGAACATAACCCCTATCAACAACTCCAAACACCTATGAATAAGTAAACAAAATCAGTTATCTTATAACTAACAAGGGTTGTATATTTTGCAAACAATAATACGAATTCATGTGCACCCACCATGGTAACTGCATCTTTGTCCAAATGGGTTTCCTCTTTATATTGCTCAGTTTCATTCAGCTCTATTACATGTGCCTGTAATATACATTATATTATATTTATAAATAGAAAACAAATTACAAAAACAACCAACACCAATGAGCTACATACAGAGATTCAGTTCAAAGAAGACATCCAATCCACAATCTATAATTTATACTTCAACAAACAAACACTGGTTAATCACCATGCTAAATTGACATAATGACTTGAACAAGAAAGTTAATTTGAACTCTAAACTGCTATGTGGCAGATACGACAATGAGAAGATCAAAAACCAGTTTCTTTAACAAGCATGATAGGGGGGACTTCATCAAACCATAGAGAGAAGCAAGGGCATTTTACCTTAGCTTTGTTCCATTAAAAATGGCTCCATAACTCCATTCTTTTTAACACCATCAATAGTAACCTTTTCAACTGCGGCCACAAGAATTAACTAAATTAGAGAGCACAAAACCACAATATTTTAAATGCTATAGCGATTTATCCCAATGTATATATACTTTACCAAGTTGTTCAAGGGTTGAAAAATTCATTTCCGGTTCCAGCTCCCCAGCCCAAAAGTGTGAGGAATTCACTGATTTCCACTCATAGATAATGTTTCTCCACTAGGTCAGGCGCCCACAACCTAATTGAAGCAAAAAAAATGAAAATCATAAACTATATCCCAACTTCAGTCTTTTGCTAATAAAAGCACAAGTTGCAATAGCAAATATTATTAACATATATTAATTGCATTTTGATTCAGATATTAGAGTGATAATTCTTCAGTTAAAGGAAAACAGAGCTCACAAATATTACCTAACAGCCACATGACATCATCCTAAGAAAATATACCAGCCCTATAGAGTCAAGTTTGAGAAAGCTCGGCTGAGGCGATACAAAATAAACCTATTTAATTTTGACATCAGGGGAACAACAATCACACACTATCTTTGAACTAAAAAATTCATTCAATGAAGAATGAAACTCTGTCTTTACTACTCTGTGGCAGTAATAAGTATGCTTGGTATCTAACTGAATATCCGATCCTGGGCAAACCTCTAAAAGATGGCATGCATCACAAAAGAAAAAAAGACAGTGAGTACTGAAAAATGGCTCATAAACCACCAGAATTATATCATCTACTGCTCATACATACCTTTTAGACTGATAAAAAAAAACTAGAATCGGTTTTATTCGACATCAAATCCATTGAATACGCAAATCTTAATACATCTATAAATTGAACATCACAATTACAATCCAAAACTACTGAATATTCACATCCTAATACATTTATAAGTTAAAATCAAATCAATTAAATCTTAATAATACCATCAGTTACTAGTAAGAAATAAACAAAACTTCATTATCAAAACTCATTCACTAATTCCCACCATGCTATCAACACATACATCATATAAAATTATCAATAAAAAACCAAAATCACGAAAAACCTCCATAAATATTTTCTAGACAAGAAATAAATAAAACAAATCAGTACCTAAAAATGAAAAACCTAAATATCAACATAGCCAACATCTTACCAAGGAAACTTACTTTGAAATTTTGTTAAAACCTATCAAATAACAAGGCTTCAAAACACTTGAAATATATTGATTTTGAATAATCCCTAAGACTGATATCCACACCAAATGAATAACTTTTACAACAAATAGAAGTTGTGGAGAACTTATACCTGAAGATGTTCGAAAAATCCAATTGAGACTGATAATTGGTCTTCTATTTGATAACTCCTACAACAAAATCGAAAGAGATTAAAACTCTAACAAATAAATTCAACGAGAACAAGATAAAAAAAGGGGGAACTTACACTTCCAAAGCCTAATTTTAGTTACCCAAGTTGCATCAAATGAAACACTAACTAAAAATATAAGAAAAACAATTAATAACTCAAATAAAAAGATGAAAAAGAAATTGATTGAATAAGAATGGTTCTCACTTTAGATTGAAGAAAATGGTTTTAGATCGAAAATAATGATATGAATGGATCTGGAGAGACGAAGATGATAATGGTATTTCATCCTGGTGCATGGTGGTGATTTGTTTCGTTTCATATAAATCTGTTGATTTTTATAAGATAGCAAGCAGATCTAGGAAGATGAAGAAAAAAATGGTTTTTCTTTGGAGGTGCTGGGCGAAAGAGATAAGAGGGAAGAGAGACAATGTGGTGGAACGTGAAAGAGGGAGAAAGAGATAAGGAATGGAAAGAGATATTTTTAAGGTAATAAAACAAGGGATAAGATAATAGAAAGTGTGGGAACAGAAAATCAAAACCATAGAAAGAACCATGGTCCTCCGTAGCTGTCTCGGTCGTTGTGTGATGGCTAAAATTGTATATAAAACTAGTTATTATATGATTGTTTTTAATGCTTGATTCTGTGCTCCGCATTTTTGTTACATCTATGAATGTCTAGATCGGTCCACGGTCAATATGCCAATATTGAGGGACGAAATATATCAGAATTGAACATCACAGGTTCAAAGATTACCAGAGTTAGACTTGAGTTTCTCGTTCGGATGTACCGAGGAAGAAATATATCAGAATTGAACATCACAGGTTCAGATATTACCAGGATGAACTGAGGACAAAATATATCAGAATTGAACATCACAGGTTCAAAGATTACCAGAGTTAGACTTGAGTTTCTCATTCGGATGAACTGAGGACGAAATATATCAGAATTGAACATTACAGGTTCAAACATTACCAGAGTTAGACCTCAGTTTCTCGTTCGGATGAACTGAGGACGAAATATATAAGAATTGAACATCACAGGTTCAAAGATTACCAGAGCTAGACTTGAGTTTCTCGTTCGGATGAACTGAGGACGAAATATATATGAATTGAACATCACAGGTTCAAAGATTACCAGAGCTAGACCTGAGTTTCTTGTTTGGATGAACTGAGGACGAAATATATCAGAATTGAACATCACAGGTTCAAAGATTACCAGAGTTAGACCTGAGTTTCTCGTTCGGATGAACCGAGGATGAAATATATCAGAATTGAACATCACAAGTTCAAAGATTACCAGAGTTAGACATGAGTTTCTCGTTCGGGTGAACTGAGGACGAAATATATCATAATTGAACATCACAAGTTCAAAGATTACCATAGTTAGACCTGAGTTTCTCGTTCGGATGAACTAAGGACGAAATATATCAGAATTGAACATCACAGGTTCAAAGATTACCAGAGTTAGACCTGAGTTTCTCGTTCGGATGAACTGAGGATGAAATATATCATAATTGAACATCACAGGTTCAAAGATTACCAGAGTTAGACCTGAGTTTCTCGTTCGGATGAACTGGGGACGAAATATCAGAATTGAACATCACATGTTCAAAGATTACCAGAGTTAGACCTGAGTTTCTCGTTCGGGTGAACTGAGGACGAAATATATCAGAATTGAACATCATAGTCTCTGTAATATTTATTGCACTTATTTCCAATAAGGGTAATATGGTCATTTTCACAATCTATAATATTTACTTTATTTATTTCCAATAAGGGTAGTTTGGTCATTTTCAAAGTCTCCATAATATTTATTCCACTTATTTCCAACAAGGGTAATATGGTTATTTTTATAGTATGTAATATTTACTTTATTTATTTCAATAAGGGTAGTTTGGTCATTTTCACGGTCTCCACAATATTTATTGCACTTATTTTCAATAAGGGTAATATGGTCATTTTCCCAGTCTGTAATATTTACTTTACTTATTTTGTTAAGGGTAGTCTGGTCATTTTCATAGTCTCCATAATATTTATTGCACTTATTTCCAATAAAGGTGATATGGTCATTTTCACAGTCTACATAATATTTTTTTGCACTTATTTCTAATAAGGATAATATGGTCATTTTCTCAATATATAATATTTACTTTACTTATTACAGTTAATTGGGTAGTCTGGTTATTTTCACTGTCTCCATAATATTTATTGCACTTATTTCCAGTAAGGGTAATATGGTCATTTTCAAAGAGTGTAGTATTTACTTTACTTATTTTCGATAAGGGTAGTCTGGTCATTTTCACAGTCTCTATAATATTTATTACTCTTATTTCCAATAAGGGTAATATGGTCATTTTCATAGTCCGTAATATTTACTTTTTTTTCTTTTCAATAAGGGTATTCTGGTTATTTTCACAATCTCCATAATATTTATTGCACTTATTTCCAATTGGTAACGCAGTCGCGGAGGAAATGAGGGTCCCGCCTAAGAAAAGTAGCAGTGATTCAACTAGGTAATGCAGTCGGGGTGTGGGTTGATGACTCGGGGATATAATCGTAATTAATAAATTTATACAACGACCTTTTTTAACGCTCTAATATGTGCTCCGAAAATTTACTCTATCTAGGACTGCTTTGACTGGTCCATGGTCCGTTGACCGATATTGAGGGTCGAGAATGTGGGTCACTAAAACCCCTTTCTCCACTAGTGAAGAATCGATTATAGTTATCAATCAATTGTGAAACATGGCTTCCTCCATTGTCCCAGTGATGTGGTTTAGCTCATAATGGTGAAAACACGCTCAAAATAATAATCCATGGCTCAATAGGTGTTTTACTGGAGAAAAATAATATTACAGCGAATTCGCAACGCTGTAAAGGCGTTACAGAACTTACTGTTACAATTGTTGAACTGTTACAAAGTAAAGATGACAGTCTTATTAAGGTGTGATCTATTCTTCTTCTTCTTCTCCAACTCCATTCGTACAACTTCACTCTGCAACTCTGATTTCTCCGGTTCTATAGCTTCTGCTTGGTCCCCAAACTCACGACTCTCTCCCTGTGAGACTCCTAACACTTTATATCCAACACAGGGTCTGTATAACTCGATTAAATACGAGTTTATCTTACCATTCCTTCCCCTCAAGTCTCGGTCCTTCGTATCTTGTTTCTCTGCTTCGCGCCTCTGCCAGGTCACCAAAACTCACCGTAGATCTTCTAAAGATGGCAATATATCTCAGGAAATATTCCTAGCAGTTTCCATTCCACGTACTTTCCTATTATGAACCAAACATCCGAGTTAGGGGTGGGACTTGGGTTGGTTGGGAGGGTTAGAATGCTTGGCTAAGGCAGACCCGAGCTAGTGAGCCTTTGCCCAGATTGCCCATTGAACCCGTGGAACCTATGGAGGTACTGCCCAAGTCCGCCCAAGTTATGTTCCTCGGGTTGTCCCAAGTTTCACTAGACATATGAGTATGTTAATACGATAATAACAAATTTTAGTAATAATAAGATTTAATTGCTTCATTTATCTTAAATTACCAAATAACTGAAGGTTATTTACAATAATATAAACATGTTCATATTAAATGATTGATTAATGAGATGAATATAACTTATATTTTCATCATTAGATGTGAAGATAATATCTAAAATTATTCTAAATAGATAATAATACCAATTATAAAAATAATTTTATATAACTATATCATAGTTCTTCTGGTTGGGCGGGTTCCTTGGGTTAGAAATATTTGTACCCATGCTTGCCCAAATTTAACTCGGGTTTATAAAATTGATGTCCAATCTTGCCCAAAATTTTGATGTAAGTTGCCCATCTCCGCCCAATGTTCGGGTTGAGCATGTGTTGGGTGGGTTAACCCAACCCAAGTCCCACCCCTAATCCGAGTTTTCTTATCTTTCCCTATTTTCGAATATCACCAAATATAACAAGACTTTATTCCCCTATTTTCAGTTCCAACACGTCACTGTTTTATGGCAACAAGTTATCATGTCTTGAACGCGCAAAATCTCCCAATATCCCGAGAACTTTTCTCACTCCCTGTTTTGTTGAAGAATGATTAAACTCGTGTTTTTATTCAAAACCAAACCACCTACCATCCATGGTTCATCATATCATGACCATATATATCATAATACACAAAGAAACCCGAGAGAAACTCGCTCAAAACCAATTTAGTGGAAGTCGCAGCTGAAAATATTCTTCTCGGCAAATTCCCGCCAAATATGATTTTGAAGTAAAGAAGATGAGGTTGCCCATAACCAATACCCGGGTGCCCTTATAATCTGGGGTGTGAATAGCAGTGATGTGCCCCTTAGTAATTGAATACCCTTATCCATTTGAAGGGTGTAAATAACACATGTCCTGGGGTGTCTCCAATATACTCCTGGGGTGCAAATACCACTTTTCGAGTCAATTTCTCCGCACATGTTTATTTCTTCAAAAATACCTACAAAGACATAAAATACCAAAATAAGTGCGAAAATGGGTACTAATAATATAGAAAATCGAGAAAAAAATAGTCACATAAATGCGTCTATCAAATACCCTCAAACTTATTATTTGCTAGTCCTCGAGCAAATCAAATCTAGAAATTAAAATCCTAACTCACTGTCGCAGGCATCTTCGGTTGCATTTATCATATGCAACAAGCCTTTAAACCCCTAGGTGGCCCTAGTGGCCGATTTATAGTCTCGGGAAGGCTTGCAAGAGATATACCCACAAAACCTTTACTCCATACACCATACCCTAGCTGTCTACACAGAACCTTGGAAGGCACTAAATAATCTCCTTGGTTGGCATACTTATTGATTATAGGAGGAAGTACCATGATGCAAAATTCTAATTGTTGTACACGAGTTTGCACTCAAGCATACTAAAATTCATATAAAGTGACAGAGCTCTACTCAAATAGTTTCTGGACATAGTAACCGGAGTCAACCAATCACATGGATATATTAAGAAGATGGATGTAGATAAAAACATAGATGGTTTTGATATTGACTAGGTGAACGGTGTTTCTCATATATGTCTGAAGGCCACTGCCAAAATGAACCTATCCTAATGGACTGAGATACCGGTCTGACTAATATCAACACAACTGGAATATACAAGGGAACCAGTACTGGTCGATAATCCTAACTCTAGGTCAACACAACTGGCATATACAAGGGTACCAGTGGTCGACTTTATTGAACACTTTATTCCGGTTGGTCTAATGGTCTGATCTTTATTTTTTCACCCTAGCAGTGGTAACAACTTGAATCGTGAGCCACACCTAATCACTTAGAGAAACATATTTTAAAGAAAACAAAATAAAAATAGAAGTGAAAAGGATTCAACAAGATATGGCGAAACTACCATGTTTTTTTTTCTAACACCTAAGCTATGTGCTTTTATGAATAAACTCTTTAGATGTTTCCATCTAATCAGATTGGTTCCTCAACTCCTACAACCAAAATTCTTCCATCCACTTAGATTGGTTAGTGCCATCCTTAATAAGCATAAATTTCTAGGCTTTGGAGTTTATTTATTGCAACTAAAACGTTTCTCCCGTACCCCCAAACTTAAATTTAACATTGTCCTCAATGTTCTAAAGATAAAATTAAAAGCATGAACAAGGAGAAATTGTTACCATTTGAAGCAAAAGAGTTAAGGAAAGATATTACCGTGTCACATGAATATTGGGTTACCTCCCAAGAAGTGCTAAGTTTAAAGTCTTCAGCCAGACTAAGAAAGGATTAGTCATCTCATAGAATCATAAAGTAATAGCCGAAATATCTGTGGGTCATCAAAACCAAATAATTCTATCACAAGTAAAAGGAATCTACAACATGCCAAGAAAATTAACAAATAAAGCACACCCTTGTCTAGTTTCCTATTTAAGATAACTACATCTAGCTGTGGTTCAGGTTCAGGTTCTATAACTGGTTCCAAATAAAATATTTTCATGGGTTGCATTTCCTCATATCTAAGATCCAATTCAGGTATTAGAGCGTGAAAAAACTCAAGTAAAAATTTAGAAGCACATAATAATAACCTAAAAAACTGCGGATCCTCTAAGTCAATCAGATTTGACTTAAACAGTTGACCACAATGAGAGTTGTGGTCTTCCTTAAACAAATGTGTCGACCCTAATCTCCTAAAGTAATTAGGTTTAGTCTCAAAACTTAATAATTGACACATCTGAAACTTATACGTTCCCACAATCGGGTGAAAAATGTTTGGTGGGAAAACAAAGTCAATTTGGGTATTATCGCCTCGGTAAACCACATCAACCAGAGGATGGGTTTCTAACAACTGAACTTCCTTATGGACATCAATAGGTTCGGAGAAACGTGTATGAAGATAATCTTGTAAAATGGTTGAGGCACATATGTCATGTCCCAAGTGAGGGACTTTTCTAAGAGTTAAAGCAAACAGAGAATGATAATCACCCCCAAACTTAGAGTTTTCAGTGTCTCTAGAAAGACTAGTCACAACTTCCCTAATTTCAAGGTCATTAGATTCCTGAAAATGGTCAATTGATTCTTCTAAGTCAGGTTCATCCTCACTCATCTCTACGAGTTCATCTTCTTTGTCTAAGACTAATGTTTCTAAATCTCTAGACTCGAAAACAATATTCTCAGGATAAACCCGCTCCTCTAAACCATCATCGGCTTCGTAATCATAAGGGAATACTACATCGTCTAAAACGGTGGTATCTCTAATCAAATCCTCGTCCTTTTGAATAGGTGAATAATTATTAAAATTATTTGGATTTGAACTAGAAATAATATTATCATTATAAAGTTCAATTGGGGTAACAAATTCCTGATCACTATGCCTATTTATTTCAAATTCTTCATCAACTCTATCCTCATCATAATCATTATAACATGAAAATGATTGAACCTCATCTAAAGTAGTGTTACCAATTATATCCTCGTCTTCTTGATTATGCAAATAACTATCCTCATTTTTCAAGGCTATTATTGGAAACATTGTATTGGAAATTAAGATTATTTCGAGCGGTTCTTTCCTGGGCCTCTAACAAAATTTTCTGAGTCGACTCACATGACTTCCTGATTTATCTAGGAAAGAAGGTTCACATGTTGCATTGCTTTCGTCCATAACTAAGTTATTCATATCAGTTGAACTACGTGTTGACTCAAGTAACTTTTGTGTCGATTCAGTTAACTTACGTGCAGACTCTAGTAGAGAGGAATTTTGCTCATACGACCGGTGGGCATATGGATAGTAATTGGGCTCACCATGGTATGGACCGTAACCTTCAAAAGGCTGATGTTCCCAACCACTATTCACATTATGGTCAAAGTAGTAACGTCCATTTTGAAACTCAGTCGGATATTCATTGTATTATCTATTGTAATACCAGTTCGACATTCTATTGCATGGGTGTGAGTTGTCACACAAAATAAAACCCATTGACAGGGGATTCGTGGGTGGATAGAGTCTTACCTCCCGTACCAGATGGGAGATGAACCGTTGAAGTCGACTCATGCCACCGACTCCTATGTAAGTGTACGAACCCGAGGGGCCGAGACAATATCGTAATTGTCGTCCTTCCCTGCAAACAATTTATATTTAATTCTTTAACCCTTCCTTAAGGTTTTAAAAATAGTAATGTCCAATGTCCCAAAAATAAAGATTAAAAAGTCAAAAAATAAAAGATTACAAAAAATAAAACCCTATTTATTACAGTTTCTAAAAATAAAACAAAATAACTATATACAAAATCTTTTTCACTCCTTTTGGACTTCTCTTTTCTTTCCTTCTTTGGCAATGCTTTCCTTTTATAACACTTTTTCTTTCCTCTTAGATTCACTCCAAATCTGAAAAAGAATCAAAAATACCAAAGGCGTAAAAGAGAAAAAAAAATCTAAAAAATAAACAAAAAAAAATCTAAAACCTAAACCTAAACCTAAATACAACTCCCCGTCGACGGCGCCAAAAATTGTTGTAGTTTTTCAAGTGGTAAATAAAGTTCGTTCAAAGACTTGTAAATATTTGATTTCAGACTTACTAGTAAAAATATATACACAAAAAGTTGTCACGGTATCGAGAGGTACTGGGACTTAGGATTTCACCACTAATCACATTCAATTAGTTCATATAATGATTCATAACAATTCTAGCTCTTTTGTTGACTCTTTTCTTTGCCAAAAGTAGATTGTGTAAAATATTAATTGTAGATCACAAGCATGATGCATCAAAGGCTCTAAGTCTAAGAATACATCATCAAACGAAGTCACAACTAATTAATAAAAATCATACATCGATTAAAAACAATGCAAAAGTCATAAAGAATCGATTATAGTTACCAATCAATTGTGAAACATGGTTTCCTCCATTGTCCCAGTGATGGGGTTTAGCTCATAATGGTGAAAATACGCTCAAAATAATAATCCATGGCTCAATAGGTGTTTTATTGTAGAAAAATAATATTACACTGATTCACAATGCTGTAAAGGCGTTACAGAACCTACTGTTACAATTGTTGAACTGTTACAAAGTAAAGATGACAGTCTTATTAAGGTGTGATCTATTCTTCTTCTTCTTCTCCAACTTCGTTCGTACATCTTCACTCTGCAACTTTGATTTCTACAGTTCTGTAGCCTCTGCTCGGTCCCCACTCCCTGTGAGACTCCTAACAATTTATATCCAACACAGGGTCTGTATAACTCGATTAAATCCGAGTTTATCTTTCCATTCCTTCCCCTCAAGTCTCGGTCCTTCGTATCTTGTTTATCTGCTTCACGCCTCTGCCAAGTCACCAAAACTCACCGTAGATCTTCTAAAGATGGCAGTATATCTCAGGAAATATTCCCTAACATTTTCCATTCCACGTACTTTCCTATTATAAACCAAACATCCGAGTTTTCTTCTCTTTCCCTGTTTTCGAATATTACCAAATATAACAAGATTTTATTCCCCTATTTTCAGTTCCAGCACGTCACTGTTTTATGGCAACAAGTTATCATGCCTTGAACGCGCAAAATCTCCCAATATCCCGAGAACTTTTCTCACTCCCTGTTTTGTTGAAGAATGACTAAACTCATGTTTTTCTTCAAAACCAAACCACCTACCATCCATGGTTCAACATTATAGGCCCATATATATCATAATCCACGAAGAAACCCGAGAGAAATTCGCTCAAAACTAATTCAGTGGAAGTCGCAACTGAAAATATTCTTCCCAAAAAAAATCCCGCCAAATATGATTTTGAAGTAAAGAAGATAAGGTTGCCCCTAACCAATACCCGGGTGCCCTTATAATCTGGGGTGTGAATAGCAGTGATGTGCCCATTAGTAATTAATTCTCCCTTAGTAATTGAATACCCCTTATGCATTTGAAGGGTGTAAATAACACATGTCCTGGGGTGTCTCCAACATACTTATGGGGTGCAGATACCACTTTTCGAGCCAATTTCTCCGCACATGTTTATTTCTCCAAAAATACCTACAAAGAGATAAAATAATAAAATAAGTGCGAAAATGGGTACTAATAATATAGAAAATCGAGAAAAAAATAGTCACATAAATGCGTCTATCACTAGTCCAGAATTGAATACTATCAGGTTTAAGCCGCTATACAAAATAAACTAACTTCGTATAGTTGAGTCCAATCAACTAAACCTATAGTTCACCTAGTTCCGTCTGTATTTCCACGCCTCCAACCTGTAAACAAGTCATGTACTTGGACCAATTCCTTTGGTTAGTATTCCAAACAGTAAAGGAACAACAAATCTGTTTGGTATCAACTTTTGTCAACCAAGTGATATGAGTTGCACAAAGGATTTTCTGTTTATCTTAACATAAACTCATTTGCCAGGTTCCAAGATATATCTTATGTTCAATCACCAAAAGGCAATCGTTAAGATTAAGACAACAACACTCTTAATCCAAAGAATTGTGTTGATGTCGATCTTCTCAATTAATCAATCCAATCTACCATAAGGATAAACTGATTATTAATTGGATCATCTTTTACCAAAACAAGTATTGTGCACACCAAAGATTATAAAACCAAGTCAGAAATCTTCTATCTCTTCTTTGTCTTCAAATATTCTTAGATCTTCAATAAACACCTGCACACAACTACTTGAATCTCTTGTGATCAATCACAGACAGAACGGAGTCTGTCAACAATGGATTATCACAAGATCGTCTTTATATCTAACAACAGTCTAAAGATCTATGTGGAAACCTTGAACTAGTTTGAGTGAATCTTATATCAGAAGAGAAGATTCTCAAGCATAAACAAATTAGGTGGAATCAAAGTTCAACCACCGTTAGTCAATCAAATCAATATGAAAACTAAAGATATACCGAAATTATCTAGTTTCCCACAAACTATACACACTAGAGATTCTCAATCCCAAAGAAGATTTTAAACTGAGCGGCCGTAAGAGATTTCGCCTAATTAGGTTATTCTCCTCTCCGAATAGGCGGCTTCACCAGTAACAGTACAACAAAGGAAGTATTAGCAGAGCGAACTCACGGAAGGTAGCCCCATTTTTGTAGCCTGTGGAGAAAATAAATGGGAAGTATTAGCAGAGCGAATGGAAGCTAACCGCGGAACAGACAACATACCAGCATCTCGATTCATCTTCTTAGCCATCCGATCAACCTTCAATTCGTGGAGAGTAATGTTAATGTATTCTTCAAAGAGAAGGCCTCTAGGATTCCAACCAAGAGGCGAGGAATTCTAAAAGAGCATGACACAAACAAATATAAAAAAACTAAGGCAAGATGTGACTAGAAGCAAAGGACGAAAATAGAATAGAGGATATCTTAGCAGGAGGAGATTTGACAAGAGGGATGTGTAAGGGTTTTACCGCTGGAGGACGCCTTATCTTCTTAGAACCCGATGAAGGAGTTAAAGAACCACCTTTCCTATCCCTCTGAGGGGATTCATCATCCGGAAGAGGGTCCCATCTAGTGACGAGTGGATGAAGAGGACGACCTTTGTTGCTCTAGGAGAGCTTGTATTTCTTGGTAACCTTGTTATTCAGCTTCACACGGCCTGATGTGTGCATCTCTTTGAAATCCTCCTTGGTTAAAGTTGTAGGAGCATATGGTTCCTTGAGGAGAAGGTTTATCACATTCCTATTGACGCCATTATGATACCCAAGTTACTTATTGGTGACACTAACTTTCCACTGAGATTGAGGCTGGAAGAAAGAAAAATGTCACTGACGATCATTCATCCGAAGACCATCTTTAAAAACGAAGCAATTAAAACTCTTCCGGATCTCCATATCCTCCCAGATGAGTAAGGGTAGAGGGGACTATAAGGAACCCCTTGATCAAAACTAAGCTGGCGAGCAACACGAACGGTGTTATATGCCTCAGATAAAAACTTCCCACCATGAAATCCAGGAATACTCCATGGTAAGGTAGAGACGATGATGTCAAAATCCTCGGATGAGGGCATATCCGTGAAAGACATCCTCCGCGGTGACTTGATAACAAAATTATAATGCAAGGAACCAGTATGACTATCTTAATAGGTGATAGGTTTGAAATCATCTCCTCTATCCATGAAATCCTTGAGCTTGGACTTAGGCAGAAAATCCTTCTTGTGATAAAGAGATATTTGAGGATGAGACTGAGACACCGTCACAAGTCGCTTGGAACCATCCTTTTGAATAACCTCCTCTTGTCGCGAGAGAGTAATGAGATTCAACTGAAGAGGCATGTATATGGGATAGCATTACCAAGCCCATGCTTGGATGAAATTAGCAGGGAAGAAAGTATCCACATCATGAGATCCGTCCACACGATGAATATCACATGTCAGCAGATCCAAATGATGATACAAACCTCCTAGGAATTTAGGGGCGAGTGGGAATGACACGCCACGAGATATTAACTCTGCCATGGGAATAAACTCATTCTTAATAGTGTCCCGGGGATTGTACTCGAACACACCATGACACAACCAAAAAAGAAGGAAATCTGCCAATTCCGCTCGATATTTTTCCCCTTCACGAGGAGGAACGCCTTCACGCTAGCCAAAAATCAAAGGGTCCCAATATTTGATCCAATAGGAGAAAGAGGCGTGGTGTTGCCCGGACTTTGGTTTCTTGCCGCTATTTATCTATTTTACATCATCGGATTCTTCAGCAGCATATGACTTCGGACAAGCAACTTTGATGGTGGATCCCATGAGATTTGA
Source organism: Papaver bracteatum (assembly GCA_023529315.1). NCBI lineage: Eukaryota > Viridiplantae > Streptophyta > Magnoliopsida > Ranunculales > Papaveraceae > Papaver > Papaver bracteatum. The sequence continues at coordinate 427,476 of JAJJWX010002706.1, forward strand.
AGAAGATGAAACATTAACTGGAGAATCGTTGGCGACGGATGCAACAAATTTTCCCTTTCTTTTGCTTGCCGAGTCCTCTACTTAGTTCGGAGCCTCAGTTTTGACCTCCCCTGGCGGCTGGAATGTTATAGAACTTGTTTTGGCTGCAATCAAAATATTTTTTTTTAACCGGAACCCGAAATTTATTAAACCAAGAAAAAAGAAGGAGGGGGGAAAAGCCTTACCTCCAGACATAAATAGAGAAGATCAAACAAAGTAAACGGGGAAACCAAAGCCTAAAAAAAAGAATTACATATTGCGAAATCTGTAAAGGGGAAGATAAGAGTTATCTAACGAGAGCCTATGTTTAGTGAAAACCGGAGGGTTTGACCATTAACGAGACTCCGTTGTAGCGCCATACTTAGCCAGTGAGTCCGCCACAGAGTTACAAGTTAACGTGATTGTGGAAGCATACTTCATACAGTTTCTCCAGTGCGTTTGAAGTCTCCACGGGACCAAATTCGTATTTTGAATAGCCTGTAAAACAAAAGTAAAGTCGCACTCCAGCCATAACCTGCGAATTCTCTTAGAACCAGCCAACCGAAAAGCATAAATTTCTCCCCAAAGCTCCGCAAACTTCGAGTTGCTTAACCCCAGATTCTGCGCCAGGCAGCCTATCACCCTCCCATTAGAGTCACGAAACACCACCCCGCAGCCCGACGGCCCCGGATTACCCAGAGAGCAACCATAAATGTTTGCCTTAATCCAACCTTGCGGAGGAGGCAACCATTTAACCATCACTGCCCTTGGAATTTTAGGCACACGCCTCTTTATACCCAGAGTATCCAATATTCTATTATCTTCCGCAGTGTAGAAAGAGAAGCCACCACTATGTATGCTGGACTCCACAATTAGATTGGCTAACATACTGACTGCCTGCTAAGAAGATGTGTCTTTGTGATCAAATCTAAGTTTGTTCCGGCAGAACCAAATGATCCAAGTACAGCTTACCAACGCAACCCAAAGAAGGTTCTTCGTCTGAGAGTAACCCTTAAAACTTCGAGCAGCAGCAAAAACCATCCGAATACTTGAGCAGTCAATTTGCAGACCGAAGACCCGCATAATCCAGAACCAAAGATTCCTGGAAAAAACACATTGGAAGAACAAGTGAGATTGAGATTCACCACAGCAGTGAGAAGGACAAAGGTTGTAGCAGTTCGCTGTGTGTCTTCCCTGGTACTTCACATTATCATCCGTGGAAATCCTGTTATGCAGCAACTTCCACACCGTACCAGATCTACGCGGAGGGATCTTTATTGACCATAAGTCCTTGAAGTCTCTCATTTCCTGCACTTTCGGTCTTTGGTATTCGTAATCCACCTTCATAGTTATGTCCCCCGAGATACTCAACGACCAAACTTGTTTATCCTCCGTATAAGCAGCAAACGGGGACTCTGTAATCATCTGCGCAATCTGTCCTGAAAGCTCAGGAATGAAGGAGGGAATGCACCACCGACCATCTACGATAAAGTCAGCCAGATTGTTGTGTAGGTTCGAGTTATCCAGCTCCAAGTAGTCCGCTGCAATCAAGTGATCACGAAGGTCTCTGTCACTCTTTTTCAAAGACTTGTGAAGGTAGAAACCTTCAAAAACTATATCGCCTTAGATAGGTAGGCCAGTAAGTGCCACTAGGTCTTCTAGAATGAGGGTCGCTTCATCCCAAGAGAATAAAAACGTGTGAGGATCGATTCCCCAATGCGCACATAAATGAATCAAGCTATCATGATCTCGCAGGACATTTATAAACTTTGAAGCCTTTAAAGTAGCCTCTGTACCTAGAAAATGGATGCTCCTTTCATGATCCGGATTAGAGCAAATATAATCTACCCACGGGTCCCAGGCGGCGTGAGATTCAGCAGATGAGCGAAGATTGATCGAAGGAAAAACATAATCCCCCCTTTGAACCGCTAAACGGGGCATATACTTGGAGGCGGGTATGGGAGGCACATCCGCTTGATGACGGATAAGCTAACTTTTAGATGCGGATGGAGGAAATGGATGAGGATTCAGCATGCGTGAAATACAATTGTCATCAGCCGGGAAAATAGTAACATTATCATCCGCTACTTGAGGCCGTAGCGTATCTTTGAGTCGGGGACTACCCCTTATCTCCTCCAGTGTATATGGCTCTGAACTGAGGGGCACATCATAATTAGGAGATTCATTAGACATGGCGAGTAAGAAGGAAAATAAGGAAAGAGAAAAGGACGCAGTGAAAAGAATGATGATTGAGAAACGAGGTCCCCTCTATTTATAGGGAACTAAAAGAAGGAGCAATTACTGGATAGGCCAGTAACTGCAGCATCCCAAGGGTAGTGAACTTAAACTGCCCAAACTCACTAGTCGTAACCGTCGTATCAATGAGTGACTGTTGACACAGTATTTGACTAATCAAACAGTCAGGGGACTAATGTTGATACATGAAAATAACCAATCCTAAAATAGATAGCCCCTTAACCTATCAAGGGTCCCTTTTAGGATGGAGAGACTAGGGGACTAGGCCTAACCCACTAGGATGGGATAGTTCTAGTCCATCCAAGAGTACAATGAGTTAGTTGGGCTTTAGCCCGAGAAGAAAGCCTTTTAGGGTTTGATAATAACTTAATGAAAGGGAAATGGTAGTTTAGTAATATGTTAATCTTATGGGCATTTATCCATAAGATGGTCATTATAAAAGGGGAAAGAATGGCACATTTAGGGATAATCATTAATCCACCATTACCTCTCATAAACGTCTCTACACCTTGGAAGTACTTTCTGTGATTAGGGATAGTTCCTCCTTCCTACGTTTTACCCTATCAACAGATACATGTGTATCTTCATCTCCATGGGAACTAGTGATCCTCAAGACGGATTGAGGATATATTATAATTTATGAGGGATTACTAATTTAAGGAAGTATTCTTATGGAAGGAAAATAGATTCCTAATAGGTTTGGGAAACCAAACCAAAGTAAGGAAGTATACTAAGATAAGGAAATACATCCTAGACAAGGTAATATTCCTAGAAAGGGAAATATACCTAGAAAGAAAATTATTACTAGATAAGGAAATAGATTCCTATAAGGTTTTGGAAACCGTTAAAGCTATAAATATAAATAGAGATGTTTAGCTCATAACTAAAACATCTAGAGAGTGTGGTCTAACACCTAGAAAAGAAGGTTTAACACACATACCTAGAGAGAAGCTTGTGAGACAATCAATTATTATAAAAACAAGCTTAGCAAATAGTTTAAGGTTATTTACTTAGAGAGATTGTGAGCGTAAAAAAGAGAGAATTGTAATAGTTTTCTTGTTCATAATATAGAGAAGATATATTTCTTCATATCTGGTTTCTAGTTTATTTTGTATTCTAGTTTTCGTCTATTATTATTATGAATTTCGCCTCTATAAAAATAGTCACCAAGGTACAGAGATCAATATGTATCACTCAATAGAAAATCTATAATTAGTAAATGCACATTACTAGTTTTTATTCTCTAGTGATATGCATTTAATTGCTGGTAATTGAAACATATAAAACCAAAAACCTTATTTAATTTATCTCGGCACAGGATTTCCTTGACTACTAAGGAATATATTTGAACAATAAATGATAAGACTTACTCTACGTGTTCAAAGTATGTTGACATATTTTCACTGCAAATCCTTATTTCATATTTACATAGATTTGCATTCTTGGAATCGGTTATACCACCACACTTCCAAACAAGTTTAGAATTGGTTGACCTGTTTTCCAAGACTACTATGTGATTGATCAAATATCAAATCACATACATGGGTTCAATCGGTTCTACCAATCACTAGGATCGATTTTACCTAATAATGGAAATACTTGTGATCGGTCACACCAGTCACTAGGATCAGTTACACCAGTTACAAGGATCAGTTCCATATTTACATGGTATTTCTTGTGATCGATAATATCAGTTACCAGGATCGGTTACACCAGTTGTCAGGACCGGTTACACCAATTACAAGGATCAGTTACACATACTCATGATCGGTCACACCAATTACTAGGATCGGTCACACCAATTACAAGGATCGATCATACCATCACATGGTGATTACTTAGGATAGGTTACACTAATTAATAAAAACCAGTCATACCAAATCATAAGTCAGGCATTGTGATTAGTTATACCAAGATACATAACCAAGGTAAAGCTCGGTTCTACCATCTCACACATATTGGTCATCCAAATATTTGCAAGGAATATCCGAACCAATAAGCCTAATGATTTCCCTTTCGATTAATAAAACAAGTTCATGAATGTACTTCCTTTAAACAAATGTAAAAAATTATTTCCTAGGATGAAATCTTCACCATAACCCATTCATTCACATAATCATAACAATATATACAAGATTATGTCGATGTCATATCTACGAAGTTCAAAAGATAAGTGTTATACTTCTTAGTCTAATTATATAATACTATAATCATACAATTATGACCATGTCATATCACTAGAGTATTACTCCCTCAGTTTCTAAAATATAGGCAGGTTTCCTTATTTGGGTATGTCAAAAAAATAGGCTTGTTTCCATATGTGGAAAGTCAAATGTTATGATTTTACTACTATACCCATAGAGGGACCACTTCTCTCTATCCTTTTTCTCTCTAATACAAAAAGGGGACCACTTCTCTCTCCTATTTCTCTAATAGAAAATGAGTGGGGACCAAATGATAGTTTAGGAAAAAACATGAAAAAGTGGCTACAATGATTGGTTTTCTTAATTTTTGTGAAAACCAAACTTACCTATTTTTTAGAAATGGAGGGAGTATATAATATGTACAATATATAGGGCGATGTAGGGATTGAATCTGTTGAGCACCCTAAAAATGTTAAAATAAGGTTGGAAGGCGAAAGGTCCACCATCACTAGTGTTTTGGGTTCCACTTCATTTTCAGCTTCACCGTTGAGTTTAGTTTTATGATTCTTCACTAGTACAGCTAGGAATTCCGATACATGTGAATAATTACACTAAAATGATGCGACAATCCGTGAAAATCACGCCCATGAATGTTCCCCGTTTTAGCGGTGAACATCCTATAAAATTTCTCCCAGAAACACAACATCGATTCGGCTACATTCCTATCAACATCATTTTGTGTGTGACAAACAAAGGTTCTACAAATAGCTAAATCCTCTTGTTGAGTGAATCTATTACCAAGAACACTGGGAGGCATTTTTTCGGATGATTTGTGAGTAAAAAGATTTAGATTGGTAGAATGTATGAATTTGGAGTTGAAATGAGGAGTATTTATAGAACTAAAAATTGAACGCACAATTGGGGGATAGTAAAACTGATTTGGGGATATAAATTACTTCCCCCAACCAATAATGTCTGCTAAGGGTGTTTTTGGGGGGCAAAAATACTAAAATACCCTTCCCTCAAAATAAAAATCAAAAAAACTTAAAATCAAAAAAACAAAATCATATCCCCCATTTGGCCATTTCCATCTTCACTTCTTATTAATCTCTTTTAGGGTTAGGGCTTTGAAACCTAAATATTCCCTACTCCCTTTCAAATTCTAAATTTTCCCCACTCCCTTTCAAATTCTCTTCTCCTTCTCTGTTGGCTCCTCACTTTAAAAACGATTTATTTATTTTTACATTCGGAAGTGATGAAGACCATGCCGCAAGTGATGAAGACCATGTCGGAAATGATGAAGGCCATGCCGGAAGTGATGAAGACAAGTCGGAAGTGATGAAGACCATGCCGGTAGTGATGAAGACCATGCTGGTAGTGATGAAGAACATGTCGGATTTTTTTACATCGCCGGAAGTGATGAAGACAATGCCGGAATTGATGAAGACCATGCAGGAAAATGGTGCCGACATGCTTGGTATCTAACATTCAATGCCATAACATAATGCCAGCATGCTCGATAAAAATCTATCAATGCCGGTAGTCAAGTGAATTTTTTTTCATTTTCTGGATACTTTACATTAGGTGCCGGCAAAGAAATTTAAGCAACATACTATGCCGAAAAATGGTGCCGGCATGCTCGAGAACATCCTATCAATGCTGGCAGTGGACTAATCAAAACCAGATTTTTTTTCAAAAACGGAATAGGTTTCGAACTTCAAAACTAGCATAGTTGAATACCATGCCGGATATCGAGTGGCCGACATGGACGTAGTATGAATACCATGCCGGTATGGATGCTTCCGGCATTGTATTCATACCACTTCTATGCCGGCACCGAGTTTTTTTAGCTGCAAAAATGGTGGATTCAAACAAAAAAAATCAAATTTTCAACCTCTTAGCAGCAATTCTCTCTTCACAATCATCTTCCATTTTCACCAAAAAAAGTTCCCTCTCAAATAATTTTTCCCTCCTTCTACTCTCACCTCACTGACCCAAATAGAAATACACACTAATCTTTTAACAAATACTTAAGATTTTTCCTAATTATAATTAAACACTAGACCTGATTAGTGAGGGGTGGATTAGGAATTATGTAAAATACTTAGATAAGGGGTGACTCTGATTTGATATTTGGATCCAGTTTTTGTCATTTTCCTATATCCCCCAATTAGTTTTACTATCCCCCAACTGTGGGTTCTAAAAATTTCGGTCGTTGGATGAACATATTTTCCAGCCGTTCAAATGTAGGTGTTAACGGTTTTGTATCACCCGCTGGCGGTTTATGATCAAGTGTCGGCGGGTTTCAAACATTCGCGCGGTTTTGATGAATCCACCAGTGTCCTCACGGCTCTTCATTAACCGCGCAATTAGTGATTGTTCTCACTCAATAAACCAACATATTTGTTGGTTTGGCTATCCGTTTTACATGTTTGTTGATTCCATCAATTGTGGGAGAAAAATGAACAAACTTCATATTTGTTTATTCCATATGAACTGCTCTAATTACCTATTTGGGCCTTGGAAAGAGGTGTATAGGTGTTTTTGTCTTCCAGGGGCAAGAAAGAGGCGGTCCAATTTGGCAATCGTATTTGGAAATCATGAATTTCCTAGTTTGGTGAAGACTGAAGAACCTAAAATAAGTCGGTCTCCTCTTTACTTTCCACATAATGATTCTAATAGATATAGGAATTTGTTTTTTTATGGTGCTTTTGTATTTAGCCTATATAAGGAGGTAGTCTAACAAGAACAAGATTATTCTTATCAAAGTCTTCCCTGCTCTCGTTTCATCTACAAGTCTCTGCAGTAATTTGGTTTCTCTCCTTACTTTCTATACTAGGATAGCAGTACTATTTTCATTCTACCTACAATGTCGGAAATTAGAGCTTGCGTATGGTTTTCCATCGTCCTGGTAGCGACTCTAGTGACCTTAGGGTTGTTGTCTGTATTCACTCGGCATCCTTCAAGTTATAATGATAATGATGATTTCCCAAAGAGTACTATAGAAGCGTTCTATGTTCCTGCTCTCAATATAGGCTCTAATGATGCAACCAACCGGACAATCAATACAACCGTTTCATTCGACCTCAGAGTCGAGATAGAATATAATAATATAATGAATCCTGTGTGGGGAGTTCATTATGACACTTTTGATCTCACACTTTATTACTACCACAACAATAGTAGTACTACTACAACTGGTGGGATTTACCACGACACTCTAATACGTTTACCCGTTGGGAATATATCTATCTCGAATTTTTTCCAACCCAAGTTTGAGGAACCAATGCATCATCTTGTGAATGTTCAGACTTTTGGGGTTCCTTGGGAAGAAGCTAAGATTGCAGTTTCTAACGATGGGATTACGACGTTCGGACTTGAGTTAGCTTCGGACATTAGGTATATGAGTAAATATGGTGATACCTTGTGGCCTATGACTGTGAGGTTCGGTGCCAATGTCACTGTTAATGATCGAGGAACTAAATCAGTACATAGAGCTTATAGGCTAACTTCAGCTTCTAGGCGTGTTCATAACCCGTGTAGTTTTTTCATTCTCGCTTTATCAGTTTTGGGTTTTATTTTGTGAAACATCGTTATGATGTCAATTTTGTGAATTTATTGCGTATTTTCCTGATATATGTTCAAATCGTGCAAATTCTGGTTCGCTATTTCTTAGCCATTATATTATTATTCTCTTATTACAAAAATAAATAAATAATATTATTGTTCTCTTATTACACATCCTTTTCTTGTTCCAAGGGAAGGGAATATATTATGACTACATAGCTGTTGGAAAATTTGGGTAAAAAACAGAGGATGAAAATTACACAAAAGAAATTGTTGTACTCAAAAGCTTTCAAGGCTCATACGATTTCTTTTAGACGATTATTTCTACCCTCCCAATATCAATTGGCGATTGCAACAGGTATGCGAAATAATGCCTTCGGATACAATGAAAGCCATACAACAGAGAAATTGGATTCAAGGTTTGTACCCCTTGTCCCAATCAAGAACACACATTATCAAGTTTCTGATGATGCTTAGAGAGAAAAGAAATCAGATGTGTTTTCCATTTTTTGAATGAAAACAAACCATCACTATTTATAGGGAATTCATGCCCATTGGAGATGCCTTTTCACTTCCAAAAGACACCAATAGTGTCTAATGGGAATGGATGTGTCTCTTGTGAACCATCACACCCTATGGAGATGTCTTTTCATCTCCAACTAACATCCATTACATCTATTAGGCTCATGACACTCCCCATTGTAGTGGCTAACCAAAAATAAAAACCATTTTATTTTTCTATATTATTGAAAATATCCAACAATAGCTTGGAAGAGTTCGACTGAGAGCTTATTTCCATTCAGAATTTGGGAATGGTGGAAAATGAACTTGGGGTTAATATAAAAATCGGTTCGCTATTTTGTTATGTTTGAATTTGGGGCTAATATAACAATCGGTGGAAAATAAATATCACATAACTACTGATTGTTAAAATAAAGAAATTCAAAATTTCATTAGTTTTGAAAAAAAAATAGAGTTTGAAGCGACTATCACAATCGGTAGACATTGTGAAAGTAAAGAAATCCGAAATTTCATTAGTTTTGGAAAAAAAAAAAGAATTTGGGACGATTATCACAATCAGTAGATAATGAACAATACGAGACCACCGATTGTATAATCGGTAGATAATGGACATCACGAGAGACGACCGATTATGCTTCTCTATTTGAACATAAAGGTATAATCGGTAGATAAAGTACTGTATTATTATCTACCGATTTTAAGAATTGTCTCTCTAATCGTTATGATATTCTTCATGATATTTCTCTCCTTTTTCTCCATACTCATGTTTTTCTTTGTTTAGGTAAACCGAGTTGTTTTCCATTTCTCTTCTTCTTCTCTAAAATCTTAAATCTTAATAACTCAAGATATAATTATTTTTTTCCAGATTGTAATATTCCCCCAATTGTAAACTTAGTTACCGATTGTTAAGGTTAAATTCGCCATTTTGAAAAATGGGAGATAATGGGTGGGTTCATCTTAGATTTGGGTGACCCTATTTTGTTTCGCCCATAAAAATGCTAGGATAAACATGACTATCCAATTATACATATTTTCTTTATATTAACAATAATCAATTAAAATGGTAGGTTTAGTAATATCCCTTTGTTCAATAATATATATATTCATCTATTAATGAGACAAAATTTAAAGGGGTAATTTGCGTTACCTCCCCTGGCAAAGATTATAATTTGAGTTACCTCCCCTACATAATTTAAATTAGTAAAACCTCCTTTCGCTAAGAATTCTGTCCATTCCAAGTTAGTTGACTTAGCAAAAATATACACGTGGAAAAATTATACACGTGTCAATGCCAGTGCCAGTGTGTCAATATAATATCTTAAATTCAGAAAAACCCAATAATACCTTTTAACTTGAATAGAAACTTACCACCTTTTCAAAAAAAAATTTTTTTTTTTACCACGTGTTGCAATATAATAAATTTGATCTTATAAACAGAAACAATTGAAATTGATAAACGGTTTGAAATCAATCATCTAGGATAGATCATTCCACATTTACACGTGCCCTAAGAGCAGTTCTTATGGGATGAACAAACTCAGAATTTGTTCATTTTGCTCCCACTATGGCATGAACAAACATGAAAAATGGATGTTCAAATCATCAAATCTGTTGCTTTGAACATTGAGTCGTCACTTCCAGCGCTCGTCTGTGTTAAAGACGGGCGACATTGATACCTATGATGGCGTCCGAAGAAATAATTCCCGCGTTATTATTTCCAGCGCGCGTCATCATATATAGCGCTGGTGTCCGTATCAGTAACGCCAGCGTCAGTCAGTATAGCGCCAACAACTCAATCTGAATGGCTGCAGAACCCTTTGATCCAACGGCTACATTTTATGAAATATATAAATACTCCTCATTTTAACTCTAAATTCACAAATTCTACACATTCTTACCTCTCAAATCATCTACAAAAATTCCTCCCAGAGTTCGTTTTGTTAGATTCACTAAAGAAGAGGATTTAGCTATTTGCAGATCCTACATTTTTCAAAAACAAGATGTTGCCGCTGATGTTGCTACCGGTAGGAATGTATCACAATCGACGTATTGGCGGAAAGTTTTTGAAATGTTCGTTGCTGAAACGATGAACATTATTAGGCGTGATTGTACATTGGCGCATCGTTTTAGTGTAATTAGTTGTAATATATCGGAGTTCATCGCTCAACTAATGGATAATCATAAAAATAAGCTCAACGGTGAAGCCGAACATGAAGTGGAACCCAGAACTCTAGCGATGTGGCCAGCATCTCACCACGGTCGTCAGTTTGAATTCCATGCTTGCTTCAACATTCTTAGGGTGCTCATCAAATACGATCCCTACAACCCCCTAGGAATTCCACCACCCACCGAGAAATGACGCCGCCTATGTAGTAGTTGTTTTAATCTGATGTATTTATTTTATTCTCATGTATGGTGTGGTTGTTCAATGTAGTATTTTTTTATTTATGAAATTGATGGTGCAATGTTCAATCGAGGAAAAATTTAAATTACTTGATATTGATGGTTTTAGTGAATCGATTTGTCCAACAACTTCAATCAGCTAACTCCATCAAAAAACACCTGGGACATTCCCAAAAATGCCTTCCATATGTGTCTTCTTCAGAAGACGTCCGCAAATGCATAAAAGTCTTGCAACCGGGATTTGAGCATGCACCGATTCTCTGTGGACAAATGTTTGTATTTCTGATCTCCATATCCACAATGCTTGCAGTATAATAGCTCCTTCTTCAATTTGGATTTAAGTTTGAAGATTTTGCAAAGTGTTGCAATATTTTCTTCTTCTTATTTTTTAATCTTCATAGCATCATCTAGCATATGTGGTTCCTCTGGACAGTTGGGATCTTGACATTGCAAATACCTGAGCTTTTCCGGCTATGATTCAATCATCATTCTGATGCGTGAACAACCTTCTCGCGGAAAATTTGAATACATCTAAGGACATTTCATTAGACTGTGGTTATCCATGAAACATAATGGACAAACCTCTTTTGCTTCGACACATAATATTTTCTTCGCTTTGCCTTTAGAAAACATAGTGGATGTTGAGAAATAAATCGGATGGTTTGGTTTAGAATAAAACCTAGAGGAATATTTATAATAGAAAATAGGCATTGGTAATTCATTCAAACAAGCGGTTTTAGTAAAGTCGCGCGGTTTTACTACAAGCGCGAACTTCTATATAATTCAAATGGGCGCTTAAAGGAAAGACGTCAGCGCTTTTACTTTCAAACGCCAACGTCCATATTTCCAACGGCCCTCTTTTCTTTCTTGACTTATAAATTTCATTCCTCACATCTCCAAAATCACATCTTCTTCTTCTTCTTTTTTTCTAAATCTCTCTCCTTTTGCATAAATGTCTGTTAGAAATCGTGGTCCCAAGTTTACTCAAGAAGGTGATATAAGTTCTATGCAAAGCATATTTATTTCATAGGGTAATCACTGGGGTTTTTATTTCTCATGACAGTTCTTTTTGGGAGAACATTTTTTCAATGTTTGTCTCACTGACGGGAATTCCAGGAAACCGAAATGCTCGCCGATTGCTTGCTCGTTTTCATTCTATTAGGCTTGCAGTCCAGACATTTCTTGCTCTGGTAATAGAAATTGATCGAGAAAAGTTCATCGGTGTAACTGAAGATGAAGTGATCCAAATAGCTCTTGATAATTATGAGGAAGCTCACGGTAAGTATTTTCCTTACGAAGCATGTTTCAGAATTCTAAAAGATGGGCCATCTCAAGCACATTGTTACTGCACTCGAATTCCGCTCCCGGTCTTTACAATGGAAGAATATGTTACTCTTGTTCGATGTTGGATACATCGTTTGATGAGACCAATGAACAATGACCATTTCTGGGAAAGAATATTTGGACATTTTGTAGCATCGCGCAATGAAAGCATACGAAACACTAAGATCCTAGAACTAAGAATTGCATTCACCACTAATGAAGTCAAACATTATATGGAAGTTTTGTGGATGGTTCACCATAGCTATTCTGGATTATCCAACGAAGAACTGGTGAGTATCTTCCCCTTTTCCTCGTTGATCAACTGCATTATAAATATCTAAACTTGTTTTTTTCTATGTTTTCAGAAAACCATCTCTCATACCAAGTTTACTGAAGAAAGCGGAAAATTCTAAAAAAAACTAGGACGGGGACACATATATACATATTTTATTTATATATATAATGATGTATTTATACAGCAAAGTCAAGTGTTTCGATCCTAAAAATCTGAAAATAATGTTACATGTGTATAAGAAAATGAGAGATCGTTTGTTTATACACGTCGAAGGTCAAACAATCAATCACTATTAAACACATGACACAATCAAAATACATTCTTAGAACAACACATGCCCAACCGAGGGTATATGTGATGTCATTTCCAGTTACAATTAAATGTTTGTCTTTCTTCATTTAGTTAATAATAGTAAAAATAAAGGAAGAAGTTTAAATGAAAATGAAAAAAAAAATGCTTCAAACCCGACTCATCAATACGTCCAAACAAGACGCGCATATTGATGCGTCGGACACTCATCGTGTCAGCATCCCGCGCTTCATGTGTCCGCCACGAGTCCTGTTATTATCGTTTGAAAGCCGAAGTAGGCGTACTATATGGGAATTTCCTTCTATTTTTGAGAGTAAACGTCCAAACAAGACGCGCACGGGACACGCATATTGATGCGTCGGACACTCATCGTGTCAGCATCCCGCGCTTCATGTGTCCGACACGAGTCCTACTATTATCGTTTGAACGCTGAAGTACGCGTACTATATGGGAATTTCCTTCTATTTTTGAGAGAGTAAGAGTAATTAGAAAGATTGATTGTGGGAGTTGTACCCATGACCTCTTGGTTTGCTAAATAAGGGTCTAACCATTAAGCTATCTACTTGTTATATATTTTCTAATGTATTGTGTAGATAAACCGTGGTTTAAATTATTTTTTTAATTCACCTTCAAAATATATTTTCTATTAATTTGATGTATGCCAAGTTTTCAATACCGACCTCGTATCTCTAAAATGTATTACATATGTACATATGTCGTTCCGGATTATTATCATATTACGCTCTAAAATGTATTACATATGTACGTATGTCGTTCCGGATTATTGTCGTATTACTTACCGTTGAAAGAATTTTTGACCAAATCTGAATGACCCGTATCCATATAATACATATACATTTGTCATCCCGAATTTTTAACTAGGATTGTAAGTACAAATAAGCACCTTACGTACAGTTTTTTCTTTACGATATGGCACATGCAAGTCTCATGCCTGCGACCTAAGCCTTATTAGCGCAGCCTCTAACCAACTGAGCTACTTGTTCTTGACGTTTAGAAATTTACATTTTCCTTATGATTAAGTCTAGATTCACCTAGATTGAAATCCCGTAAATCACACCCATAAAGACAATCATTGTGGGGTGGGGGGTTTAGTGAAAAAATCTCGGTGTGTCTTAGTAAGGTTCTTTCCATGTTAATATATTATCTTTACTGTGGTGGCACAGTGAGCAAACGTCTGGCTGAATTGAGGGTAGAACTAGCATCTTCATCAAGGTGTTTCCTACCATTTTCCAGTAAAATACTAGAACATTGTTGTCACGGTGTGGAGGGGCCGATCGAAGAAGAACGAAGCAGCGCTGATTACATAACGCGTTATATATATTTTTTTTTTGGAATGTTATTTTTTGAGGTATATATTCGTTATACAATTTTTGAAAATCGTGCCTAAAGCATATCCGATTTTTTCGTAAAAAACTCTAAATTTGATATTGTTGTTTATACTCATTGTGTTGAGCTCTTTAAAATCATTTCAACGAGATAAAATTTGAAAAATTTCAAGGCACGAATTTTTAGATATGTTATGTTCTAGTTTGCTTGGCAATTATACCCCTGAAAAAATATGAGCAAAGGGCAGTGAAATTACATATTTCACGGAAAGGTGCAACTAGGGTAGAAGTTAGCAAAAAGTAAACAACCAGGTGCGTTTTGAACTCGGCTGATTTGGTGAGTTCAATTTTACCGGTTTATTCCTAACCCACCCTCCCTGGTCGGGTTAGGTCATTAACCCTAGTTAGGTTAGTATAAATTTGTTGGGTAGAATGGTGGAGTGGTCCTATAAAATTTGTTAGGTATCCATATAACATGGGCGCATAAAATTAAAAGGGTACTGTGTACCATATGGTCATATAATTTTTTTTGGGTAACCCTATAAAACGGCCGTATAAAATTGAAAGGGTAGTTTATTTGGAACAATTAATTGGGGGATATGGATTTTAATCGGGGGATATCACTAGAGGACAAAATATGGATCCGAATATCCTAGCTGGGTTACCCCTTATGTAATTAATTTATTATTTCCTAATCTAACCCTCCCTAATTAGGATTAGTTACTAATTAAGATTAGTAAAATCTTAATGATTTGGGGGATATATTTTGTTTTTGTGAGTTTATTTTAATTTTTTGTGGGTAGAAGGAAGGAAAAATTTTTAGAGTAGAATTTTTTTTTTTTTTTGAAAATGGAAGATGAATTTGAAGAGAGACTTGCAGCTACTGAATCCTTGGCTCAACTACAACAACAATCATATCTTCAATCTTCAGTTAATGATAACACCTCCCAATTGGAGTTATATGATGAACCAACACCCTTGGATCACGATTTTCGTGACCATGAGGAATTATGTGAAGAACCAACTCAAGAAAGTAAACATGTTCAACATACAAGCATCCCCAACACACAGGTAATGCTTCAAAGAGGTCGAAAATTTGTTTTTTTTTTCGAAACCGCCATTTCTGTCCGAAAAAGCAGAAAACCGGCATGCGCATTATATGAATACCATGCCGGAACCTCTATAACCAGCATTGTATTCATACAAATTTGAATGCCGGTTTAAAATATCCCCAACTGTTCAAGAACATACCGGCGTACCATTCAAACCAAGATTGCATGCCGGTTTGAATTTATACTTTTTACCAACCACCGAATATTGTATGGAATACTCAAACCGGCACTAACCGTACATGACACACCATGCCGGTTTGTGATACCGGCATAGATCCTTGCATGTCGATGGTGCCGGTTTAATAGGAAAAACATAGAGAAACAAATTATATTTTGAACTTAAAACCGGCATTCCTTTTTTTGATCTATGTATGCCGGTACTATATCCCGGCATAGTAACTTAATTTGTAAAAATGCCGGTTTTAATACTGGCATAGAATGACAATTACCTTGTATGCCGGTTTTGAAAACCGTCACTTTAATTTACTTATCGACACTGCCGGTTTTAACTAATCCAATTTTATTTTCATTTAGATAATTCTGTACAACGATCAACCAAACTCCAAACCGCTCCATCGGGATACGTCGGAACACTATAAAATACCTCGGGTATGTTACCAAACAAGTCTTCCACCTAGTTTTTACAATTTAATGTTGGGATTTGCTTGTAATCTCTCATTCTTATGTAGGGAATAAAAGATGAAAAGGAAGTAATTGCTTGGGCAAAAGAGACGGCTCTTAAGAACATGTGTGTCTTAGTGAGGAATAGTCAACATTCATATGTTCGTTTTGAGATGATTTGTGAGAGAAGCGGAAAATACAAGGAGAATAGCCATAAGAGAAAGGGTTATGTATATGAAAAGAAGACTAAGAGGGTATACAAAACAGTTACGAGAAAGGATGAGTGCCCCTTTAAGCTTGTATTCTATCTAAGAGGAGAAAGTAAATAAGAAAAAGAATGGGAATGTAAGGTGTGGTTTGGCCATCACAACCACCCCGATCCGAAAGATTTTGAAGGTCACTCCCTAGTTGCGAAGCTAAAACCTGATCAATTCGAGGATGTCAAGATGATGACAAAAGCATGTATCAAACCAAGAGTGATTCTCCGAACCTTCAAGGCAAAGGATAAGATGAACGTTTCTTCACTAAGTACAATTTATAGCGCACAAGCAACTATTAAAAGGTTGGAATGGGAAGGGAGGAATGTTATGCAAGAATTTGAGAAGATAGTTTGGGATCACAACTACACGCGTATCATTAAAAGAGGTCCGGACGAGAAGCCGCTTCAAATATTCATTTCGCATCCTTTGCTTTCACAATTGGCTCATACGTGTTGTGATGTTCTTATGATGGACTGCACGTACAAGACAAACAAATACAACATGCCGTTGTTCAACATCGTGGGGCACACATCGGACAAGGTAACATTCACATTGGCTTGGTGTTTAATGGAAAACGAGAGGGATTACAATTATCATTGGGCATTGCGACAATTGAAATTATTGTTCCCGGAAAATCGTGGTCCGAAGGTCATCATAACCGATCAATTTGACGCACTAATGAATGCCATATCCGACGTATTTCTGGATGCACAAAATTTCCTATGTACATTTCATATAGGTGAAAATGTGAAAAAACATTGTCATGCTTTGTTTGAACCCTCTAAGGCTGATATTAAAAAAAGAATGGTTGGTCAACTTGATGAAGATGTTCGTAAAGAGAAACTATCACCCGAAGAAGAAGAAAATGAAAGAGGAAAGATTAAAGAGCGAGTCGACAAAGAACACGATGAAAACCATAAAAGGTGGTTGGAATTTCTAAAGGATTGGGAGAAAGTTTATTGGTCTCTTACCGAGGACATGTATGAAAAGAGATTGAAAATGTTTATTGCCATCTATAACGAAGTGTATCCAAGTGCCGTTTCATATTGTCGGGATAAATTGTTTATTGCCAATGAATCCCTTCTCATCTCCGCCATCAAATGTGCCATGACCGCGGTGCCCCAAGAATAGCCACACACACCTTCCAACGGGTCAAGGTACTGGATAAAGTTTGCACTTACCTGGTTGCCATTACTGTCAGGGAATGCCCTAGTGCCCAAGAGGTATAACAGGTACGCGGCGGCTATATTACTGAATCTGTGCATGGTCCCATCCATCCTCCAAGCTTCTAGCCTTTGTATTTTCAAACATCTTCTTAAGCATCGTCAGCTTGAATGTCTTCGTCTTACTTCCGTTCGATGCTACATAAAAGCTATCCGAAGAAGTTTTGAAGTCCCAACCAAACAACTTTTTAGTCAAATCGTGCAACTTCAGCCAATCTAGGTCCCGAGACTCAACTCCTTCTGAAATTGATTTTCCGATAACATTCAAGCCTAGAATGGCATAAGCATCTTTCGTGAATCAAGGTCATCTCCCCGAACGGGAAGTGCATTGTATCGGTTTCACCATGATACCTTTCGACAAAGCAATTGACGGTGACAGTATCTGGATTCAAGTAATTTTCAACCAAAGAATACAAACCCGAGTTCCTTACTAATGTTTGGACATCTTCATGTTCCAACGAAAATTTCCACTCAGCCGCGGCTTGGTTTCGGCAAACACGCACAACCTTAGTATGATCCTACAAATAAGACATAATACGATTAAGAGATAATGTAAAAAAATAAAACAATGCACATGCACAAAATAAAATAAAAAATACTTACATAAGTTTGAAAGATTGTACGAGCCCAAGAGTTCTTGTATCCAAAGAGTACTTTCGGTTCCGGAGCTTGACCCCAAATTTTACCATCATCGCGGTCGGGTATCATGTCAACAATGTGAGGAAGGTGACAACCTTTAACTTTGTGTTTGCCCTTGCCCTTGCCTTGTGTTGGTTGTTGACTAGTCTCACCAACTTCGGTTTGGATTGCTAATTGACTTGGGGGAACCTCATCATCTTTATCCTCAGTGTCCCCTTCATCATTCTCATCGTTCACAAATGTACCTTCACGGATTCTAAGTGCATTACGTTCACCACCACTCTCCCAATCTAACCCTCTTGTTTGAAACCCCAAACGCTTCTTGCGACCCGCATCTATCCCCCGGGGAGGCAGGGACTGAGGAGTATCAAGACCGTCCTTTCTCCTTTTTTTAGTGAGAATGGGACCTTTATTTTTCCTCGATACTTTGGATTTTGACCTATAACATAAGCAAACGAAACAAACATAAGAAAAGTCATCACAGTTTGTAAACCGGCATTGAAATTCTTAAAACAACTAATGCCGGTAACATGTACCGGCATATATGTTCAAATATCGAGCATGCCGGTTTTTCAATTTTTCTTACTGAATGTTTCAAGTGTCAAACCGGCATACACGAATTAAACTACCTGATGCCGGTATTTCAAAACCGGCAATGACGAAACCTAGATATAATGCCGGTAAAAAAAATTTTATTCCTGTGTTTTTTTAGTTGACTACCGGAATAGCCTTCAACCCAATTCGAATGCCGGTCCTAAAATCTAATTTTCAGGAACTCAAGCCGGTTTGGTGTTCAACTACTATCGTATGCCGGTATAGATATTTCAGGTTCAGGAAGTTAAACCGGCATCGTATTCGACCAAAAGTCTATGCCGGTTTCTAAACCGGCTTGGTATTCAAACTAAGATTCAATGCCGGTTTTCTCTGCAACTCCACAGTTTCACCAATTTTGGCGATTCTAACCTAAACCGATGGCTACAAATCGATTAAAACAATCATAAATGAGCTAAAAAAACACTTACCTTCTCAGAGAAGCCATGATTGGTTGATCATCCGAGTTGGATGCTTCGTCCTCTTCTAGTTCTTGAGCAATGTTCTCGATTCGTTGTTCATGTGTTTGTTGAGCAATCGATTTAGTGTTCCGTTTTGCTTTTGATTTCTTTCGTGGAGGCATGGTTATGGTAGGTTAGTCAACGAAGAAATTTTTGATTCAACGATTAATCGTCGATGAAGAATGAACGATGAGGAATACGATGAAGAAAAAAAAAAATTCTAAACATAAGCCTATGCCGGTACTGATTTGAGAAGGGGGATATATGATTTTGGGTTTTGATTTTAATGTTTAGTAGAAAGGGGAAAATAGTAATTTCATAATGTTTTTTAATTAATGAAGGGATATTCTGGTATTTTCGCACCCAAAAGACACCCCTTATCAGCCACAAATGGTTGGGGGAAGTAATTCATATCCCCCAATTAAAATCCATATCCCCCAATTAATTGTTCTTTATTTGTTAAGGTAGTATAAATTATGATTGGTAACACCGTTGGTAGTAGTATAAACTACAACTCTTATTTAAACTGGGTACTATAAGAGATGTTAGTGGAATGCTAAAAACAAACGTAAAAATTGTAAAACCATCCTTTTTGAATAGATGATAAGAAATATGAAGTGAGAGCAGAATACGCCTGGAAACCATCCTCATGTTGTCATTGCAAAAGCTTTGGTCATTTGAGCCATAACTGCAGCTCTAACAAAAAGGCTAAGCACATAAAAGTTTTGCCTACTGTACATTCATCTGCAGCTGATCCAATTCCCATGATTAATGGTACATCCAAAGATGTAGAAGAGGGAATTGAAGTTGGAGGGAAAACGTCTATTCCTTTGGTAACCGGTGAAACAGAATTGCCAAAATCTACAATGATGCATTCCAGTCACTGCATAGAGCATAAGTAAGAAATACAAACGAGATGAGGCATTTCTTTCAGCTGAATTTTCAACTAGGAAAAATGTAGAATAAACCAAGCCGTGAACTGGCCCTTAATCTCAAGAAATTATCAAAATTATAAGTCAGCTGTCAATAACATTCCAAAATGAATGTTGGGACATATTTGGGTCCTTATACACTGGACGCTGAACATGTCAAATTTTAATCAACC